>JAMXBB010000006.1:42588160-43188160 GCA_024138015.1 Lumnitzera littorea | reverse complement strand
AAAACGAAAATTGAAAAAAATAAAATAAAATAAAATTGTCAAGTAAAGTCGAGTCGTTTAAAGTCAGTCCAATATAAAGCGGATTTTTTTATCTAATTTATATTGGGCTAAATAGATTTAGGAATTATTAAATGGATTAGCATGTAATTTTTGTTAAATTAAGATAGGTTGAATCGAACCTGAGATAGAAAGCCTAAATCCATGTAGGATTTCTAAAAACCAGGTCAAATCTTCAACAAATTTAATAAATCCAAATTAAGTATCATCGTATCTTATCAATCTTGGATTTATTAAGATTAAATCTTCATAAAAAAAAAAAGATCGATTCTTCATCAAAAAAGATCTAAAAGATTCAAATTTATGGTCTATAAATAGTAGACAATGGGGGCTAAAAATGGCACATTTTTACAATTTATATTATATACACACCTCATAATCTTCCCACTATTCACACTATACACTCCACAATTTTCTAATTCATACAGTTACCCATACATAGTCCCTCACATCACTCACACTGTCCTCACTTCACTCATACATGGCTATATAGCATGATGCCACACGACTGGAACATACATATACACAACCAGAACACATATTCACTTCACGGTCAGCATAACACATAAATTTGCACTTTACACTGTACGCCCACTGCACTGTCCACGAACACAAACAAGACTCGAATCCAACCCATGCATAAACGTATCTAACCCAACTAGTTAGATGGTATCGAGTTCAATTTTTCACTCCCGGTTTTTTAAATTAAGTCTTCTTTAAACCGATCGGTATTAAACCCTACCCATTTAATACTGACCTTCGAATAGGATTTAAGAAAACCAGTTTTTAATTTGAAAATTATTTGGAGTTGCCACCTGACCATAGCTAGGAAAAAAGAGTTCAGTTATAACCAATTTATAACTTAACTACTGATCTTTTGATTAAATCAATTTTATAAAAAAACGGTTTTAGAAACTAGAGATCTGGATTTAGGGGTTAGGTTTTTTTAATCCCTTACAAGTACCATTAACTTTCCAATTTTAACCTTAACTTTTAAAAATCACCTTTTAATTTTATAAAACAAAATTTGATTATTTACCTAAATTGGATAACTTGAATAATCTAAACTAAACAAGAAAAATTGGGGTTTTTTTTTTTTTGGTATCGCCCCGTAAGTGCCTATATACTCGCTATTTGGGATCAAACGTACATAGTTTTTTTTTTTTTTTTTTTTGTAAAACTTTAGTGAGTTAAGTTTGTTTTAATTTGAAAATATGCTGAATTAACAATTTTTTAACTCAATTTGGTTTATTTAAGGATATTTCTAAAAGGTCCTAAATTGGAACTTTTATTTTTTGAAAAAATTCTAAAGTACCCTAATTTGAACATGAGTCGATTTATTTTGCTTATTTAAAAAAAAAATGTTTTTCTAAGTGATAAGACCACTTTTTTATTCACTAACTTATGTTTTTTATATTTTTATATTATCTTATTTATCTTTTATATTTTATCTATTTCTACTAAACTAAAAAAAAAAATTATTCTTTTTCTTCTTCTTTTTTTCCTTTTTTTTAATTACATTTTACATTTACAATTAATGAATAAATGAAACAAATAAAATAAAATAAAACAACTCGGATTGGAGCTAGTCCAGACTAGGAGGAAGGCGCGCGAGTTGAATTCTGGTGTAAGTTCGGCTCAAATCGGGTGTTGGATTCGGGTTGCTCCAATGTCTTCAACAACAATAACTTGAAGGAGATCATTCAGCTTGATCTAGCTACCAAATGAGTAGGTGAGGAGTTTTTTATGTGAATTTTATTGAGGAATGGGGGTTTAGAGAAGCACCATGGCTTAGGGTGGCTGCTTAGGTGGTGTTCGTAAGTGGCGATTGACGGTAGTTAATGGGGTACTTGAACGGTGGCTATTAGGGTCAGACAATTAGTTAGGGGTTGGGGTTTTGGAGTGTGGTAAGCTCAGCCATAGTGTTGACAAGGCTTGAGAACCACCCAATGTAGTGGTTCGAAGTGGAGAGGGAGGGGTGGTTAGGGTTTATGGGTTAGTGGTGCATGGTGCAATTAAGGGTCACAGTGAAGAGTAGTAACGGTCAGGTTGGAAAGCCTGAGCTGTAGGGAGTTGCTAAGGTAGTGGTGTACTTCAAGGGTAGCTAAAGAGATAAAGTTGAAGAGAGAGAGAGAGAGAGGGTTCGGTAGGTGTAGAGAGAGAGAATGATCGAAAATGAGAGAGAGAGTAGTTGTAAGTGAATCTCCTATTCATGTGTATTCTTGGGTGTCTAAAACGAATTCCAAACCCCCTTTTTATACTTAAAATCAACTTAGAAGGCAAGGAAAGTCAAAATTGGATTGAATATAAATTTCTAGATTTTCAGTTTTTTCTTTCGATTTTTCGAGTTCAATTTGAATGCCCAAATGCATGAATCTGGATATGTTTTTAGGTTCTATTTGAAGTAGGTTGTGTGTAGAATGAAAATCACTCATTGATCAGTGTAATTAAATTCGTGATTACTACAAAAAATGAGGCCAAAGTGAAGGGGTCGAGTCTATTTTGTTGGGGAAAGTAGAGGAAAATAAGTGAAAAAGAAAGGAAAGGGAGAGAAAGGGGGGATGATATGGCATTGATGTAGTGCCACATCAACCGCGTCGTCCAGTATCCATACACGACATTTCCTCACATGATACATTGCAGTTAACATGGTAATGGGCAATCGATGTGGCATGCTACGTAGCGCCACATCGACCGTAACCCAATCCAATGGTGCCACATGTTAAGGCACATGGCACCACATCAACCATGACCCAATCCAATGGTGCCATATGTCAAGGTACGTAGCATAGTGAACCCTTGACACATAGCAGTGCTATTTGTAATGTGCCATTTGAAAAAAAGAAAAAGGCTTTCTATGCCTTTACCGAGACTTGAACCTCTAACCTCCTACTGAAGCCCAATGCTATGTTCATGTGCTTATCCGTTAGGTTGTTGGCTAGTGCCTTGTTCATATATGTAATTAAATTGCACATATGGACTAAGTTAGCCTAAGCTAAATTCAAATTTAAGCCCAAGCCCAACGGTCTCCTTTCTAACTTTATTAAAATTAAAAATCTATTCTATTAAAAGATTATTATTTTTCTAAATTTCCTAAATCTTCTATTTTTTCAATTTTCTATTTTTTGTGGCTTTTCAATTTTCTAAATTTTTTCAATTTTTTGTATTTTATAAATTTCTTATTTTTTAAATTTTTTTCCTATTTTTTTGTATTTTTCTAAACTTCTTAGTTTTTGGGTTCTCTTTCATTTTCTATTTTTTTTTTGTGTTTTTTTCCTAATTTAGGACCCTTTATCCTATTGAAATGAAATAAAATTAAATTAAATTAAGGGAGCAAAAATTGGGTATTTATAGCTGTCCCTCTTTATAGTGAAGTTTAAACAAAACTTTCTCACAAAAATAAAAGAGACTATTTTTGCTCCAAAGGTAGATTTTGTCCTAAGAAGCGTTACAGCTAGATAGCTATCCTAGGCTCGGTTCACTGGGGATTTGGTGAAAAGGTTAAAGAGAAAGGAGGCACTTTAAGAGCTGAAAAGAAGAATTGAAACTTGGTCATGCCCTTCTAGGCTTACTAACTTAGGTAGGAGCGCCTTTAAGGGACTAGCAACCTTAAGTTGAGATCGATTTGAAGAACTTGGTTATGCCTCTTTAAGCTCACTAACCAAGGCAAGAGCATCTCTTAGAGACTAGTAACCCTAAGTTAGGATCGATCTGAAGAACTTGGTCGTGCCTCTTTAGGCTCACTAACTAAGGTGGGAGCGTCTATCAGGGACTAGCAACCCTAAGTTGAGATCAATTTAGAAGACCTGGTCTTGCCTCTCTAGGCTTACTAACATAAGTGGGAATATCTCTTAGGGACTAGTAACCCTAAGTTAGGATTGATCTGAAGAACCTGGTAGTACATCTTTAGGCTTACTAACCTAGGTGAGAGCATCTCTCGAGGACTAACAACCCTAAATTAGGACTGATCTGGATAACCTAATCATGCCTATCTAAGCTCACTAACTTAGGCGGGAGTGTCTCTCAGGAACTAGCAGCCCTAAGCTAGGACCGACCTAAAGAACCCAGTCATGCCTCTATAGCTTACTAACCAAGGCGAGAATGTCTCTCGAAGACTAGCAATGCTATACTAAAATCGAGTTGAAGAACCTGGTCGTGCCTCTCTAAGCTTACTAACTTAGGTGAGAGCGTCTCTTAGAGACTAGCAACCCTAAGTTAAGATTGATTTGAAGAACCTAGTCCTACCTCTCTAGGCTCAGTAACCAAGGTAGGAACGTCTCTCGAGGACTAGCAACTCTAAGCTAAGATTGATTTATAAAACCTAGTCGTGCCTCTCTAGGCTCACTAACCTAGCCGAGAGCATCTCTCTGGGACTAGTAACCCTAAGCTAAGATTGATCTGAAGAACCTGGTCGTGTCTCTCTAAGCTCACTAACCTAGGCAGGAGTGTCTCTCGGTAACTAACAACCCTAAGCTAGGATCGATCTAATGAACCTAGTCGTGCCTCTCTAAGCTCACTAACTTAGGTAGGAACGCCTCTTAAAGACTAGCGACCTTAAGTTAGGATCGCTCTGAAGAACCTGGTCATGCCTCTCTAGGCTCATTAACCAAGGTGGGAGCATCTCTTTGGGACTAACAACCCTAAATTGGAATTGATCTAGATAACCTAGTCATGCCTCTCTAAGCTCACTAACCTAGGTAGGACCATCTCTCAAGGACTAATAACCCTAAGCTAGGATTGATCTGAAGAACCTAGTCATGTCTCTCTAGGCTCACTAACCTAGGCTAGAGTGTCTTTTGGAGACTAGCAACCTTAAGTTGGGATCGATCTAAAGAACCTGGCCATGCCTCTTTAGGCTCACTAACCTAAGCGAAAGCATCTCTCAAGGACTAACAACCCTAAGCAGGAATTGATCTAAAGAATCCGATCGTGCCACTCTAAGCTCACCAACTTAGGCGAGAGCATCTTTCGAGGAGTAGCAATCCTAAGCTAGAATCAATTTAGAAGAACCTATGTGCTCGTTTGAGAATATTGGTAAAGGAAAGTACCTAGTGGGCTCACTAAAAGAATTTGGTGAACAGAAGTGGCCTATGGGCTAGCTTAAAAAGACTGTTAGGAGTAAAAAATGGTCATAGTTTAAATGCAAATGTAATGTTCAAAAAACGGTGTACTAACATTGTGTAGAAGTATTTACCTAGTCTTTGTGAATAGCACCCAAACTGTCAAACCTTTTCTTGGAAAGTCTTATCAAAATCGACCAACTCATTCTTTGATTCTTTATTGTCAACCTCGCTGATACGGAAACTCTTAGACTTTGTTAGCTTTTTTTAAAGAAATCACGAAAATTAACCCAATACAAAATGCTACCCACTGTTGGGACTTTTATAAATCAAAGCCCTTATTCTCAGCTGTGAGGTGGTTGCTTATTTGAGTTTCATATTTCCCTGAAAAAATAGACAATAGAATTCCCCGTCGAAGGGGATCCATCCTTAATAAAGTATTTTAGAGTGTTTTTTTCAATTACTAATATTCTGTATCTCACTTTTTAACTTCTCTTGTGTTTTCAACGTATGGGTTTAATTAGATAGGGTAAGGGAATCAAACCTTTTGGTGGAGAGGGTGATTGTTCCAAAGTCAACAACTGCTAAGGATACCAATTTTGCATGCAAATGATGAAAATTAGACCACAATAGCATTCAAAACAACTAGCATTTTCGTATTTTGAGTAAAAATTTCCATTGACTTCTCATAGATAGTACAATTTTACAGCATCAGTATTTACAAGATCTCTCAATTCTAGACCATCCATTTGGGACAAAATTAAATCCCTTCTTGATAACACCCGCTTCACAATAAAAGGGCCTTCATAATTAGGAGCAAATTCCCCTCTAGAGTCTTGTGTATTAGGGAGAGTCTTTCTTAACACCATATCACCATCTTTAAAGTTCCAAGGTTGTACCCTTTTGTTGAAAGCCCGAGCCATTCTTTGTTAGTAATACTGATTATGATATAAGGCCATCAATCTCCTTTTGCCAATCAGATTCAACTGCTTGATGCATTTCTTTACCCAATCGGCTTCATCCAAATAGATTTATGATAGTACTTTAAGTGATAGGATCTTAACCTCTACTGGTAATACCGCTTCAATACCGTATACTAAAGAGTAAAGTGTTGCCCCAATCAACGTTCTAACGGAAGTCCGATAGGCCATAAGTGCAAATGGCAACATCTCATGCCAATCCTTATATGTAACAGCCATTTTTTCAACGATTCTTTTGAGGTTTTTGTTAGATGCTTTGTAAACACTTAATTTTTGTTCCCTTTTTATTTTTTAGATTAGGTTATAGGGTCTTAAATTATAAACAATTCAAAAAAAAGAAAATTAAAGAAAACCCCAAGAAAATGAAGAAATTTAGAAAAAACTAGGAATTTTAGAAAAATACAAAAAAAAAAAAAAGGAAGATAGGAAAAAGCAAAAAAAGTAAGAAATTTAGAAAAAATACAAAAAATGAAAAAATTTAGGAAAATATATAAAAAATTTGAAAAGTCATAGAAAATAGAAAAAAAAAATAGGAATTTTATAAAAATAATTAAAAAATAATAATTTTATTGGTTTTTAAATATAATAGAATTTTAATTTAAATAAGTTTGAATAAAAGGCTATTAGGCTTAAGCTTATATTTAAATCTAAGCCCCGCTAACTTGATCTTTTGGATAAGCGCTTGGATATAGCTTTAGGGTTTGGTTTGGGGTCTTGGGTTTGAATCTCAGTACAGGCAGAGAATACCTTTTTTTTTTTTTTTCCTATACCTCACATGCTGCCACATGTTAGGCTATTACTGGGCCACGTGTCTAGAATTGACACGTAGCGTTTTGTGATTGGACTAGACAACAAAAATTTGTTCTTTTTTTTTCCTTTCTTCCCTTTCCTTTTATTTCTTCACTTCCTTGTTCTAAAAAAAGAAAAAAACGTATAGGGGGGAGTTTCATCCTTTTTGAATGAAGATAGAGGGCGATGGAATTCCTTAAAAAAAAAGACATATATGCACATGAGGGGGACCTACTCTCTCTCTCTCTCTCTCTCTCCACTATCTCCTTCACTCTCTCCACTATACTTTCTCTCTTTCTCTCTCTCTCCCTCTCTTAACCTATCCCCCTCTCTCGGTTGACTTTCCCTTTCGCTCCCCAATTCGAAGAACCACCGCAGCCCACCATAGCAGCCTCCAACTCTCTCGACCAAATCCTTCCCTCTCGCACACTACTCTCACTCACAAACACCGAGCTAGCCACACACAACCACAACCTCGAACCCCAACTCCCTCATTGTTAGTCTCTCTCGCTCCCTCTCTCTCTCAACTTAAACCTACAGCCACCACTATCCACATAAACTGAACCATCCTCGCACACGATAGTAAGACCTTGACCCGAGACATCCCCCTATGTTACCATGACACACAACACGCCTAATGCCAAACCCAAAATCAAACTCCAATACGCTCACCCCAACTCTTTAACACCACTTAACCCCCGTCAAAACACCAAACTACCCTTAGCATCCACCCAATTACGTGATATACTCAAATCCACGACACCACAATGATGCCCTCTACCAACCGAACACCCCATGTCCCTACAAACAGCCGCATTCACACACGCAAACACTACCACTGCTGCTACTTTCACCCAAACACCACAAACCACCATCGACGGCCGAGTTAGGCTACGTCGTCAATCCTACGCCCCTTAACTTCAATAAGAAAACACATGAAAGTGTCGTTTCCCGCCCGTTTTGATAGCCGAAACAAACCAAAACACCCCCTCTAAGTTGCTATGCATGACTCGACCCGTAGATCTCTTGCTCCAACCTATGACTTGCTCTTACCCCGCCCGTAACATGCACCTGCTCCGACTACATCCTATGAGCCGCACTCCAAATCTGTCCCAAGTCTGACCCAACCTCCACACCAGACCTAATCCACTCAGTTTGGTCTGGGCTTTACTATTTTGGTTTCAATTGTTATTTTTGTTATTATTATTATTATTTTATTTATTTATTTACTTATGCAATATGTACTTGTAAATAAACAAAAAATATATATATCCAAAAAAAAAAGAAAAAAAAGAAGAAAATCGAAAGAAAAAAAAAAGAAGAAAAAAGAAGAAGAAGCATTTTATTTTTATTTTTTGTTATTTTCATATTTAAAGAAAAAAAAAACAAAAAAAACTAATAATAAAAAGAAAATAAATAAATAATAAAATAAAAATAATAAAGTTACTTTTGACACTTATAAAATCAACTTTTCAAAAATAAAAATAATTAGACCATCTTCAAATTAGGATCACTTTAGAGTTTCTAAAAATAAAATCTTATTTAGGACCCTTTAGGAAATTTTCACCAAATAAGTAAAAAATGGGTTAAAACATAAACCTGGTTGTTTTTACAAATCAATCAACCCGCTATGTTTTTGGTAAACGAACTACAAAAATCTAATCCCGAATAACGAGGTACATAGGTAGCCATAGGCACCCATACATAAGTACGAGGCAATTTAAAATATAGAAATTTTTTTATTTTTTCCTATCTTTGTAGATATTTATGAAAATTAACTAATTTAGTCACGTGTTATATGATTAGCTGTTTTAGAAATTAAAAAGGGTATATTTGAAAAGCAAAGTTAAGTTCGGGAAGTTAAAAAGTGGTACCCATTTAAGGTTTAATAAATGCCTCCGGATCTAGATCTTTGGTTTTCATAAAGCCATTTTATAATTTGGTTTTTGAATTGATAGATCAGTAGCTAAGTTATAACTAATGCACCCAATTGGTTATAACTTAACTCTTTTTCCCGATTCCAATTGGATGGCGACTCCAAAACCTTTTCCAAATTGAGAAAAATGGTTTTCTTTAAACCCTCATCAAGGATCAATATTAAACGAGCAGGGTTTAGTACTGATCGGTTTAAAGAAGGCCTAATTTTATAAAAGAATTCGGAGGGTGAAAAACTAGGCTCGACAGTTTAGCGACTCCACTAGAGACGTCAAGTAAGCTAACCACTTAAAAACTTTCCGAAATTAAAATTGCTTTTCTAATTATCCATGTTGTTTAGTTATTTGTTTATTTATTTATTTGTATATTCATTCATTTATTTATTATTGACTTCGTGTATATATTCGTCTTAATTAGCATAATCATTTTTGTAAATAGCATATACTGAGACATAGGAAGGGTTCGTTTTTTGCATCAAATATGTAAGGTAGATGCGGTCAAACCCAGGCTGTCTTAAGACCTTAGGAGGAGGGTCATAGTGTAAGTTTCAGGCATTGTGAGATAACCACCATTCGAGGCCGATTAGGCCACCCCACTTAAGCTCATTGTGACTAATGAAGGTGTTTTCTAAAAATAAGTGATATCACAAAGCTTAAGAGCCTTTTAAAACCCACTCTAATTGTATATACTCCCCTTCGAGCTTGAGTTAATACACTACCCTTAGGAAATTGCAATCCTAATAATTGTTCAAGTGTTCTAATACAATCAAGTTTTTGAAAATTACAGTAGGGTTGCAACTTAAGAAGTAATGTATTAACCTAAGCGACCCTAACATCTGCATATTTTTACATTTTTGTTTTTCTTTTATTGCATTGATGACTAATCCTTGTTCATAAAATGTGTAAACTTAGGATGGTAGACAACCAAGCGAATGATCAATCGAGCAATAGGCCACTAGACACCTCTAGGTTTCGTAAGCAGGTGCTGAGAGATGAAATTGCCTATTTGAAGGAAAATCCCGAATGTTCTAAAGCTCACAACTAGGCCTTAAGGTCCCTTTTGGCACAAGTCATTAGGGATACTTATGAGATGATAGAGGACCTTAAGGCTCGTAAATGGGACTTAATGTAGGGTCTTTCCAGTTCAAATCTAAAGACCTTAGAAAAAAATTCCTGAATAAATTTTAGGTTTTCTACCTTTTTGTATTAAGATCCTTTTTTCTATTTCAAAGTAATAAAAGCTCTCTTTAGTTCATTATTCTTTATTCTTTTCCCGTCTTTGTAAATAATCTTTCAAAAACCATTTATTTAACCACTATTCATTCTCATTTAGGGAAATGTAAGTAAAATCCATAGACTTGTAAATAGAGACTAAAGAAATCATCATCCTTATTTGTAAATTATTTTTTGAAAATAAAACTTTGCCTTTCTCTCTCTTAAAAAGAAAAGAAAGAAAAAATTAAAAATAAAAAGAAAAGTTGCCAATTGCTATAAATCCTTACGTGCTTAAGGGAGCCAACACAAGCTTAGGCCTTTAGCCCACTCAAGTAACTAACCCAAATACTTAGTTTTCAAATTACACGAGATCCTTAGACCTATTAAAGAAACCAACAGGAGCCCTTTGTCGCCATCTAATCCAAACACAAGCCACTCGACCAACACCAACCTTAGGCCCATTTAGGTAACCTACCCAAATACAGGCTACTTGGCATGGCATTTAACCTAAACACAAACCTTAGGCTCATTCAACTAGCCTACCTAAACACAAGCCATTAGGCTAGGTAGGCAATCCAAACATGAACCACAACCCATCGAAGCAGCTGACATGAGCACAATCATTAACCCCTAAATATCCAAGCCAAGCCAAAACCCCTTATCTGTTTAGAAAGCCAAGCTCAATCATGAACCTAACCAAAACACAAAGTCAAATATTGGGGCTTGATTTAAGAAACTGGGGGGCAAAACCTGATCCTAGCAAATAAAAAATGGACTCCTCCTTAAGAAATCAGTAAGTCACTTTTTGGAAAGTTTAGGATTGAAAGGGGTAAACTATATCCTATACGCTAACCCTCAAAACACTTTGAGAGTTAAGCAATATAATGGTGAGGATACTTTGGACTTATTCCTTAAAGGAGGTTCACTTTAAATGTGATACATAGATTAGAATGAAGTTAGGTATTTATCTCTAAATCCTAAATACAATCATCTGTTGTTCATCCATTGGACCTATTCGGAGAATTTCTAAATTTGAACCCTGTTAAGAACCACCCCATAATGGGGCAATTCGAAGGTTAGGGTCGTTGATTAGAAGATAGGGGAAAGATTAGTTTATGCTTGTTTGAGTAACATTAAATCAAAAATGACTTTTATTTCTGATAAATTATTTTTCTTTGAAATGAAAAAGAGTCAATTTCCTTTTTCAACCACTTCAAACCCATACACTAGAAATCCGTGAATTTAGGGCCTTGAATCATTTAAAAAGAAAAAACTCATCAAAGGAAACAATCACTCTTAAGGCCAAAAGAAAAGAGGGAATAGTAAGAGATGGTGAGGCAAAGCAATTAAAAAAAAAAAGAAAAAAAAGAAGAAAAGAGGCCAAAGAATAAGGCTTGGAAGTGTAGGACGAAAAGCCCCAAGAAATATTTCGCATCCCAGTAGGGCCGACCAAACCAAATCAAAAGGCCAGGAGTTAATGCCTAAATAGCCTTAGAAAACACAAGGCCCTAAATCACACTCCTAAGCCCGAAAACCCAAATCTCCATATCCACTCTGACACTCGGAAGCCTCTCCTACCTATACCAAATCACGTAAGGCCTCTCTACCCACAATACCACCCTTACACATATAAAGCTCTTCTTATCTTTGAAAGATAATTTATCCTTAACAAAAAATTTTTTGAAACTAAGGTAAGCATACTTCTAATTTTTCCCCAAGGTTCTTGATTTGTACACCCGAAATTAATAAAAGTATTCAAAATAGGCCTCTTCATTAATCCTTTTTGAAAACCTTTGGACCAAAATCCTAAATTCATAAGGTTAAACCAAAAAAGACCTAACGAATTGATCGAGGCGTATCACTTACATAATGGACTATAATTTTTGGAACTGTAGTCAAGAGCGAAATCTAGACTGAGAGCTAGCAAGGAAAACCTCTTTGAATAAACTAATCTTGGGTTACCTTTTTCTTAAGAAATGAGTGTCTTGAAATCACAAAAGCCCTATGAGAAGCACTAAGGTTAGGGGCATTAAGAAACTCCACATGATTACCAAGGATCGGGATAGTTATAATATTTTCCCTTAATAAGAATTTATACTAGTTGGCAAAACTTTCAAAAAAATAAAAATAAAAATAAAAAGAAGAGAGAGAAAGTAAAGGCTTATCACAAAATTTTTTATCCAAATCCATGTTGACTCGAATAGCTAAGCTTTTAATCCATGTCATCCATTTCCTTTCTAAGGTTGTCATTTTTTTAGTTTAAGTCATTCTTCCCCAATTGTGGTTCTTAACATCCTTCAAACTCTTTTTTCAAATCAAAGAGCCTATCCCTACTCTTTTCCTTCTTCATAAATGGGTTTTTTAACAATCTTCCAATAAATACTCTTCCAGGTCAAGAAGTTTTTGTTTTCCTTACCTTAATTCTTCAATCCTTCATCAATTTCCTCTTAAGGTTCAAGCCAACTCTTAGAGCATTATCCCCTCTTTTATTTCTTTTTAGGGCTCCAGCTAGCCTTTAAGGCGTTGTCCCATCTTTTTAGGGTATTAGCTAGCTCTTAGAGTGCTAACCCTTCTTTTATTCTTTTTAGGGTTCTAGTTAGCCTTTAGGGCATTGTCCTATCTTTCTCTTGGGGTTCAAGCCAACTCATAGAGCACTGATCCTTCTTTTATTCTTTTCAAGGTTCAAGCCAGCCTTTAGGGCATTATCCCGTCTTTCTCCTAGGGTTCAAGCCAGCTCTTAGAGCGCTAATCCCTCTTTTATTCTTTTCAAGGTTCTAGCTAACCCTTAAGGCGTTGTCCCATCTTTCTCTTAGGGTTCAAGTCAGCTCTTAGAGCGCTGTCCCCTTTCCTTTTCTTTTTAGGGTCCTAGCTAGCCTTTAAGGCGTTATCCCCTCTTTTATTTCTTTTTAGGGCTCCAGCTAGCTTTTAGGGCGTTATCCCGTCTTTCTAGGGTCTTAGCTAGCTCTTAGAGCATTGACTCCTCTTTTATTCTGTCGAGCTTAGATTTTCAACCTCCCGATTCTTTTATAAAATTAAGTCTTTTTTAAAACAATCGGTACTAAATCCTACTTGTTTAATATCAATCCTCGACTAGGGTTTAAAGAAAACCATTTTTTCAATTTAAAGAGGTGTTGGAGTTGCCACTTGATTAAAGTAAGGAAAAAGATTTAAGTTACAACCAATTGAGTGAATTGATTATAACTTAGCTACTGGTCTATCGATTAAAAAAAAATTTATAAAAATGACTTTTTAAAAACCAAAGATCTAGATCCGAAGGTTAATTTATTAAACCCTAAACGGATACCACTTTTTAACTTTCCGAATTTAACTTCGCTTTTTAAATATACCCTTTTTTATTTCTAAAATAGCTAATGATGATACACGCAACTAAATTGATCAATTTATACAAATATCTAAAAAATG
This sequence comes from Lumnitzera littorea, assembly GCA_024138015.1. Lineage (NCBI taxonomy): Eukaryota > Viridiplantae > Streptophyta > Magnoliopsida > Myrtales > Combretaceae > Lumnitzera > Lumnitzera littorea. Next base: position 43,174,702 of record JAMXBB010000006.1, on the reverse strand, counting down.
GGGGAAAATAAAACTTTCTGTATTTTAAGTCGCCCCGTATTGACGTATGGATGCCTATGTACCTACTATTCGAGATCAAACTTCCATAGTTCGTTTACCAAAAACATGGCGAGTTGATTAATTTTAATTTTTGAAAAATTGCCAAGTTTACATTTTTACCTATGTTGATTTTGAAGAAATTTTCTAAGGGTCTTAAATTGAATTTTATTCTTGTAAATTATAAATGACCTAATTTGAAAAATGGTTAATTTATTTTTATTTTATTTTTCGAAAATCAATTTTCTAGTTGATAAAAAAATTTTATTATTTATTCCTCTACTTTTTATTTTTAATATTATTATTGTTATTTTGGTTGAAATTTGAAAACAAAAATAAAACACTCCTTTTTTTCTTATTTTTTTTCTTTTCCTTCTTTTTCTTTTTCATTTTTTATTTCATTTACATTATAAACAAGTAAATAAATAAATTAATCAATCAATCAATCCGAAAAAGAATCGGACCATGAAGGGATCTTAGACGCATGAGTCGGGTCGGATGCAAGTTGGTTTAGGCACTGGATTGGGTCGCGGGTCGAATCTCCAGATCGGGTCGGATCTTTGGGTTCCTCTTCAACAACTGCAGCAAGGCGTGCTTCAAGTCAATCCATATACTGAATTAAGCAAGGGAAGGCATTTTCATGAACTTTTTATTAGGTTTGGAGGTGTTTTTTCGATGCCGTAGTGAATGGAGGTGGCTTAGAGGGTAATGCGAAGAGGTGGTTACAACGGTGTTCAGGTGCCACCATCGAAGGTTGCTAGGCGTGAGTACGGTGATGGGTTTAGGGTTAATGAACATGGGGAGCTTCGCTGTAGTGTTAGTTTAGAGCGAGAAGTAGCGAAGGTGGTGGTCTAAGAGAGGGGAGTACAGTGGTTAGGTTTTTCATTAGTGGTTGTTTATGGCCAGTGCTACGAGCCACGACGGAGGTCGAAAGAGAATGGGTTAGGGAGCTTGAGCTATAAGAAGCTCGACCGTAGGGGTGGTTTGGCTTGGGATCGGCTAGAGAGAGTGATTCAAAGAGAGAGAGAGAGAAAGAGACCACAAAAGAGAGAGAGGGCCTGGGAGTTGATTCTGAAGCTCATGTATGTCATCGTCTGAACTTCTCGAAGCTCCTTTTATATACAAATTGATCCCGGAAACAAAGGAAAGTTCGAATCGGATTTAATGAAGAATGCTTACAAAATCAGTTTTTTTTTTTTCAATTTTTGGAGCTTAAATTGAATTCGTTTTTAACCGAATATGGACATTTTATTATGTTGGATTCAAAGTAGGTCATGTGTTCAACAAGATTAAGGCCAAAAAACTACGTGAGTGTGTGCGAAATCAATACAGAAATTAGAGCTGAAGTGAGGGGGTCGGGTGTTCTTAAGTCGAGAAAACGGAGGAAAATCAAGAGGAAAAAGGGGGAAAGAGAGGGAAAGTGCTGACGTGGCACTGATGTGGCACCACATTAGCCGCGCCGACCACTCCCGACCTGCCACGTCTCGTTTCATGTCACATAACAGCTAACGTGGTGTACCACATCAGCAAGGCCACCCAACCCAACACTACTACATATCAAGACACGTGGCGTAATCAGATCTTGACACGTAGTAATGTGCTAGTTAACAAAAAATAAAAAAAGGTCTCCCTGCCTTTGTCAAGATTTGAACTTAAGACCTCACACTCTAGACCCAAACAAAGTCCATATGCTTAACCAATAGGCTGCTAACTTGTGCCTTATCCATATGTACAACTAAATTATACATAAGGACTCGATCAACCTGGACTAGATTTAAATCTAAGCCCAAGTTCAATGACCCAATTTCTAAATCTAAATAAAAAAATCTACCCTAATAAAAAGTTATTTTCTAAAATCTTTTATTTTTTTCAATTTTTTGTGATTTTTCAATTTTCTAAATTTTTAAACTTTATTTTCTAAATTTTTTATCTTTTAGGGTTTCTTTCTTATATTTTTTTTTTGTGCTTTTTCTTAATTTTGAATTTTTTATATTTTTCTAAATTTCTTAATTTTTTAGGTCTTCTTTAATTTCTTATTTTTTTTGAATTTTTTCTAATTTAGGATCCTATAACCTAATCTGAAAAACAAAAAAGAGAGGGAAAAAATTAGGTATCTACAACTGTCCCTCTTTGTGGTAAAGTTTGAGCAAAACTTTGCCACAAATAAAATAGACACTATTTTTGCCCTCTGGAAAAACAACTATAACTATCCTAAAATTGATTTGGATGAAGAAAAGAAACTTGGTTATGCCTCTCTAGGCTCACTAACCTAGGTTGGAGTGTCTCAAAGGGATAAGCAATCTTATGTTGGGACAGATCTAAAACCAAGCCGTGCCTCACTAGGCTTACCAACCTAGGTGGGAGCGTCTCTCGGGGATGAGAAATCCTAATGCAGGATCAATCTAAAACCTAGTCATGTCTCACTAAGCTCACTAACCTAGGCAGGAACGTTTCTCGGGGACTAGTAATCCTAAAATGAGATCGATCTAAAACCTGGTCGTACTTCACTAGGCTCACTAACCTAAGCAAGAACATCTCTTGGGGACTAGCAACCCTAAATTGGAATCAATCCAAAACCTGATTGTGCCTCACTAGGCTCACTAACCTAGGCAGGAGTATATCTCGGGGATTAAAAACCCTAAAATAAGATCAATTTAAAACCTAGTCGTGCCTTACAAGGCTCACTAATTTAGGCGGGAGCATCTCTCAAGGATTAACAACCCTAAATTGGGATCAATCTAAAACCTAGTTATGCCTTACAAGGCTCATTAACCTAGGTGGGAGCATTTCTTGGGGATTAGCAACCCTAATGTGGGATCGATCTAAAACCTAGTCGTACCTCATAAGGCTCACTAACCTAGGCGAAAGCATCTCTTAGGGACTAGCAACCCTAATATGAGATCGATCTAAAACCTAGTTGTACCTTACAAGGCTCACTAACCTAGGCAAGATCATCTCTCGAGGACTAGCAACCCTAACGTAAGATCGATCTAAAACCTAGTCGTACCTCACAAGGCTCACTAACCTGGCCGGGATCATCTCTTGGGGATTAACAACCTTAACGTGGGATCAATCTAAAACTTAGTCGTGCCTCGCTGGGCTCACTAACTTAAGCTGGAGCGTCTCTCAAGGACTAACAACCCTAAACTGGTGTTAATGCTGTACCAAAAGGAAACGATGAGGAGAAGTGCCCTATAGAACTTGGTGAACAGAGGGGAAATACCCTATAGGCTTGCTTGAGAGAAATTTGGTAAATATAGAGGAAGTGCCCTATAGGCTTGCTTAAGAGAAACATAGTGAGGGGAAGTGCCCTATGGATTGGAAGGATGAAACGAGTTGGGATTGTATCTTCAAAGGTTAGCTAAATACTAAATGCAGAAAGTGAATGCCTTATGGGTTGGTTCAAAAAGATTGTTAGAAGTAAAAAACTGGTCTAAATGCAAGTGCAAGATTCAAAAATCGATATACTAACATTGCATGGAAATACTTACTTGGTTTTTGTCGATAGCGCCCAAAACTGTCAAACCTTTTTGAAAAGCCCCATCAAAAATCACTAACTCATGTTATGGTCCCTTATTATCAACCCAAATGCTCTTGATGCAGAACGTTTCAAACTTCGTCGGCTCTTTTGGAAATTAACCCAATACAGAAAGCCACCTACTGTTTTTATCTCTTTGGAACTTTTATAAACCAAAAGTCTTATTCTCATCTACCATGATTGCTTACTCGAGTTTCGCATTCCCCTGAAAAAACAAATCCCCATCGAAGGGGATCAATTCGTAATAAAGTATTTTAAAGAATTTTGTTAATTACCAATGTTTTAGATCTTATTCCTTAACTCCTCTCGTGTTTGCAGTGTATGGGTTCAATTAAATGGATTAAAGGGAATTGGACCTTTCCATGGAGAAGGTGATTATTCCAACGATGACAGCAACCAAGGATACCAGATTTGCTTATAGATGATGAAAATTAGACCATAGTAACATTCAAAATGATTTGCATTTACATGTTTTGAGTAAAATTTCTACTGACTTCTTATGGATAGTACAATTTTACAGCGGTGGTATTTATAAGATCTCTCAAATCTGGACCATTCATTTGGGACAAAATCAAAGCCCCTCCCAATAATACTTGCTTCATGATATAAGGATGTCCATAATTAAGAGCAAATTTACCTCTAGAGTCTTGTGCGTTAGGGAGAGCTTTTCTCAACACCAAATCTCCTTCTTTGAGGTTCTAGGGTCGTGCCCTTTTGTTGAAGGCCTGAGCCATTCTTTGTTTATAACACTGATTATGACACAGGGCTGTCAATCTCCTTTCGTCGATCAGATTCAGTTACTCGATGTATTTCTTTACCTAATCAGCTTCGTCCAATTGAGTTTCTAATAGTACCTTAAGCAATGGGATCTCAACCTCTACTAGTAACATTGCTTCAGTACCGTATACTAAAGAGTATGATATTACCCTAATCAACGTTCTGATGGAAGTCTGATAAGCCATAAGTGTGAGGGGTAACATCTCATGCCAATCCTTATATGTGACAACCATTTTTTCAATGACTCCTTTGAGGTTTTTGTTGGCTGCTTCAATAGCTCCATTCATTTAGGGTCGATAAGGAGTAGAGTTCCTATGAATGATCCGGAACTGTCGACACAATTTTGACATAAGCTTGTTGTTGAGATTGGTACCATTGTCAATGATGATCATTTCCGGAGTCCCGTATCGGGCCAAAATGTCTCTCTTAATGAACTTAACTATGACCCCTTTAGTAATGCTTGAGTAAGATGAAGCTTCAACCCATTTGCTGAAGTAGTCAATGGCAACTATTATGAAGCGATGCCCATTGGATGCTCTTGGAATGATCGGGCCGGTGATATCTATGCCCTACATTAAGAAAGGCCATGGTGCTGAGAGGGCATGTAATTCTTGAGGCAGGGCGTTTATCTTACTTTCATAAACTTGGTATAAGTGATAGTGCCTAACGTGTTTGATGCTACCACTTTCCATTGTTGACCAATAATATCTTAGCCTCATAATTTTCTTTGCCAGCATGTATCCATTCATGTGAAGGCCACATACTCCTTCATGCACTTCTTTCATTAACTTCCCAGCCTCTTGGTCATCCACATACCTTAAGAGTGTACTATCAAATGAGCATCGGTATAAGGTAGACTTGCTTACTAAGAATTGAGTGGCCAATCTCCAAATAATCTTTCTATCCTTTTTCTCAACCTCTTCAAGGTATGAGCCTTGTTGTAGGAACATCTTAACATCATGGTTTTTAATCGTTCATACCCTTAATTGTTAGGCAGAAGACAGGCTTGTCTTCAATTTCAATAGTAAGAGGCTGAATCTCAACTCCACCAAATATCTAGATCATAGATGCTAGCGTAGCTAAGGCATCAACAAATTGATTCTAAGTCCTCGGTATGTGATTCAAGGTGATTTCTTTGAAATTCTCCATGAATTCAATCAAGTGTTGGTGATAAGGCACCAGTTTAGGATCTTTAGTCTTGTACTCTCCCCAAGCTTAGCCAATAATGAGTAAAAAGTCCCCATACACTTCTAATTCTTGAATGTCTTTATCTAGGGCCATCTCGAGTCCCATGATGCATGCTTCATACTCAGTAATATTATTAGTGTATTGGAAAATGAGCTTTATGGCCATAGGGTATTAAGTACCTTCAGGGGATATTAGTATTGTCCCAATTCCACACCTAAACACGTTAGCTGCACCATCGAAGAACATTTTCTATTTTGGTGGCTCATCATCTTCTCCTTTATTAAAGTTTCCCTTAATCACTAAGATATCATCATCGGGAAATTAACTTGTACCTCTTGAGGAATGTTATCGAAGGGATTTTCTACCAATTGATCTACTAGAGCTTGACATTACATTCTACCAAGTTTGACATTAACTTGTTCACATATGTAATGTCAAACTCTGATAGCAACATTTGCCACTTTGAGATTCTGCTAATTAAGGCCGATTTGTCTGCTACATTCTTCAATGGATCGTATTGAGTCAGCAATTCAACCTAGTAGTGGAGTATGTATTGTTTGAGTTGATGCATTACCTAGACCAAAGCACAGTAAGTTCTTTCAATTTCTGAATATCTCTTCTCCCCTTCAATGAATTTCTTACTCAAGGAGTATATAGCCGATTCCTTTCCTTCCTCATCTTTTTAGTCAAGCATGTACCCTATGGACTCTGGTAATATTGTCAAATATAGGAATAATGGCTTCCTAGGTTTTGGAGCTACTAGTATTGGAGGGCTCATGAGGTATTCTTTGATTGATGTAAAGGCTTGCTTGTACTCTTTGTCTCAATTGATCTTAGCGTTCTTTTTTAACAACTTAAACAAGGGACAACACTTGTTTGTGAGTTGAGATATGAACTGAGCTATATAGTTTAAACAACCCAACAAACCTCTGATTTCTTTGAGTGTACGTAGCAGAGTTAAGTTAACTATCGCTTTAACTTTATTAGGGTCCATTTTGATGCCCCTTTAGCTAATTATGAAACCCAATAATTTCCTTAAAGTCACTTCGAAAGTACATTTCTCTAGGTTGAGCTTCAGTTAGAATTTTCTCAACCTATCAAACAATCTCCTCAGACGTTCCACATGATTTTCTCCTTCCTTAGACTTAGCAATCATACCATCAACATATACTTTAACCTCTTTGTGCATCATGTTACAAAAAATTGCTACCATAGCTCTTTGATACGTTGCTCCAGCATTTTTTAGTCCAAAAGGCATCACTTTGTAGCAAAACGTACCCGAAGTTGTGATGAACGTTGTCTTGACTTTATCTTCTCCAACCATTCGAATTTAGTTATACTCAGAAAATCCATCCGTGAAAGAGAAAATATAGTTTCCAGCTATGTTATCGACAAAGACATCGATATGGGGCAAAGGGAAATTATCTTTAAGGGTTGCTTGATTAAGGTCTCAAAAGTCCATACACATTCTGACTTTTCCATTCTTCTTTGTTAACGGCACGATGTTAGCCACCCACTCAGGATAATCAAATATCTCGATAAAACCGACCTCCAGTAATTTTCTGACTTCTTCCTTGATTTTTAACAAAACATCTAGTCAAAATCTTCTTAGCTTTTGTTTCTTAGGTTTGATATCCTCTCATGTAGGTAAACGATGGACTACAATCAACGGATCTAATCCGGTTATGTCTTCATAAGACCTTGCGAATACGTCTTGGTATTCGGACAGTAACATGATCATCTCTGCCTTTTGATCTTCTTTCAAATTTCCCCCAATCTTTAATACCTTAGGGTTGCTATTAGTCTCGACATTAATTATGTTAGTTAGCTCATTAATGGAAATTCTACTCATTTCATGTTTTTTCCAGCTTTCTTGCACGTCATCATGGTCATTGACATCACTCTTGACGGCTAACCCAATAGGGCCAAAAATGATATCAATATTCTCATCACCTATCTACGTAAGGTATCTATAGCCTTTATTCGAATTGTTGGATTTAGAGAAAAAGAAAAGTATGTAAAAGGTAGAGTGTAAGTAAGGCAGGAGTAAAGGGAAAAGAAACTGATTTTATTTAGGGGGACTCTCTTTCTAGTACAATCATTTGAAGAATGGAGGTAATTTATTACAAAATTCCATAAAATACTAGATCATGATTCATCCTTTACCTAACGGAAGACATATTGCTATTCATAAGGATGGAGAACCAATTATTCAAGTGATGGGATTTGTTAGATAAGCCAGCCCCTTCATTTTTGTTGGAAGTACCTTCTTTAGTAGGCTTTAAGTTCTAGGTTTCAACCCAGATGAAAGTTTCTAACAATGGAGGGAAGGTCATTGGAGTGTGATAAAACTTATCACCTCTTCTGCCCTTAGTTTGCACTCTCTGTAACTCTTCCATCATAGTTGGAATGTATCCTAGCCCATAGGTCCCAAATTAGCCTTCTTTGAATTTTGTCCTCCCATCCTTCTACTAATTGGTGATCGTATACACCTCATCAAACATTTGGAGTCCAAAGTCCTCTTGTTCTTTTATACCAATATAGGGTATAGCTGTCTCTTTATAGATTTCATAATCTTAGTCACCCAGAATTGTGATAACCTAGCCATTGGAGATGAACTTAACTTTCTGGTGAAGAGTTAACAGTATGGCCCTTAATAACAGATTGAAGGTCCTTAGCATGTCCAAAACTTGGAATGGGATGTTGAACATTTGTAGGTTGATATTAACTGGTAAGTCGATCTCCTTTATTATTTCTCTCTTGGATCCATCAAAAGCTCTTACTATTGTTGAACTTGGTTTGATAGCAGTTGTATTGGTGCCTAATAGATCCAGGGTGGCCAAAGGATAGACATTTATAGATGACCCATTGTCGATGAGGACTCCTATTGTAATGATGTTATTTATCCTCACTATTATGAACAAAGGCTTTGTGTGCTAGTTACCTTCTTCACCTAATTCCTCGACGGAGAAGGAAATTTGAGTTACAGAGCCAATCCTTTCAACCAGGATTTCACGAAGGACTTTGACTTCCTTTAGCGTTCTGAGCAAAGCTTTTCGATGTAGGTCTAATGCCATCAGCAAACTCATGAGGGATATTTGTGCTGGAGTCTTAGCGAGCTGATCTATTATTTTATACTCGCTAGACTTGATCATCTTGGTGAAGGCAATCAATCCTTCTTCATGCTCAGCTTGTTTAGTGCTTAGCATTTCCAGTACGACCTTCTTTTTCAAGTCTTCCTTTGGATTATAAATTCTACCAGAACGGGTAATCCCACCTACAAGTGACCTTGACTGCCCCTAGTTTATTGCTTAGTAGTTGAGAGGGGTAGTTTTATAATTTTCAGGGACCACAAGCATATGGAAGGTATACCTTTTAGTTTGTGGAATTTGCTTCTCTTCTTTTTTGTAGAATCTATAAACCTTAGGTTCTCGGTTAAGACTAATCATGTTAATGGTAGGCTCTAAGTGGTCAGATATCATATTAATGATGGGCCCATGGTTTAGTAAGGGGTTGCTATTGACGTTTAGAGTAGGAGCCTCCACAAAATCCAGTTGTACTGTACCTTCATCAATTAAGTCTTAGATTTTATTTTCAACCTCTAGCACGAGCAATTGAATGACCTACTTGCCCTAGATGATACTGACATCTTGAATTGGGATTAAAAAATCTTAGCTAATACCTTTCACTTAGAGCTTCAAAATGGAGCAAATTATCTCTCCTTAGCTTTTCAAGTACCTGATTGAGTAGAACAGGTATTCTGGTGAACTGCCTCGAGGTTTTGCTAACCTATGGTTAGCTTATGTACTATTGTTGAGTTGGTGGGGGATTTCCCTTAAAAGAGACTCGAGAGTTAAGCTTAGCATTCAAATTAACCATGCTGACATTAGCTTCTCTAGGCTTGTTGGTGGTGGGTTTAGCAAAGGGTAGTCTTCTATCTGCTATCTCTTGCAACTTGCCAGAGGAAATGGCATTTTCAATTCGATACCCTGCTGCCACTACTTCTGTAAAGCTAGAAGAGGCTAGTCCGATTAGGTGAGCAAAATATGGCCTCTCAAAAGTGTTAATAAAAGTTGCGATTAGCTCTTTCTTAGTCACGGCGGTAGATACCCTTGCAGTTGGGGACCTCCACCTTTGGGCATATGAGGAACTTTCCGTTAGGGAATAGAAGGGTCCTAAATGCAGCAAGGATAAAGGCTTTTATGTTCTATCCCCAAGCTTTGAGATTGCCATAGAAAATACCTCGTTGGTTGGATTTAGGTTCAGTGGTGAACCATGCTTTTAAGTCCTCCAGTTTGATGTAATTACCATTATAACTTCTGAAGGCTTTATTTACTTCCGTTTTTCTAATATCCAGGCATCCTGAGAAGGCATTCATAGGATCCATTTCCAAATTTGGGATGTATATGCTTTCCAAATAAGGGGCTTAGAGTAATTAGGTGTATTCTTCAAGTGTTAGGCTAATCAAGTAGGGCCCAACTCAAAAAGCCACTTCTTCAAGTTCCCAAAAGCTAGTCAAAGCCCCAATCAAATTAATATCTATCTTTACTTTAGGAAGTGATAGAATGGGCCTGATCTTACTGAAGATGGTCTCTTATTCCCTTAGATTAAAGTGCCATAATCATTAGTCCAGGATGTGTTTGGGGTAGAAGGGCTTGCTTACAAATTTTTCCTTGAAGTAGATAGAGTTTGATGATAAATAGGCCATTTCTAGTTTACAAAAGAAAAACTATGTTACAAGATCATGTGATAACGACAAAACCTATTTACAGCAATTCTACATTAATAATACGCGAAAATTATAAGGGAAATCAAGAAAACTCTAAGCCATTTTTTTTATTTCCATCTTGCTTAATTATTTATCTATTCTAGATGTCGTGAATGCATAAAGGTTTGGTTCCAAAGGTTCTTAAGCTTGTACGACCTCACTTGTTAAAGAACACTTTCATTGGTCACATCAAGCTTAAGTAGAGATGGCCTAATCAACCCCGAGCGGTGGTTACACCATAGTACCCAGAGCCTACACAATGGCCCCCCATCCTAAGGTCCTAAGATGGTCTAGGTTCAACCGTATCTATCATGCGTTTATGGTACATAAAATAAATTCTTCCTAAATTAAATGAATAAAACTAAACCTGCAAAGAAACTGTTAGTACAACAATAGTATAAACAAAGGATGAATAAGTAAATAAATCATAAAGGTGGTTTTTAAGGATTAATTTTAATTTTAGAAAGTTGAATGGTTAACCCTCTTAACAATCCCTAGCGGAGTCACCAAGCTGTCGAGCTTATATTTTCACCTACTTGGTTCTTTTATAAAATTAAGTCTTCTTTAAACGGATCAGTACTAAACCCTACCCGTTTAATGATGATCCTTGACTAAGGTTTAAAAATACCATTCTTTCGATTTGAAGAGGTATTGGAGTCACCACCGGACCAAAGTCAAAAAAAAGAGTTAAGTTATAACCAATTATAGGTAGATTGGTTATAACTTAGCTATTAGTCTATCAATTAAAAAAAATTTATATGAACATTTTTTTGAAAATCAGAGATCTAGATCCAAGTGCTAATTTATTGAACCCTTAACAGGTACCACTTTTTAACTTTCTGAATTTAACTTCGCTTTTCAAATATACCCTTTTTCATTTCTAAAATAGCTAATTATGATAAACGCAACTAAATTGATCAATTTATACAAATATCTAAACAATGAGGGAAAAATAAAACCTTTCATATTTTAAGTCGCCCCATACGAACATACAAGTACTTACGTACTCGCTATTCGGGATCAGACTTTGGTAGTTCGTTTACCAAAAACTTAGCGGGTTGATTAATTTTAATTTTTGAAAAATTGCCGGGTTTATGTTTTTACCCAATTTGATTTTGAAGAAATTTTCTAAGGGTCCTAAATTGAATTTTATTCTTGTAAATTCTAAATGACCTAATTTGAAAATTGGTTAATTTATTTTTATTTTATTTTTCGAAAATCAATTTTCTAAGTGATAAAATAATTTTATTATTTATTCCTCTACTTTTTATTTTTTATATTATTATTATTATTTTGGTTGAAATTTGAAAACAAAAATAAAACACTCCTTTTTTTCTTTTCCTTCTTTTTCTTTTTCTTTTTCATTTTTTTATTACATTTACATTATAAACAAGTAAATAAATAAATCAATAAATCAATCAATCCAAAAAAGAATTGGACTAGGAAGGGATCTTAGATGTGCAGGTCGGTTTGGGCGCTGGATTAGGTTACAAGTCGAATCACCGGGTCAGGTTGGATCGTTGCATTCCCCTTCAACAACCGTAGCAAGGTACGCTTTAAGTCGATCTGTACACAGAATTAAGCAATGGAAGGCGTTTTCATGAACTTTTTATTGGGTTTAAAGGTGTTTGTTCGATGCTATGGTGAATGAGGGTAGCTTGGAGGATTGTACAAGGTGATGGTTGCAACGGTGTTCGGGTGCCACCGTCGAAGGTTGCTGGGCATGAATAGGGTGATGGGTCTAAGGTTAAGGAGCATAGGGAGCTTCACTGTAGGGTTAGTTTAAAGTGAGAAGTAGCGGCTATAGTGGTTCGAGAGAAGGGAGTACAATGGTTAGGTTTTTCGTGGCTAATGCTACAGGCCACAACGGAGGTTGAAAGAGATTGGGTTAAGGAGTTTGACCTACAAGAAGCATAGCTGTAGGGGTAGTTTGGCTCTGGATCAGCTAAAGAGAGGGATTCAAAGAGAGAGAGAGAGAGAGAGAGAGAGAGAGAGAGAGAGAAAGCTTAGGAGTTGATTCTGAAGCTCGTGTGTATCATTGTTTGAACTCCCTAAAGCTCTTTTTATATACGAATCAATCCCAAAAACAAAAGAAATTTTAAATCGGATTTAATGAAGAATGCCTAGAAAATCAGTTTTTTTTTTTTTCGATTTTTGGAACTCAAATTGAATTCCTTTTTTACTGAATATGGATGTGTTATTGTGTTTAATTCAAAGTTGGCCATGTGTTGAACAAGATTAAGGCAAAAAAAACTGTGTAAGTGTGTGCAAAATCAATACAGAAATTGGAGTTGAAGTGAAGGGGTCGAGTGTTCTTGAGCTGAGATAAAGGAGGAAAATCGGGAGGAAAAAGGGGGAAAGAAGGGGGAAAGAGAGGGAAAGTACTGACGTTGTGCTACGTCAACCGCACCAACTACTCCCAGCATGTTACGTATCATTTCGTGACACGTGGTAGTTGATGTAGCATGCCACGTGGCACCCCATCAGCAAGGCTACCCAACCTAACATGCCACATATCAAGACACGCGGCACAATTAGATCCCGACACAAGATAATGTGCTTGTTAATAAAAAATAAAAAAGGCCTCTCTACTTTTACCAAGATTTAAACTTAAGACCTCATACTCAATACCCAAACATAGTCCATGTGCTTAACCAATAGGTTGTTGGCCTGTGTCTTGTCCATATGTACAATTGGACTCGATTAGCCTAGGCTACATTTAAATGTAAGCCCAAGTTTAATGACCCAATTATTAAATCTAAATAAAAAAATCTACCCTAATAAAAAGTTGTCTTCTAAAATCTTTTATTTTTTTTCAATTTTTTCTATTTATTGCGATTTTTCAATTTTCTAAATTTTTAAACTTTATTTTCTAAATTTTTTATCTTTTAGGGTTTCTTCCTTATTCTTTTATGCTTTTTCTTAATTTTGAATTTTTTTGTAATTTTCTATAATTCTTGTTTTTTCTAAATTTCTTAATTTCTTAGGTTTTCTTTAATTTCCTATTTTGTTGAATTTTTTCTAATTTAGGGCCTTATAACCTAATCTGAAAATTAAAAAGGAGGGCAAAAATTAGGTGTTTATATATTCTTTTTAGGGATTCAACTAACCTTTAGAGCGATGTCCCGTCTTTCATTTTAAGGATCACGTTAGCCTTTAGGGCGTCATCTTATCTCTCTTTTTAAGCTACTAGCCAACTTTTAACCCCTCTATTGGCAACTCTATATCAAGTCTTTAGTGAGCGCGTAAGGTACTTCTCTTAAGCAATTTCTCTTAGCAAGCCTATTAGGTGTTTTCTTTTCAACCATCTCTTAGCGAACCTATAGGGCGCTTCTCTCATCAATTCCTCTCAAGTGAGCCCACAGGGTACGTCTCCACGTCGACTGTCTCTTAGCGAGCCCATTGAGTGCTTTCTTTCACTAATTCTCGAGCGAACCCACGGAGCACTTCTCTTTCACCTTTCTCTTAGCAAGCCTATAAGGTACTTCACTTCATTAAATTCTCTTAGCGAGCCCATGAGGCACTTCTATTCCATTAGCAAACCCGTTGGGCGTTTCTCTTTCACCAATATCGTAGTGAGCCCATAGGGTGCTTCTCCTCGTCAACTTTCTCTTAGCGAGCCTATTAGGCACTTCTCTTCATCATATCCTCTTAGCGAGCCCACGGAGCGCTTCTCTTTCACCTTTCTCCTAGCGAACCCATGGGGCACTTCTCTTCATTCTCTTAGCAAGCCCAGAAGGCGCTTCTCTCATCAAATCCTCTTAAGTGAGCCTACAGGGCATGTCTCCTCATCAAATTCTCTTAGTGAGCCTATGAGGTGCTTTTATTCCTTTAGTAAGCCCATAAGGTGCTTTCTTTCACCAAGTTCTCTCAAACAAGCTCGTAGGACACTTCTCTTCATCAAGTTCTTGTTGTAAGCCCATAGGGCGCTTCTCTTCATCAGGGTTCCATATAGGGTCTTAGCTAGCTCAAAGAGTTCTTTACTCGCCTATGTTAGTGAGCCTAATAAGGCACTACTAAGTTTTCCAGATTGATCAAACATTAGGGTTGCTAATCCCTAAGGGTCGCTCTCGCCTATGATAGTCAACTTAAAAGGAGCATTACCAGGTTTTCCAGATTGATCAAATTCTAAGGTTGCTAGTCCTCGAGAGACGCTCTCACCTAGGTTAGTCAGCTCAAAAGGAGCACTACCAGGTTTTCCAAATCAATCAAATTCTAAGGTTGCTAGTCCTTAAGAGACGCTCCCACCTAAGATAGTCAGCTCAAAGGAGCACTACCGGGTTTTCTAGATTGATCAAATTCTAAGGTTGCTAATCCTTGAAAGACACTCCCTCCTAGGATGGTCAGCTCAAAGGAGCACTACCAGGTTTTCCAAATCAATCAAATTTTAGGGTTGCTAGTCCTTGAGAGACTCTCCCGCCTAGGATAATCAACTTAAAGGAGCACTACCAAGTCTTCTAAATCGATCAAATTCTAGGATTACTAGTTCCCAAGATATACGCCCGCCTAGGATAGATAGCTTAAAGGAGCACTATCAAGTTTTCAAGATCGATCAGATTCTAGGGTTGCTAGTCCCTAAAAGACGCACTTGCTTAGTTTAGTTAGGACAGTAGAGCACTACTAGGTTTCAATTTAGGGTCTTAGCCAGCTCTAAAAGCGCTTTACCTGCCTTGGTTAGTCGGCTCATTAGGGCACGACCAAGTTTTCTCATCTAATTTAGGTTTGTACCCAACTCAAGGAGCGTTTCACCTACCTTGATTAGTCAGCTCATTGAGGTACGACCAAGTTTTCTCATTCTTTTAGGGTTTTAGCCCGCTTTAGGAGCAATTACTCATCTCATCTAGTTTAAGGTTATAGCCTACTCAAGGAGAGCTTCAACCGCCTTGGTTAGTCAGCTCATTAGGGTACAACCAAGTTTTCTCATTCTTTTAAGGTCTTAGTTAGCTCTAGGAGCGCTTTGCCTATTTTACCTCAATTCATCAGAGCACGATCAAACATCAATTCTTCTTTCAGTCCTTCAGTTAGCTCTTAGAGCGCTACCCCTCTCTTCACCAAATCCCTAATTGATTAGACCTAAGATAGCTAGCTAGTTATAGTGCTTCTTAGAATAAAATCCACCCTTAAGGCAAAAATAGTATCTCTTTTTTTCTTTATGGTAAAGTTTTGCTCAAACTTTACTACAAAGAGGGGCAGCTATGGATACCTAATTTTTGCTCCCTTTTTATTTTTCAGATTAGGTTAGAGTCCTAAATTAGAAAAAATTCAAAAAATAGAAAATTAAAGAAAAGCCCCAAAAAATGAAGAAATTTAGAAAAAAATAGGAATTTTAGAAAAATACAAAAAATAGAAAGATAGGAAAAAGCACAGAAAATGGAAAAATTTAGGAAAATATATAAGAAATTTGAAAAGTCACAGAAAATTGAAAAAAATAGGAATTTAAAAAAATCAAAATAAATAAGTAATAAATTTTTAAGGTTGTTTAAATAAAATAGAATTTTAATTTAAATAAGTTTGAATAAAAAGCCATTAGGCCTTAGCTTAGATTTGAATTTAGCTTAAGCTGACTTAGTCTATATGTGTAATTTAATTACACATATTGATGAGGCACAAGTTAATGGCCTAATGGATAAGCACTTAGATATAGCTTTGGGGTTTGGTTTAGGGTTTTGGGTTATAGTCTTAGCACAAGCAGAGAATGCCTTTTATTTTATTTTATTTTTTTTTCTCTATACTTCACATGCTGCCACATGTTAGGCTATCATTGGGCCATGTGTCTGGAATTGACACACATGGCGTTTTGTGATTGGACTAAACAACAAAAATTTCTTCTTTCTTTTCCTTTCTTCCATTTCCTTTTATTTCTTCACTTCTTCATTTTAAAAAAAGAAAAAATGCACAAGGGGGAGTTTCATCTTTTTGAATGAAGATAGAGGGGGATGAAATTCTTTAGAAAAAAACACATACACGCACACGAGGGGGGCCTACTCTCTCTCTCTCTCTCTCCACTATCTCTTTCCCTCTCTCCATTACACTTTCTATCTTTCCACCATCTCTCTCTCTCTCTCTCTCTTTCTCTCTCTCTCTCAACCTATCTCCCTCTTTCGGCTGACTTTCCTTCTCACCCACCAATTCGAAGAACCACCGTAGCCCACCATAGTACCCTCCAACTCTCTCAATCGAATCTCTCCCTCTTGCACACCACTCTCACTCATGAACACCGACCTAGCCACACATAGCCGCAACCTTGGACTCTAACTCCTTCACTGTCAGTCTCTTTCTCTCCCTCTTTCTCTCGACCCAAACCAATAGCCACTACCATCCACACAAGTCGACCCACCTTCATACACGGCAGTAAGACCTTAACTCGAGACATCCTCCAATGCTATTACGACCTACAACACGCCGAATGCTAAACCCAAAACCAAACTACAATACGCTCACCCTAACTCTCCAACACCACTCAACCCTTGCCAAAACACCAAACCACCCTTGGCAGCTACCCAATTGTGCGATACGCTCAAATCCATGACCCCATAGTAACACCCTCTACTAACCAAACACCCTACGTCCCCGCACACAGCTGCATTCACACACGCAAACACCGCCATCACCGTCTCTTTCACCCAAACACCACAAACCACCACTGACAGCCGAGTTAAGCCACGGTGTCAATCTTACACCCCCTAACCTCAATAAAAAATCATATGAAAGTATCATCTCCCGCTCGTTTTGGTAGCTGAATCAAACCGAAACACCCCCTCTAAGTTGCTGCGCATGACTCGACCTATGGATCTCCTGCTCTAACCCATGACCCACTCCTGCTCTAACCCGTAACTTGCACTCCAAATCCGACCCAAGTATGACTTGACCTCTACGCTAGTCCCGATCCGCTCAATTTGGTCAGGGCTTCCCTATTTTGTTTTCAGTTGTTATTTTTATTATTATTATTTTATTTATTTATTTACTTATACAGTATGTATTTGTAAATAAACAAAAAAATATATATATTTGAGAAAAAAAAAAAGAAAAAAAAGAGAAGAAAAATAAAAGAAATAAAAAAGAAAAAAAGAAGAAGAAGTATTTTTTTTATTTTTATTTTTTGTTATTTTCATACTTAAACAAAAAAAATAAAAAAAAACTAACAATAAAAAGAAAATAAATAAATAATGAAAATTATAAAATAGAATAAAAATAAAAATAATAAAGTTACTTTTAACACTTAGAAAATCAACTTTTCAAAAATAAAAATAATTGGATCATCTCCAGATTAGAATCACTTTAGAGTTTCCAAAAATAAAATTCAATTTGGGACACTTTAAGAAATTTTCACCAAATAAGTCAAAAATGGGTAAAAACGTAAACCCAGTAGTTTTTCCAAAATTAAAATCAATCAACCTGCTATGTTTTTAGTAAACGAACTACGAAAGTCTAATCTCAAATAGCGAGTACGTAAGCACTTATACGTAAGTACATGGCAACTTAAAATATGGAAATTTTTTTATTTTTTTTTTTTCATCTTTGTATATATTTATGCAAATTAACTAATTTAGTCATGTGTTATATGATTAGCTGTTTTAGAAATTAAAACAAGGTATATTTGAAAAAAGAGGTTAAATTCAGGAAGTTAAAAGTGGTATCCATTTAGAGTTTAATAAATTAGCCCCCCGATCTAGATCTTTGGTTTTCAAAAAGCCGTTTTATAAATTAGTTTTTTAATTGATAAATAAGTAGCTAAATTATAACCAATCTACCCAATTGGTTATAACTTAACTCTTTTTCTCGACTCCGATCGGGTGACAACTCCAAAACTTTTTCAAAATTCAGAAAAATGGTTTTCTTTAATCCCTAGTCGATAATCAAAATAAAACAGGTAGGGTTTAGTATTGATCGATTTAAAGAAAGCCTAATTTTATAAAAGAATCGAGAGGTTGAAAAACTAAGCTCGATAAGCTTCAACAGCTCCATTCATTTGGGGTTGATAAGGAGTAGAGTTCCTGTGAATGATTCTAAACTGTCGACACCACTCTAACATAAGCCTATTGTTGAGATTGGTGTCATCGTCAGTGATGATCATTTCAAGAGCCTCGTATTGGGCCAAGATGTCTCTCTTGATGAACTTAACTACGACCCCTTTAGTAACACTCAAGTACGACAAGGCCTCAACCTATTTGCTGAAGTAGTTAATGGCGACCAATATAAAGC
The DNA here is from genome assembly GCA_024138015.1 of Lumnitzera littorea. NCBI lineage: Eukaryota > Viridiplantae > Streptophyta > Magnoliopsida > Myrtales > Combretaceae > Lumnitzera > Lumnitzera littorea. The sequence continues at coordinate 43,156,193 of JAMXBB010000006.1, read as the reverse complement.
GATGCCCATTGGATGCTTTTGGAGTAATTGGGCTAATGATATCTATTCCCTACATTGAGAAAGGCCACGGTGTTGAGAGTGTGAATAGTTCTTAAGGCGGTACATTTATCTTGTTTGCATAAAGCGGGCATAAGTGACAATGCCTGACGTATTTGATGCAATCGCTTTCCATTTTTTATCAGTAGTACCCTAACCTCATAATTTTCTTAACCAGCATGTAACCGTTCATGTAAGGGCTATATGCTTCTTTGTATACTTCTTTCATCAACATCCTAACCTCCTTGCTGTCCACACATCTTAAAAGTATACCATCAAAAGAATACCGGTACAAAGTGGACTTGCTTATTAGGAATTGAGTGGCCAACTTCCTAATCATCCTTCTGTCCTTTTTCTTGACCTCTTCAGCGTATGTACGTTGTTGTAGGAACATTTTAACATTATAGTATTGCAACTTTTAATCATTCGTACCCTTAATTGCCAGATAAAAGACAAGCTTGTCTTTAATTTCAATAGTGAGGGGCTGAATCTCGACTCCACCAGATATTTTGATCATAGATGCTAAAGTGGCTAAGGCATCGGCAAATTGATTTTGAGTCCTCGGTACGTGATTAAAGGTGATTTCTTTTAATTTCTCCATCAATTCAATTAAGTGCCGGTGATAAGGTACCAGTTGATATCCTTATTTAGGGCCATTTTGAGTCCCATGATGCATGCTTCATATTTAGTGATATTATCAGTGTATGGAAAATTAAGCCTTACAGTCACAAGGTATTGAGTACCTTTAGGGGATATCAGTATTGCCCCAATTCCACATCTGGACACATTAGCTACCCCTATCAAAAAACATCTTCCATTTTGATGGTTCATCCTCTTCTCCTTTATTAAAGCTTCCTTTGACTGCTAAGATATCCTCATTTGGAAAATTAACTTTTACCTCTTGAAGGGTATTACTGAAGGGATTTTCTGCTAACTGATCTGCTAAGGCTTGCCCCATGACTGAATCCCAGTTCACGTATGTAATGTTGAAATCTAATAGTAACATTTGCCACTTTGAGATTCTGCCAATTAAGGCTGGTTTATCTGCTAAGTACTTTAAGGGATCATACTGATCAGTAATTTAACCTGATAATAGAGTGTGTATTATTTGAGCCAATGCATTACTCAGACCAAAGCATAGTAGGTTCTTTCAATTTTTTAATATTTCTATTCCCCTTCAGTAAATTTCTTACTCAAGTAATATATAACTCATTCTTTTCCTTCCTCGTCTTTCTGGTCGAGCATACACCCTATGGATTTTGGCAATATTGTTAAGTATAGAAATAAAGGCTTCCCAAGTTTTGGAGCTACTAAAACTAGAGGATTCATGAGGTACTCTTTGATCATTGTAAAGGCTTGCTTGCATTCTTTGTCCCAATTGATCTTGGCATTCTTTTTCAACAATTTAAACAAGGGACGACACTTGTCCATGAGTTGATAAATGAATCGGGCTATGTAGTTTAGACAGCCCAATAAGCCCCTGATTTCTTTAAGTGTACGTGGAGAGGGCAAGTTAACTATAGCTTTGACTTTATCAAGGTCCACTTTGATGCCCCTTTGGCTAATTATAAAACCTAATAATTTCCCTAAAGTGACTCTGAAGGTACATTTCTTTAGGTTGAGCTTTAATTGGAATTTTCTCAACCTATCAAACAATCTCCTCATATTATCCACATGATTTTCTCCTTCCTCAGACTTTACAATCATATCATCAACATATACTTCAACTTCTTTGTACATCATGTCATGAAAGATTACTACCATGGCCCTTTGATAAGTTACCCTAGCATTTTTTAGTCCAAAAGGCATTAATTTGTAACAAAGTGTGCCCTGAGTTATGATAAATGTTGTCTTGGGTTTATCTTCTTTAAACATTCGAATTTAATTATATTAGGAGAATCCATCCATGAAAGAGAAAAGATTGTTTCCAGCTATATTATCGACCAAGACATCAATATGGGGCAAGGGGAAATTATCTTTAGGGGTTGCTTGATTAAGGTCTCAAAAGTCCATGCATACTCTGACTTTTCCATTCTTCTTCATTGCTAGCACAATGTTAGCTACCCATTCGGGATAATCAGATATCTCAATGCAACTGACCTCCAGTAACTTTCTGGCTTCTTCCTTAATCTTCAACAGGACATTCGGTTAGAACCTTCTTAACTTCTGTTTCTTAGGTTTGATATCCCTTCGTGTAGGTAAATGATAGACTACGATTGATGGATCTAATCTAGACATATCTTCATAAGATCATGTAAATACATCTTAGTATTCAGATAGTAATGTGATCATTTCTACCTTTTGGTCTTTTTTCAAATTTCCTTCAATTTTCAACACCTTAGGGTTATCATTGGTCCCAACATTAATTATCTCAATTGGCTCATCAATGGAAATTCTACTTATTTCATGTTTTTTCCAACTTTCTTGCACATCACTAGAGTCATTGACATCACTCCTGATGACTAACCTAGTAGGGCCGAAGGTGATATCAACATTTTCATCACCTATCTATGCGAAGTATCCATAACCTTTATTCGAAGCATTGGATCTAGGAAAAAGAAAAATATGTAAAAGAAAGAGTGTGAGTAAGGAAGAAGTGAAGAGAAAAGAGACTAATTCTTATTTGAGGAAGCTTCTTTTGAGTACAATTATTTGTAGAATAAAGATAATTTATTACAAAACTCTATAAAATACTAGACCGTGATTCATCCTTTACCCTAGAGAAAACTTATTGCTATTCATAAGGATAGAGAATTAATTATTCAAGTGTTAGGACTTGTTGGATGGGCTAACTTTTTTATTTTTGCTAGAGGTGTCCTCTTTGGTAGGCTTTGAATTCTAGACATCAGCTCGAATGAAAGTTTCTGACAATCGCGGGAAAGTCATCAGGGCGTAATATAACCTATCACCTTTTCTGCCCCTAGCTTGCATTCTTTGCAACTCTTCCATCGAAGTTAGGATGTAGCCTAGCCCATAAGTTCCAAACTAACCCTCTTTAAACTTTGGCCTCTCATCTTTCTCCCAATCAGTAATCATGTACACCTCTTCAAACATTTGAAGCCTAAAAGTCCTCTTGCTCCTTAATGCCAATATAAGGAATGGCCGTTTCTTTATAAATTTCGTAATCTTGGTCACCTGGAATCATGATGACCTGGCCATTGGAGATGAACTTAACCTTTTGGTGAAAACTCAAAGGTATGGCCCTTACTGAGTGTATCCAAAGCCTTCCCAATAAAAGGTTAAAGGTCCTTGGGATGTCCAAAACTTGGAATTGGATGTTGAACATCTATAGGCCGATATCAACTGGTAAGTCGATCTCCCCTATAATTTCTCTCTTAGATTCGTTAAAAGCTCTCACTGTTATCAAACTTAGCTTGATAACGGTCGTATCAATCCTTAATAGATCCAGGGTAACTAGAGGGTAGATATTTAAGGATGACCCATTGTTAATGAGGACTCTTAATGCGATGATGTTGTTTACCCTCACTATTATGAATAGAGGCTTAATGTGCTGGTTACCTTCTTCGATGAGTTCTTCGGCAAAGAAAGAAATCTAATTCATAGTGAGGATAAAGTTGGAGACAAACCTAATCCTTTTAACCAATATTTCACGAGGGACTTTAACTTCCCTCAATGTTCTAAACAAAGCTTCTCGATGCAATTCTGATGCCATTAATAAACTCATGAGGGATATTTGTGTTGGAGTCTTAGCAAGCTGATCCATTGCTTTATACTCGCTAGACTTAATTATTTTAGTGAAGGCAGACAATCCTTCTTCATGTTCAACTAGTTCATTGTTTGGCCTTTCCAATATGGCCTTCTTTTTTAGGTCTTACCTTAGATTGTAGATTCTACTAGAGCGGGTAATCCCTCTTATAAGTGGGTTTGATTGCCCCTAATTTACTGCTTGATAGTTGATAAGGGCAGTTTTATAATTTTCGAGGGTTACAGGTACATGGAAGGTATACCATTTGGTTTGTGGAATTTGCTTCTCCTCTTGTCTGTGGAATCTATAAACCTTAGGCTCTCAGTTAGAACCATTCATTTTGATAGCGGGTTCTAAGTTGTCAAATATCATATTAATGATGGGCCTATGCTTAAGCAGGGGGTTGTTGTTGACATCTAGAGTAGGAACCCCTACAAAATCCAGTTGTACTATGCCTTCATCAATTAAGTCTTGAATTTTATTCCTTAACCTCTAGCACAAGTCAGTTGAATGGCCCACTAGATGATACTGACACCTTGCATTGGGATCAAAAAATCTTAGCCTGTACCTTTTACTAGGAGCCTCAAAATGGAGCAGATTATCTTTTCTTAGTTTTTCAAGTACCTGACTAAATGGAATAGGTATTTTGGTGAATTGCCTTGGGGTCTTGCTAACTTGTGGTTGGCTTCTATATTATTTTTGAGCTAGTAAAGGATTTACCCTAAAAGAGACCCAAGCGTTAGGTCTTGTATTCGAATTGACCATGCTAACAGTAGCTTCTTTAGGCTTACTGGTGGTAGGTTTAGCAAAGGGTAGTCTTATGTCTGATGTCTCTTGTAACTTATCAGAAGAGATAGCACTTTCAATCCTATACCCTGCCGCCATTACTTCAACAAAGTTAGAAGAGGCTTATCTGATTAGGTGAGTGAAGTAAGGTCTCTCGAGAGTATTGATAAAAGTCGAAGTTAACTCTTTCTCAATCATGAGGGTAGATACCCTTGCAGCTAGGGACCTCTGCCTTTAGGCATACTCTTTGAAAGATTCATTGTGCCTCTTCCTTAGGGCAACCAAATCCATCATGGTTAGTGCCACTTCAACGTTGAACCTATATTGATCATAGAATGCTTTAGCTAGCTTTTCCCATGTGTTTACCTGATTTAGATCCAATTAGGCATACTAAGTTAAAACAAGCCCAATTAGGCTGTCCTGAAAAGTTTGGACCATGAGTTGGTCATATTGTATATACTTACCCATATTACGTACATACAACCAAGTGTACAATTTAGGGCATCCAGTCCCATTGTATTTTTCGAAGTCAAGTACTTTAAATTTTTCTAGAAAGCTTCCATAGTTGTAGGCAAAGAAGTCTGCTATACCAACCTGCTCAAATCCATCATACCCTTCAAGCATTTTCATCTTTTCAGTGATTTGTTGAGTCACTCGCTTCTTAAGCTCTTTTAGTCTATCTTGATTAGCTTCAGGCTTTGTATTGACCAGAAACAAGTAAGTATTTAGCTCGAAAGTTGGGTTCACCTTTGGAAAGACCCTTTATGTCTCAAAGGATTCGAAGGCCTCGTTGACTTTAGAGTAGGCTTCTTCTACTTCGAGGGGTGGGGCTTCAGCATTCTTTCCACATTGGTCTTTAGAACATTATTTGTTTGATGGAGTCATGGACCTAAGCAAGGCGATGCTATCAATAAGGAAGCTCAGTTGATCTGTAATCTTCCCTACTGTTTATTCTAAAGATTGGATCCTCAACTCAGTAGGATCAATCACCTTAGGATTGGTACTGCTGTTGTTGGTATTAGTGTTGTCATTTCCTTAGTTAGCCATTCTAGTTTGAGAGCAGGTTCTGATAGGACTTTTCTAGAAGGTTTTACGTTTAGGAGCTATCTTGGTGACCTAGATTTAAGATCACGTCTCAACAAGTTAGCACATGAATATTTTAATTTTTGAAAATATGGAACTGAAATAAATGTAATGCAAGTGTGCCACATGGATGAAAAGGAAGGGATTGACGATTAACTTAACAAAACAACAAGTTATTTATTATTCTTTAAATCTCATAGTTTTATTACATAAAAGAAAAGAAAAATACAAATTTATCTATACTAATCTTCTTTTCTTCTGTAGGTTAGATGACATTTTCTTCTTCTGGTTGCTGGGTTCAATAGCCACTACTTTACCCTACTTTTGCCCATGCTCAATTACTTCCTCAAACTCTTGGATTTTCTTTTAGGCCATCTTCAACTGGTGTTTTAGGGCACGCGATCTTTGCCTAGACTCCTGAAAGAGGTTTTCTCACTTGTCTTTTTCATTGTAGAGGACCTCCATATGAGCTTTTACATAGTCCATGTAGGTCACCATTTTGAAGCTAACATTTGCAGGGGAAAGTTAAAGGACTTTTAATGCTCGATATTACATCATGCCTGCCTTGTGAAGTTGATCATATAAGTATTCTTTGGTGACTCAATGTTTGTCTACTTCTCCTATGAATTCGCTTAAATCGATGTTTGGACTTATGGTCCTAGTGTCCCACTAAGCTTTGATCCTGCGTAGCTTAGATGCCTTTTTATGGAGTGAGGCTCTTTGAAGATAAGAGTAAATGGCTCTAATGAAGGCCTGCGAACTATGTCCCGGATCCCCCCAAACTGCCTCACCATGTTTTTTGGACAATAGCCTATATACCAACTTATTCCGATAAGTAGTATGGCATGATAATCTTTATAAACCAATGTGACCTTAGTGTAATTGCTCTATCTAGCGGTCCACAATATGTCCTCGACCCAGAAATCTTATAGAACTTCTATCTAGAGAAAGGTAAGGATATCTTTTTAGTAATTTGATCTTATTAATGAAAGAGTCAATAAGATCAATCTTATTAGTGAATGCACCCCTTATCAAGTCTAACCCAAAGCATTTGATGTGGCTAACGAACCATACCATTAACAGTGTCATCCTTAACTTAAGATCTCCTCGGCCTCTTTTCTTAACTTGATGATGTATTTATTGCAATCATTTAAGGCCTCATTTATTTCAATCTTATGGATTCCCAAGAATTTTGAAAAAATGTAGGCCAAATTGAAGCTAAGTTCTGGAATGAATATTTCATCTAAGGGAGGGGCTTGAAGTAGTTAAGCGTATTCTTCTAGAGTTAAGCTGATTAGGTATGGCCCAAAATGGCATGCGACTTCTTTAGGCTCCTAGAAATGGATTAAGGCCCTTACTAATGTGATGTTAACATTCACCTTGGATAGTGAGAGTACGGGTCTAATCTTATTGGTAATGAACTCTTATTCTCTTGGTTTAAAGGTTTGAAACCATTGGTTGAGTATAGGCTTTAGGTTTGTGGGCATGTGGACATAGATCTCTTTGGCGAAGACCTTGGCATTGGATGAGCTGGCCATTTTTGAAAGATTACAAGGAAAACGTAAATTACAAAGGAAAAACTATTTACATCAAAAGAAATTACAAAAGATTTCCTATATACATGAATTTTAGGAAAAATATAGGGAAAGAAACTCCAATCATTTTTTCTTTTTCTCTTTTTTTTTTTATAATAATGCTACCTTTTTAGTTATTCATCGACCTTAAAGAATGTATGCGAGAAGGGTAGGTTCTAGAGGTCCTTAAACTCTATGACCTCACACATTTCTAAAAAACAATTCCTTAGTTACATCGAAGTTTAAGTGGAGTAACCTAATCGGCATCGAATGGTGATTGCCCTACTAGCTCGGAACTTACGCAATGGCTCCCCATCCTAGGGTTCTAAGACGACTTAGGTTTGACCATATCTATCACGCATTCATGGTACATAAAATAAATTTCCCTTCAAAAACAGTAAAACAATTAAAACTAAACCTACAAAAATGTTAGTTCAATTATTATACAAATAATAAAAAAAATGAGTAAATAAATAGCACTAAGGTGATTTTTAGAGATTAATTTTAATTTTAGAAAGTCAAATGGCTAACCCTCTTGACGGTCTCCAGTAGAGTTGCCAAGCTGTCGAGCCTAGTTTTTCACTCTCAATTTTTTAAATTAAGTCTTCTTTAAACCAATTAATATTAAACCTTATTCGTTTTATACTAATCCTTGACTAGAATTTAAATAAAATCGTTTTTTTTAATTCGAAAATTGTTTAGAGTTGCCATCCGACCATAATCAAGAAAAAAGAGTTAAGTTATAACCAATTAGATTGATTAATTATAACTTAGTTATTGGTCTATCAATTAAACCAATTTTATAAAAAAAAAAAACGGTTTTAGAAACCAGAGACTTGAATCCAAGGGTTAAGTGTTTTTAAACTCTTACAAATACCATTAACTTTCCAATTTTAACCTTAACCTTTAGAAATCACTTTTTAATTTTATAAAATAGAATTCGTTTATTTACCTAAATTGGATAACTTGAATAATCTAAACTAAAAAAGGAAAATTAGGTTTTTTTTTTTTTTATAGTCACCTTGTAGGTGCCTACATACTCGCTATTCGAGATTAAACGTAGTAATTCTTTTTTATAAAACTTTAGTGAGTTGAGTTTGTTTTAATTTGAAAATATACTGGATTTACGTTTTTTAACCCAATTTGGTTTATTTAAGGAAATTTCAAAAGGATACTAAATTGGAACTTTTATTTTTTGAAAAAATTCTAAAGTACCTTAATTTGAACATGAGTCGATTTATTTTGCTTATTTAAAAAAAAATGTTTTTCTAAGTGATAAAACCATTTGTTTATTCACTAACTTACGTTTTTTATTTTTTTATATTATCCTATTTATCTTTTTTGTTTTATCTATTTCTACTAAACTAAAAAAAAAAAACTATTCTTTTTCTTCTTTTTTTTTCCTTTTTTTTTAATTACATTTTCCATTTACAATTAATGAATAAATAAAACAAATAAAATAAAATAAAATAAAAAACAATACAGATTGGAGCTAGTCCGGACCAAGAGAGAGGCATGCGAGTCGAGTTTTAGTGTAAGGTAGGCTCCAGTCGAGTGTTGGATCTGGGTCGCTCTAATATCTTCAACAATAGCAACTCGAAGGAGGTCATTCAACTTGAACCAGCCACCAAAATGAGCAAGTGAGGAGTTTTCTATGTGAATTTTATTGGGGAATGGGGGTTTAGAGAAGCGCTGTGGCTTGGGGTAGCTGCTTGGGTGGTGCACATGAGTGGCAATCAGCGATTGTTAATAGGGTGCTTAAGTGGTGGCTATTAAGGCCAGATAATTGGTTGGGGTTAGGGTTTTGGAGTATGGTGAGCTCGATCATAGTGCTGACAAGGCTTAAGACCTACCCAATGTGGTGGTTCAAAGTGGAGAAGGCATAATGGTTAAGGTTTGGGGTTTGGTAGTGCACAACGTGATTAAGGGTCATGACAAAGAGTGGTAAGGGTTGGGTTGGAAAGTCCAAGCTATAGGGAGTCTTGCTAGGGTAGTGTTATACTTCAAGGGTAGCTAGAGAGAGAAAGTCAAAGAGAGAGAGAGGGTTCGATGGGTGTAAAGAGAAAGAGTGATAAAAAATGAGAGAGAGTGGTTCTAAGTGAATCTCCTGCTCTTGTGTATTCTAAACAAATTCCAAAGCCCCTTTTTATACTTAAAATTAACTCAGAAAGTAAGGAAAGTTAAAATTAGATTGAATACAAATTTCCAAATTTTCTTTTTCTTTTTCCGATTTTTGGAGTCCGATTTGAATGCCTAAATGCATGAATTTGGATATGTTTTTGAGTTTTATTCAAAGTAGGTCACGTATAGAACGAAAATCACTCATTGATTAGTGTAATTAAGTTCGTGATTACTAGAAAAATTGAGGCCAAAGTGAAGCGGTTGAGTTTGTTTTACTGGAGAAAGTGAAGGAAAATAAGGGAAAAAGAAAGGAAGGGAAGAGAAAGGTGGCTGACATAGTGCTACATCAACCAGGTCATCCAGTAGCCATGCGTTACGTATCATCACGTGATACGTGGCGATTGATACGGTAATGGGCAACCAATGTGGCATAACACGTGTTGTGCCACGTAGCGCCACGTTAACCGTGACCCAATCCAATGGTGCCACGTGCCAAGGCACATTGCATAGTGAACCTTTAATATGTAGTAGTGCTATTTGTAATGTGCCATTTGAAAAAAAAAAAAAAGAAAAAGGTTTTCTATGCCTTTGCCAAGACTTGAACCCCTGACCTCTTTCTTAAACTCAATACCATGCTTATATGCTTATCCGTTAAGCCGTTAACCTATACCTTATCCATTAAGCCATTAACCTATACCTTATCCATATGTGCAATTACGAACTAGGTCCGCCTAAGCTACATTTGAATCTAAGCTTAGGCCTAACGGTCCCCTTTCTAATTTTATTAAAATTAAAAATTGATTATATTAAAAGATTATTATTTTTCTAAATTCCCTAAAACTTCTATTTTTTCCAATTTTCTATTTTTTGTGGCTCTTCAATTTTCTAAATTTTTCATTTTTTTGTATTTTCTAAATTTTTTATTTTTTTGTGTTTTTTCCTATTTTTCTATTTTTTTGTATTTTTATAAACATTTTTTTTTCTAAATTTCTTATTTTTCAAGTTTTTTTAATTTTCTATTTTTTGTGCTTTTTCTTAATTTAGGACACTTTATCCTATTGAAATGAAATAAAATAAACAGGGCAAAAATTGATTCCATTCTCTTCTTTTTTTTTATGATCATTATTATTCTAGTCACTTAATTTTTTTAATTAGTTTAGTAATATTAGTCCTTTGTATAAATTTGTTTTTACTAACTTTATTTTTAATGCAAATACTTAGATTTAGTTTTTTCTTTTTCTTTTAGTTATTGTTAACTTCGTTAATATTTTATAATTTTAACATGTAGTATTAATTTCTACAAAGTTGCATAATTTAAATGGTTTATTTGCATCAAATAAGTACTAACATAGTTTTTTTTTTTTTGTACGTCTTAGTATTAATTCTGATTAATTGATTTTTGGCATGTCATCATTTTTTCAATAATAAAATATATTTTTGCATAGATATTACATTTTTAAAAGTATCACATTTGCATGAAAATTACATATTTTAACAAGCTGTCATAAAGTTGCATTTTTAGGCTTTTAAGGATGTTTCAAGAATAAAAAAATCGTTTTGTCACTTATTTTGTTTTCATAAAATAAAAAATCTTTAGTTGGCATCTTTTTCATGGTTTAGGCATCTTATTTATAGTTTATATATATTTTCCATGGTCTAGACATCTTATCTATAGTTCAAACATCTTTTCCATGGTTAGGCATATCGTTAATAGTAATTATATTTTTTTCATAAAACAGCATGTCTTCTATGATAATTACATATTAGCATAATCCATAAAACTTACATCTCTTATTTATTTATTTTTTCATTTAGGTGTTTTAGGATTTTTTTTTAGTTTTGTCATGTAGTTAGTATTTCCTAAAATAAAAAATACTAACTTAGAGTCTTTTTGAAAAGTAAGTCTTTAGGTTTTTTTTTTTTTCAACTAAGAATAAAAATTGGGTTTTTAATTTTTTTAATAAAAAAAAAAACTAGCTAAAAACCTAAACATGGCTACTTTTCAAAAAATAAAATTTATCTACACACTAAAGTTTTCCATAAAAACAGAACTACGTTAATTTAATCTTAACTAGCAGGTATGTAGGCACTTCTGAGATAACCATAAAAAAATTTAAAAAAATTTCTTGAAAATTCGTAATAAAAAATCATTAAAAAATTCATTTTAGTCAAATTTTTGCATATATGTACATATCTTAGCACTTTTAGAAAAATTATAAAAAATAAAAACCCATTATTTTTTATTTTTATATTGTGACTTAATTTTAATAGGTTAATCCCCAAACTTAGTGTTTTCTCGTTAATTTTCCAAAAATAATTTTTTTAGAATATTTATAGACTAATGGCTAAGAAAACTCTAATTTCATTTTTTATCAATTTAACTGATCAGCAATTCCAATTGTTTTCTTAGAAATATTTTTTTTCTAAATATTTTTCAAAGAAAAATATTTTTCTTTAATTTTATATCGAGTAACTTATGTTAAGTGGGCTAAGCTTAGTATAGGTTAAAATAAGGAAAATCTAAATAAAGCTAGACAACATTGGTGACTCCATTAGATATCCTAGTAAGCTAGCCATGTAAAAATAAAAATTAATTAATGGACTTTCATTTTTTGTTTCTTTTTATCTATATATTGTAATATAATTGTACTAATCGAGTTTTAGTAATACAAGCCTCTAAGAAAAACTTGGCTTAATGGGCCCATTACTAAGGATTATGGGGGAAACTTTTATTTAAGTCATTCATGTACTTAGATGTGATCAGATCTAGGCCACCTTAGGAACTTAGGATAGATCGCTATTGTGTAACCCTCAAGTTGCTGTGGTCTTTACCTCCACTTGACAGTAATAGGCAAGCTCACTCATGTTTCGATGTAGCCTATTAAGTCTTTCTTTAGAAATGCTTAAAGTTATAAAGCTTGGGACCCACAAACCCTATCTTTCTGCATCATTTTTTTTTTTTTGAAAAAAAGTAGGTAGTCATTTTTAAATTATAGGAAAAATTTAATTATTATTATCTACGATCAGTTGGGCTTTCATTTAAAAAAAAAAAAGAAATTAAAAGAATTAGTACCCTTATATATAAGTGTCCATGAGCTTTACTTTTTATTTTGATCCATTTATATATAAGAGTATTCTTTGACTGTATTCATAATAATCCTATAATTTATTAATTACTGACCCCTATTACATTACATGCATATGTAACATATTGTATTTTATTTATTTGACATTTTTAATTTTTATATTTATCTGTATATGCTATCTTATGTAATATATGTGAGCCTTGTAAATTTTGTTTTATTTTATCAGTAATAGGTTATGTAACATAAAAAGTACAAAATCATTAATATTTCCCCTATACCATAATGTGCCAACATTAAAAAAGAAAATCAGTATCAACTTAAAATTTATTTATTTTTTATGTAATTATGGAAATTGATTGTGGTAAAAATTATTATGGAACTGTAATTATTTTAAGGCTTTCCAACAAATTTTTCTTTTTAAAAAAAAAAACAATTTCATAATAATATTTTACTTGATCGATTTCTATTATAATGCCTTACATGTACAATATTATTAGGAACTAACAGAATAGTAAAATGAAATTAAAAAAAAAAAAGATTTGATCCTCAAATTTCCATTGTAAATTATTTCCCACCTCAAAGTCATCAATCTTGTAAATGTCTAAGTTCTCGTTCTTCATGTTTATCCATTAAGTTGTCATGATCTTGATAAAGTTTTCTTTATGAGTCGTCACTCTTATGTCATCTTTTAATAAGTTTCTTATTATAAAATAATTTTCACTTCTCTATATCATCCTTATAATATTATCGTCATCCTATGTCCTCGATCGTAAGTCTAAATGTTTCCATTTTTTTTTAGATTTATTGATGTCAGGCATAGAAATGGCAATGAGTAATGTACTCTAGCAGCTCGAAAACTGAGATCCTAGTATAGATAAGACATCACAGCCTAAGTATGAGGATGTTTCAGTAAAAGAGAAGTCAAGAACGAGTGTACCAATTATGAAAGCCCATAATCAAGACAAGCCTGTCTACAGCAAAAAGAGGCAACTTACACCATTCATGATTCCAATGGCCCAAGTGTTCAAGCAACTAATAGAGGCAAGGTTGCTAGCATGTGAAATCACAGTAAAGAAGCACAGGGTAAAGGATCGTGACCCTAAAAAATAATGTAAATATCATATCGGCCAAGTAGGGCATACCATAGAGAATTTTTGGAAATTAAAGTATAAGGTGTAAGATTTGATTGAGGTAGAAATTATCCAACCGAGCTTTTTAGAAGCTAATGGGTTAATTGGCAATGGCATTACTTCCCCAAGTTTTAAAGAAGCATCAAATAAGCAATCACTAGCATTAGATTTTTAAGGCCTATTATTATCATTTGACAAGGTAACTCTCCATTTGAAGTAGTTAGGTATATCTCTAAGAGATCAATTCAACTAAATAAGCTAAGTTTGAAGGAGTGACAGAAATAGGGGTAAGAAGTAGAAAAGAATTTTAGCTCCTACATTTGTTTCTTTTCAAAATGACCTTTTCACTTTAAATCTTGTAATAGGCGAGTTATTTAAATAAAATGTTTTTCTTGTGCATTTTGTGAACTTAGCTCAACTTAACGAGCATGTTTTGGCCTTTCATTAATAAAACGTTTTATGCAAGATTTAGAGCAAGTGAAAATGGATAAAGTAAATGTGAACTAAGAGCTTAAGTATTTCTACTTAATGGGATGTAATACATTACTTGAAAGGTTTAGGATGAAAAGAGACAAACCAAATCCTAAACACTAACTCTAAACACACATGAAAGAGGAGTGACATAATGTGAGTAATTGGGCTCATTTCTTAAAAGAGGTCCACCTTGAACTTGGTACACATGTCAAAACGATATTAGGCATTCATTTCACTACCATAAACACAATTATCCCTTGCAAACCCATTTGAGCCTTTTAGGGATTTTTTCTTAAATTAACCCTACTAAGAACCACCCCACACTGGGGCAATCGGGAGGTTAAGGTCATCAATCTAGAGAAAATGGGTAGACTAACTTGTGCTTACCTTAGTTGTGTCAATTCATGAGTAAATATTATCGTAGATAATTCAATTTTTTTATGATGAAGAAGAGTTTCAAACTATATACACCTCACTTAGGCCTATACACTCATTTAAACACCTCAAGCCTATGGACTTTTCTTAAACACTCCATGCCATATACACTTCTCCCAAGCTTATACTCTTTGAACCCATGGTTTTAGGACTTTAAATCCCATCAAGTAAAACCTCAACAAGGGAAGGTGATTGCCTTAACCAAAAAGAAAAAAAAAAGAGAGAGAAAAAGAAAAGAAAAAAAGGAGAAAAAAGAAAAGGAAAAGAAGAAAAAAGTGAAAAAGAGAAAAATTGAAAATGTTAATAAGGTAATCACCTTCAAAGCTGAGCCAAATTACCAATAAACCTGAAGTCTGAACTTGTGATTCTATTTAAAAGCTAAACACTTTAAATTCCCAAGCCCAAAAGCAAAGCCCTTATTTTATGATCCTACTCATTATACTACCCTTGATGAAACTCTTTTGACAAAAGAAAACAACTTATCTTTAGCAAAATTTGCTAATGAAACTACAGCAAGCCTATGTTTAGTTTCTCCTAGGTTCTTGGCTTGTAAACCTAAAACAGATTGTATATGATTTCTTAGCCGAAGTGCATTGATATCCATTTGTTCAAACTATTGACCAAAAGCCTTACATAGCAAACCTAAGAAAGACCTAATTGATTGACCAAAGTATACCATTTATAAGATGGGCTACAATTTTTGGAATTGATGCCAATAATAAAATTAGACTTGTAAGAATGTAAGGAAGTCCTCTTAGACTTAACATTTCAAGTAATGATACTTTGCCTCGGTGTAAAAATAAATAATAGTTGAGTGCTTTCTTGAGAACATGAATGGTCTTAACCTCAAGTTTAAAATCAATGCTTTTAAAAAGTTCATAAATCATGAATTATACTCTAAGAAACAAGGCTGAAAGAATGAGTGATCAATGAGTAAGGAGCAAGCTAACCCCTTATTTGGGATCGTTAGAGTCTTCAAGATTTTCTTATTTGTTAGTGATAAAGGCATATTTTACTCATATTTTAGTGTGCGAATTTGGTTGAATTATTATTGATTTTATAGAAATCATTAAGAAATGGTACTTAAGTATTTTCATTTGGACAATTCAGGTCTTAGAGAATTCAAAGTGGAAATATAATCAATTTAGAAGAGTTTTACACAATCGAAGAAAGCCCAAATCGATCTACAGCACTTTGAAATTAAAGGCAGGCGGCCTTGAGTCAGCTTACATTCAACTCCGGTAGCCTACACTCTACATTGTCGGCCTTCACACCCGACATTCAATGAAAAATGAACCATTGATAGACAATCCTAGTTTTCTCTATAAATAGCCATGTGATTGATATTTTAGGGACTTCCCTACATCTTCTTTTAGAATTAAAGAATCTTAGAAGCAGTTAGTAGTTATTTTTGAAGAGTTTTTCTTTTGAAATTTGTAGGTTGGTGAGAAGACTTCAGTTTTGTTGTGAAAATAATCTTTAGAGTGCAATTAAAGTTTATTCATCATAATTACAGAATTGGTGATCTATATTCTATTTCTACTTATGCAATTTTGTGATTTATTCTTATTTTTAATCATGAACTTCTTTGCAATTTCTATTATTATATGTGCTTTTGTTTTAATTTTTATGGCTGGCTAAGTTTAATTTGTAGGAAATTGATGAAACTTTAGATAACTGAGACGATAATTGTATTCATGTTATAGGGTTAATAGACGTATGGATAATTTATGATTGCAATTTCTATTATTTCGATTATAATTCTCTATTAGTTATAATTGTTAGAAACACTACTGATACGGGAGTTAATATTGGGTTTGTTAGAAATTCCTGATTAAACTGATTAGCTAATGTGGGAGCGGTGTTAATTAGATCAATTAGAAATTATCTAGAGATTAATGCAATGTCTCAAGTTAATTATTTACTAAGATATTAGGGATAGTTAATTTAGAGCATTAGGCGATCATAGAATCGGGATATATATGAATGTAATTCAAAGTCTACTGTTAATTGGAGATGTGAGATCTAATTAATTAATTAGAGGTTTAAATTCTTAATTTTAAGGTATGATAATTTCACTTGAATGATTGTATAGCTATTAATCTATATAACATGATGACAATTTGATTTGCATAACTAGAGTGGATTCTATTTTTCGCATAATCTTAATTGATTGCATAATTTTAAAGATTTTATCGTTATTTTCTTTTCGACAGTTTTAGGGTAATTATTAGATTAGTTAATTCATAATTTAATTTTGATTGCTTAAATATTGATAAGAACTATCATAGGATTAGTAATTTCTTAATCCTCGAGAGATCAACAACCTTACTCAATTTTTATTACTTAATTCCAACTGAATATACTTGCTAGAGTGTTCGCGATATTTTTATATATATAGTTTAAGCGAATTAAGTTTTTGGCGCCATTGCTGGGGATTGGAAATATTAAACTTTTTAGTTCTGTTGGTAATTTAGGCATACTTGATGATACATGTTATTTCTTGTTCTCTTTGTAGGTGTTTTATGTGCAGGAGTAAAAGTGATGAAATTCTACCACTAGATTATGAAATAGAGTACACTTAGCATAAGTTGAGGCGAGCAAATAAAAGAAGGAGAGAAGAAATGGTAGGCAAGGACGATAATAATTAGATATAGGGAGTCCCACGAATACCTTAGGACTACAATAGCTACAGTTATAGGTTCTTCCATAAGGAGGCCTACTATTCAG
Source organism: Lumnitzera littorea (assembly GCA_024138015.1). Classification (NCBI taxonomy): domain Eukaryota; kingdom Viridiplantae; phylum Streptophyta; class Magnoliopsida; order Myrtales; family Combretaceae; genus Lumnitzera; species Lumnitzera littorea. The sequence goes on along the minus strand of JAMXBB010000006.1, from coordinate 43,139,032 downwards.
GCCAACAACTTTGAGTTGAAACCATAGTTCATTCAGATGATTCAAACAAATCAGTTTGGTGGATATCTAAATGAGAGTCCTAACGAGCATATTGCAGGATTCCTTTAATACTACAATACAGTGAAGATGAACAACGTTATAGACGAGGTTACTAGATTACAGCTCTTTCCCTTTTCACTAAGGGAAAAAGCTAAAGCTTGGTTTCATTCACTAACACAAGAGTCTATTACCACTTGGGCTGACCTCTCTTCGAAGTTTCTAAGGAGATTCTTCTCACCAGCTAAGACCACAAAACTAAGGAATAACATCACCAACTTTACCAAGTTTAGTGGTGAGTCACTTTATGAGGCATTTGAGAGACTCAAGGAGGCAATCAGGAAGTGCCCACATCATGGCTTGCCAGATAATGTCCTCATTGAGATTTTCTATCTCAGTCTCGATGAGACATTGAGGTCTTTAGTATATGCTGTAGTTGGAGGTGCTCTAATGGGCAAGACTTATGATGAAGTAAGTGCATTAATAGAAGAGATGGCCTCCAGTGCACATAACTAGCAAAATGAGAGAAGTAAGTCAAGAGTGGCATCGGTCAATGACTGTAACACTATGTCTTAATAACAGCTCAGATCTTAGCCCTCACTACCAAGGTAAGTAAACTCACCTTAGCACAATCTTTTCATGCTAATCTTATTAATTTTTGTAAGTTATATTCAGGACCACATTCAACTATTGAGTGCCTATCTAGAAATCCCTCAGCTTCAACTAGTGGAGAGTAGGTGAAATTTGTCAACAATTTCCAATGGGGTAACCAAGGATCTTATTCAAACACATATAACATAGACTCTGTAAATTTAACCTTCTAAACATGGTGTCGAACTTGAGTATCGTAGATATTTCCCTAAGTCAACAAGACCACATAAAATGAAAACAGACTAAAATTTTAAACTTGGAACTTAAAACGAACTTGAAAGGCCTTATTATATGATTTGGAAACCCTAATCATGCAAGAAAATCCCAATCCCTACGTACGTATACTTTTAAAAATGTAAACCTAAACTTAATAGAAACCGTAAATATCAAATCATAAAAATTTTTAAAACTCTATAAAATTATCTTAACGCTTGAAAAGTTATAAATCAATAAAATTATCAATAATTTTGTGAAATTGTATAAAACTGATAACGAACGAATTGTGGATTATTTCAAGTAATAATAAATAACAAAACTAAGCTAGTTAAAGGAATAAATTAATTAATTTACAAAAATTATTTTACTTGTGTACATAAGTAGCCCCACAATATGTATATATATAAATATATTATTAAGCAATTTCCTTCTCTTTTCTTAATCTATCGTATGATATATATATATATGTTGCATAATAAAGCAATGATCCTAAATAATTAAGCTAATTGAACCTTAAGCTCCTAAGTGTAATTCAATTACTCCCGAGTTGGTGAAAAACCTTAAAACAGACTTAAATTCACTCGAACCCTAAAACCCTGGGATAATCAGGGACTTATGACCCTAAATAAATAATTAAAAATATAATTTCATTAAATTTTATTCAACTCTAGAAAACTCTAAAATTTCTTAAAAGGCAAATCATAACCTACAAATTAATTTAAGAATCAAACCCTAAAAGAATTTATAAGACAATTCCCTTATGTTCACTTATAAGCCATATTACATATAAATAAGTTGTAAAGTTTACTTTTTAGCGAACTTGTGATTTAACTAAGAACACTTCCCAAATGTTCCCAAGGATAAACTAAGCTAAGAATTCAAGTTTACATTTAAAAAAAAATTTAATTTTCTAATTCAAAAGTCTATTATCGATAAAACTTGACTACGAGAACCACGGACTCTAAGTCACTCAAAACCTTAAACCCTAAAACAATTAAGGACCTATAACCCTAAGCGACTAATCGATAATTTAATTTGAATAATTTTATTCAAACTCTAGAAATTTTCATAATTTTATAAGAATTAAATCGTAACATACAAATCAATTTAAGAAATAAACTCCAAAAGAATTTCATATAAGATAATCTTCTTATCTTCATGCATAAAGACTTGTGCACATAAATAAGTAAACCAACTAATCACCCTAAATAACTTATCAATTGAAAGTTGAAATCGTTTATCAATTGATAACTTATCAAAAACTAGTGATAAGATACTTTTCTTATCCTTTCACTTATATTACATATGGACAAGTTATCACTTTATTTTATGTGTTCAACTTTTAATTAAGTGACAAGACAACTCAATACCCAAAGAGGACACCCTATGGCCAGTTGGGAAGAGAGCCTAAGGGAGGCCATGCCTTATCAACTTTCAATCACTCAATTGTCTTACACACCTACTATTCACCCCTTAATGCTTACATTATCTAGCCTTATCAAAAAGTTAGCATTTGTGCATACTAATAGACAACCAATTAAAGCTTCTTGAACACACTTCTCCTCCCATTCAAAAATCTGCCACTCTCTCCCCCTTTTACTCTCATTTTCACTTTCATTTCTCTCACTTTAAACACAAATCAAAAGAAGAAACCTAACCCAACAAAACCCTACATTGCCGCTACCCTTTTTGCTTCATAACTCTCGGCACAAAAGCTTGATTTTGTTGCCTCCTTTTGTCAATTTCAAAAACCATTTTTAGGAACTTTAGAATATCTCCAAAAACCCACTTCAAAGATCAAGACCCTAGCTTTCAAAAGAACTTACAAGAAGAGGAAGGAAAACAATAAGCTAAGAGGATACTTAGTTGCACCATTACCTTGTTTTTGCTTTGAGGACAAGTAAGTTGTTTCTTTGTGTTAGTGGTTTAGTATTAAATGTTAGGAGACCATATTTTCATAAAAATATTAGCATGATCATAAGATGATAAAGTAGCTAGACCACCTTAAGAAGTAAGCTTATGAACCCTTTTATATGTAAGTTGAAATATGAGCATGCTAAGTTGATATTATGTAAAGATATATGTTTAACACTTAGAATGAAAGATTTTAAGTTAAGAAAATTATGAAATGTGTACATGAACAAGGAGACATCATGCTGGACATAGAGTGTATGTGAGTCATTTAGATGTCATTTCCATTTCTATTAAGTTAAAGATGCTCAAACCTAGCCTAAGTAAAAGAAAATCCATTACATGAAGCTTTTATGAAGAAACCAACCTTATGAGATATGAACTATGATTTGTAAGTTGAGATAAGTATGAGATCTACTATTTTCATATAAAGTATGAGCTAATTAATGATCCCATGGAAGAGAATTTAAGTTAAGATTTGAATATAAGTAACTTAGGTTTATAATCTAACTCTTAAACTTAAGGAAATAATGAAACAAGTTGAAAAACCAAGTGAGAAGCCCTTGGATTCATCATGACTAGATCTAGAACTTAAGTAAAAGCCACTTAAAAATATGATAAAACCAAGTGAACAAAGTGAAAAGATCAACCAAAGCAAGTATAGCAAGCATACAAAACCTAAAACTCTCAAAACAAGCCTAGAACTCTAAGTTGGGCCTTCATTAAAATTCTGACCAACACTTCAAAATATTAAGAAAGGTTGTTTTGAAGCCCATAATAAGTCCACCTAAGACTCCGTAAACCCAACAAAGTTACCAACTTTAGTTTGAACCAAAAACAAGCCCATTTGATAACTTAAGGCCACATAAAAGCCCAAGGAGTTGTTATTAGCACCAAGAATGTAAACCAAAGTTGGAAGTCTAACCTTAAGGAGTATTTTAAGTTTGGAATAAAGTCCTAAGCCTAAGCCCAAAGAATTTCCCAAGTTACCAAAAAGCCCATTAACCAAACAAAGCCCAAAAGCACCCCAAATCATGAGGATCGCTACTGTTATGACCTATGGGCAGTTTTTTGTGCCTCATCATGAAAATATAACCTCACCACATTAAAGTACACTTGAAAACGATAAATATTGACTATAAGATCATAAAAATTGGATTTAAAATGAGAAAATTATACGCGATTAAACTTTAAGTAAAAACCGAGAAAAATATGAAACCAAGTCAAAAGTATAACTAAAAGGGTTTTAGTTTAGTTTTCCAAATCCTATTTCAAATCCTTATAATATCGTATTTGCGATGTCCAAGAGACCCGGCTTTCAAAGACGACTTACCCTCGAACTACTTTAATTGATCCGCATGGCTGAGTGAGTGAATTCCCAATGACTCTTTATTTGATTTTGCTTGTAAAATAGATGCACCTAAACTTATATATATAAATTTGGATGCTTGTGGGATATAGGAAATACATGTGTATGAATTTGTAAATGAATGCTATGGCTTGTTAATTATATAATAACGGGAATTGTTTGTGATAATTTATACGTACGATTGTATGGAATGAAATTGTCTGATCACCTTGAAAATCGGGTTAATCACTTCTACGATTAAGAAATTAAATAGATCATACATTCCCTATAATTGCATTCAGATAACACCGACTGCCACTTCACGCAGAAGATGGGAAGGGACTCACGGGAAGACAGACCTCCTACAGGATTGGGTACTAGTTATGTCATCATTTTTATTGAGTCTTTGTTCTAAGCTAACGGGCTTACTAGGTGTTGGGAGACGCTAACTGCTGGCAAGGGGCCGTATCTTGTGGCTTTTACTTAGGGCATGTGTTTGTGGATTGCAAAGGCCACCACACTGCTAGACTCGGGATTTTGAAAATATGATATATATTTCGGTAATGAAAGTATATATATGTATATATAAGTTTTGTTTTGACTTAAGCACAATGGTGTAAATGAATTAAAACCCAAGGTCTAGAACCTGAATTTTGGTTTGGGTTGGTTAATTATCTCTCATCCTTGACTACAAGGGGCGTAATTTTGAGTCATATGCAGTTCCTAGGCTACTGCATGCATTATTTGGCATACTGATTGTTCATGCATTCATATGATTATGCATTTAATAAATTTTAGTCATGCAGTATTGATGAGGGTAATTATCTCACTAAGCGTAAGCTTACACCCCAATAGTTCTTTTCCTTACAAGTTGATCGATAGTTGGGACAGGAATAGGAATCGAGTGCAGAGTGCTACCATTGAATCAGTATGATGAAAAGCTTATGTAGTTAATTCGGAATGCTTCGGAAAACGACTAATATCTCAATTAAGTTTAGTATCTTTTGTAAGTTTAGAATTTTTTGGAGTTGTCTATCTTATTTCACTATTTTAGTAGGAGATACCGATTCTCTATGGTTCTGAAGAATTGTAGAAAAATGGATATCCATAATTATTTATATTATATAATGAGTCAATGAACAAAAATTGAAGACCTTAGTAAATAACTATTTAGAGTCTTATAATCTCTGACTTACAAGATGATTTTCTTATCATAGGTGCACACGTGATATGGAAATTCTAGGCAATACTACTAGGCCCCTCCTAAGGTTGCTCTATATAATCCAGGATGGCGCAATCATCCAAATATCTCATAGAGGAATGAGAATAATGCATTTAAACCACTACCTAGATTTTAGAAGCAAGGTCTTGCTCAAATTGCTCCACTTCAATAGAACCAGCCTAGAATGGAAGAGCTCATGTTAAGCTATATGCAAAAGACTAACACCATGTTACAGAATCAACAGGCCACTATTCAGAATTTAGAGAATCAGATTAGTCAAATCTCTTAATAGTTGAGTAATAGACCATTAGGGTCTTTACCTAGCAATACCAAAGAGAATCCCAAAGGTATCAATGCTATTATGTTGAGGAGTGGAAAGGAAGTTGAAACAGTTAGCAGACAAGTTGAAGAAAAGGAAGAGAATCTAAAGAAAGGAAAAGGGAAGTAGGTAGTAGAGGAACCAAAGCAGAAGTCATCAGAAGTGAAACCGTATGCTCCTTTTGTCCCTTTTCCAAGAAGACTAAAGCAACAACAACTAGACACCCAATTCGCTAAATTCTTAGACGTATTCAAGAAGCTACAAATCAACATTCCTTTTGTAGAGGCACATCAGTAAATGCCTTCCTATGCCAAATTCATGAAAGATTTGCTCTCTAAGAAGAGAAAGATTGATGGGAACAAACCTATGATGCTTACAGGGAAGTGTTCTATGATCCTATAGAAAAATTTATCCAGTCTGCTGAGAAAATAAAGAGATCGGGGGAGTTTCACTATTCCTTACACTATAGGAATTTTTCATTTTGATAAAGTTCTTGTTGATTTTGGTGCAAGTATAAATTTAATGCCTCTGTCTATTTTCAAGAAGCTAGGACTTAGAGATTGTAAGGAGACTTATGTCACCTTGCAACTTGCTGACAAGAGTATCAAATACCTAAGGGGTATTGTAGAGAATGTCTTGATAAAGGTTGACAAATTTATCTTCCCAGTTGAACTTATAGTCCTGGAAATGGAGGAGGACAGAGAGGAACCTATGATCCTTAGCAGACCATTTCTTGCAACAGGTAAGGTGTTGATAGACGAGGAACAAGATAAGCTTACATTAAGAGTTATGGACGATTAAGCTTTTAGCACCGTTGTTAGTAACATAATTTTTCATTAAAGAGTGATTTTTTTTTAATTTTTTGTTAAAAAAAAAATCTTTCAAAAGAGAAATGAAACATTTTTCAAAAATTGTCAAGAGAGATTTCTTAAAGAGAAAAAGTTAAAATTTTCAAAGAATCATCAAAATCCTCAAACTCAAGTTTTAAATCGATTTGTCAAAACTCATCAGAGTCCTTAAAATTTTAGGATCGCTTGCTCAAAGGAGCGTTATCCTATTTAATCTAATCATTTTCTAAATCGCTTGCTTGTTGAAGCACCATCCAGTCCTTTCTAGGATTGCTTACTCAAAAGAGCACTATTGTATCCTTAGTTAGATCACTTGCTCAGTGGAGCATCATCCAATCCTTTCTAGGATCGCTTGCTCAAAGGAGTACTATCCTATCCTTAGTTGGGTCATTTGCTCATTAGAGCACCATCTAGTCTTTTCTAGGATCACTTGCTCAAAGGAGCATCATCCTATTCCTTATTGGACTGCTTACTCAGTGGAGCAGCATCCAATCCTTTCTAGGATCACTTACTCAGAAGAACGTTGTCCTATTCTTTTTTAGATTGCTTGCTTAGTGGAGAAAAATCTAGTCCTTTATAAGATGGCTTACTTAAAGGAATACTGTCCTATTCCTTATTGGATCGCTTGCTCAGTGAAGCGCCATCCAATCCCTTCTAGGATCACTTGCTCAAAGGAGCGCTGTCCTATCCTTAGTTAGGTCCCTTGCTCAGTGGAGCACCATCCAATCCTTTCTAGGATTGTTTGCTCAAAGGAGCACTGCTTATCCTTAGTTCGGTCACTCACTCAAAGGAGCACCATCCAATCCTTTCTAGGAGCGCCAAAGGAGCACTGTCCTATCATTAGTTAGGTTGCTTGCTCAAAGGAGCACTGTCCTATCCTTAATTGGGTCGCTTGTTGAAAGGAATGCCATCCAATCCTTTCTAGGATCGCTTGCTCAAACAAGCGTTGTCTTATTCTTTCTAGAATCACTTACTCAAAGGAACATTATCTTATCTAATCCTTTTTAGGGTTGCTTGCTCAAAAGAGCACCATCTAATCTTTTCTCAGATTGCTTACTCTGTAGAGTGCCATCCTATATGTTATCGGATCGCTTACTCAAACGAGCGTTGTCTTATTCTTTCTAGAATCGCTTACTCAAAGGAGCGTTATCTTATCTAATCCTTTTTAGGGTTGCTTACTCAAAAGAGCACCATCTAGTCTTTTCTAAGATTGCTTACTCTATAGAGCACCATCCTATATGTTATCAAATCACTTTCTCATAAGAACGCTATTCTATTTTATCTCTAACAAAGCGTCATCTTATTTTTTCTTTGAAAGATCTACCCTTTCGAACAATAGATCCTTAAAAAGATCTATCCTCTTAAGGATAGCTGACCTTTCAAGTCAAGACCTTATTTGATTGACATTCAAAGTCCTTACCCTACTTGATGCATACCATGGGCAACAGATCGAAAAACAAAATGGGTGTATGTGAATTTGAGTAGGTATGAAGAATAAGAAGTAGAACAAGGGTTTTGAAGGTGAATGTATATAGATATTACGCAACAAGACACAAACACAATCAGGGGTTTTAACTTGAAATAGGGTTCGATACAATTCATGAACATTCAATGTCACTCGAGATTTAAATGAAGGTTGGATGCAACTTACTAACCAGTTCAAATGAAAAGTTCACCACGGTCTTAAGGTCAAGATTGATAAGAATGTGGGAAAAATTAAAGACTTTAATCAATACTCAATAATTTAGCAAACGCAAGCTCTACTAGCTCAAGTGTCGCCTTACTCGAAAGAGGAAAACTTTCACTCTCTGTATAGGGAATATTCTTCACTATGTCTATGTTATATCCTTTTTATGTGATTACAAATGTTGCTAATTATAGCAAGTCCTAAACCTTAGTGACAAAACTATAAATAATGTACAAGGCCTTAAACCCTAAAAAATTAGGCCCATAAATAAAATAAAGGGAAACATGTATAAGAATACAAAATTGTGCATTTTATAAGGAAAGTCGGCATGCAGTCACTTGGCATGTCCTGGAAGGAGTAGTATTCGAACCGGATGAGGTTGGCAGTTGGATGTATGGGCTCAGGAAGGAGTCCCTAAGTCTCGCGTAACTTAACCGAGACACTAGAGAGATCGGCCTACAATTGCCAAGTTCTAAAGTTAGTTAACACTAATCTCTCCATGCCATACCGAGTGGAACCCACTCTTGACAAAGTGGTCCCTTGGCTACTTGATCGATGATAGACTTGTTACCGAGTGGTTATTTTTCTTCCTCTCATCCCCCTGACTCCAGCTCAACCTCGGTAAGCATTGATTAACCCTGGCTTCGGACATGCCTACCTCGATTGGGATGTAGTCGGAAGCTGATTCCCATCATTACTAGGGGTCTAAAAGGAAGTCGTCCTTGATGATAAGCGTTAAGCATAGGTCGGGATGCCGAACAGACTTCTCTTCCCCTTTCACTTCACTATGGATGCTGAGTGTCTTTGGATTTCCTTAATACTCATGGAGCTCAAGAAATAGCTCTTCCCATCCTTTCAAACAATGTAAGTGTTGAGGAAACCGTCATGGATCACTTTCCAATCATACTCCTATAGTCGACTAAGAACTAAATTTGCGATGTTCATAGGGACCATGTTGAATTCAATCTCATCCTCATACTGTCCTGCCTTAAATGCTATCCGAGCTCTCTTATGCACATAGACCATACCCTTATCATCAAACCACTTCAATCCATAAGGTCGGGGATGCGGGCAGGTTAGCAATTTCATCTTTTCTGCTAACTTAGCAGAAATGACGTTGGCACAACTCCCCCCATCAACAACTAGGGAACAGGTCTTTCGGTTCACCAGACACCGCATATGAAATAAATTTTCCCTTTATACGAGATCTACCTTCAGGTCAGCTTATGTTGCCATAGCTAAGACTTTATCCAGGTCCTCAACATAAACATCTTCTTCTATCAACTGGTCTTTTGAACTCTTGTCACTCTAACTCTCGATTTGAGCCTCGGGCCCTTCGTCCTTCAAGACCATGACCCTTTTATTCAGGCATTGAGACGCAATGTGTCCATAGCCTAAGCATTTGAAGCATTTCACATCTCAGGCCTTGTTGCCAAGTGCCTTTTCCTTCTCGACAATCTTCTTCTTGGCATAGATGAGTCGGCTAGGCTCTCCTTTCTCCATCCTCCTCTCTAGCCCTTTTCTCTCAACATACCTCTCAAGCTCGGGGCTACCTTATTGAGGTTGGCTACTCGGCCTCTGATGCCTCTTCCTCTATCTCTTTACTCTTAATGCCAAATTAATTAACTCTTCTAAAGAGTTAAATGGCTGCAATTCAACTACGTCAACAATATCATCCTAAAGTCCACTCAGGAACTTGGCAATGGTACAGTCCTGTAGCTTAGCAATCTCATATCTCGTCATCAAGGTTTCAAACTCTTGCAAATACTCTTCAATAGTATTTCAACCTTGTCTTAGGTGCTGGAACACATGGAGCATCTCTTACTTGAAGTAGGTCGGCACAAAGCATTGATTCATCAATCACTTAATAAGCCTCCAAGTCCTGATCAGCTCCTCTCCTTTAGCATCTCGCTTAGCAATCAACTTATCCCACCAAAGGCTTGCATACTCAACAAGGGATAATGAAGCTAGCTTAACCTTTGTTTAATCATCACACTCGTAGCACTCAAAAAACTTTTAGACTCGAGGAACCTAGTCAAGAAACTCTTCAAGTCAGTTACTTCCACTGAAGGTCAGCAACTTAAGCTTTATATTATCAAGTCCTCAACTTGGTACTCGGGGTTCATCCCTTGCATTCCTAACAGGTCAGTTCACCTCGGTTTAGCTACTTCTATTGGAGCTATGCTTGGCCATGTCCCTTATCGGCCTCGACTTTCTTCTTCGACCTGCTTGGTTCACCTCGAAGTTAATACTCCTGTCATTACTTAATAGAAATCAACCCCCTAGGCCAATTACAAGAAGTTAAGCTAGAGGACTTCAAGGGCATGCATGGAAAATATTAACTCTAAGCCATAACCGAGATGGGGAATCCTATCTTGATCTAACCTCTAACCGATCTGTTTGTCAGATCCTTACATGTGTCCAACATGCTCTTACTCAGCAGCTAAGTCTTAACCTAGAAAGTAACCTAGGAAAGGCTAGCCGAGCTAAGCTCTCTAACCATCCGCTGGTGCTTGACTCCAATTCAGCTAACTTCCTAACCAGACTGATTGGCTCCCAACCTGATCCAGATTAGGTTGGCTCTTGACTACCAGCACTTCTTGTTTCTGCCTATGTTGTATCATACTCTTGTGTCCAACCACCAAGCAACATGTATCTCTTGACATAAAGTTCTAGAATGATTTTTTCTTTTTCATATCGAATATTCTTTGTCTCTTTTACCCTTTTTAGTATGTCTTATGTAACCTAGTGTAGAATACCCTTTTGTCTTTTCATATATGTAAAGTAACTCTAGTGGACGGGTATATAAACCCTCACTCTCTTATATACAGGGATCATCCCACTTTCAATATAGAAATTATTCACTTTGAGCAACCTTAGTGTTCTTGTTATCATTCAACTCTTATCTATTCCCTTTAGCAAGGGTAGTGGCGAGTAACCCTTCAATTCATACTAGTGTGTCATATCTGGCGGATTGTTGGTTGAGTAAGATTGAGTGGTGTGTCATATCCATTCAGTAGATGACCAAACTTTGCTAGCTTTTTCTTTGTTTCTTTCCTATTCGCTTCGTTGTAGTGCCTCTCTATGCATCCAACCCTGAAGATGCATCAACTTCGCTGGTATCAGGGCAATCGAATCAATCACCCAATTTGACCATCACAAGTTGGAGGAGTAGCAAACTAGAGTTGGAGGAGATTAGGGAAGATGATGAGGAGCTAGGTGTTGAAGGGTTTGGTGAAGAAGAAGAAGTTGATTATTACTAAGCATAAGGACGAGGATGCTAAGTCCCTCGAAGGCTAAACAATGTTAAGGGAAAAATCCTGCCCTTGAATGGAAGTAGAGATGCAAATGAATACTTGGAGTAGGAAAAAAAGGTCGAGAAAGTATTTGAATGTTATGAATATGAGGATGCGGCCAAGGTCCAACTTGCTACATTGGAGTTTACTGGGTATGCCACCATGTGATGGAAGAATCTAAATGCAACCGGGGCAAGAGATGGAAGACGAGGTGTTAGAACTTGGGATGAGATGAAAAGGTTGTTAAGAGGTAGATTCATACCCGAAACTTATTTACAAGATTCGTTTGCAAAGTTACAAGAGCTTCACTAAGGAAGCTAACTATTGATGACTATGTAAGAAAGTTTTAGATGTTAATGATCCGAGCCGACGTGGAAGAGCCAAAGGCCCATACAATATCGAGGCTCATTTCTAGGCTCAAGTATGAGATTCGTAATATCATGGAAGTACAAAGGTTTTATAATTTGGAAGAAGCCATCAAGATAGTGCAAAGGGTCAAAAAGCAGAGGAGAAATGTTCTAAGCCGACCTAGGCCAATATTCTCATGAGCTACGATACCACGCCAACTTATTCAAGTTGAGCCTAGGCGACCGTACTGAGTCAAGGAAAAGAATGACTAACTTGACAATAGTAGAGCAGGTTAGCATGGTCGAGTAAGACAGTCAGGCCAAGTTGAGGCTAGGCTGCCCTTGAGATTATATGAGAAAGGAAAAACCTCTAGATGGAAGTCTAGCAAGGTGAAATGCTTTAAATGCTTAAGCTTCGAACACATGGCCATTGAGTGTCCGAACCGACATGTCATGGTGCTTCGAGAAGATGTAGTGGATAGTACCAACAAGAGTGAGCTTGAAGAAGAGAAGGATGTTCGAAAGGCAGAAGCCAAGGAGGAAGAGGAGACCTATGTCTATGCCGACCAGGGAGAAGTGATGACCCTAGTCTTGAGACGAGTCCTGAGTTCCCCACCGAACTCTAAGGAGGACCAAAGGGAGAATTTATTCCATATTAAGTATACCGTCAAAGGCCAATTATGAACAATCATAGTAGATGCAGGAAGTTGTACTAATGTAGTTACACAATCCTTTGTGCAGAGATTAGGTTTACCGACCTCAAGGCATCCCCGACCTTACAAGCTACATTGGCTTCATGGTAAGGGAGCTTTGCATGTGATCGAATAAGTGACTATACCATTCAGTGTTGGAAATGTATACCGAGACAAAGTAGTGTATGATGTCGTCCCCATGGGAGCTTTACATCTACTACTTAGACGACCTTGGTTGTTCAATTGACGTATTACGCACAACGGGTATAAGAACACGTATGCCTTTGTTAAGGATGGAAGGAGGATAGTGTTGCAACCCCTAACCCTATCCTAGGTAAATGATGCTAGTAAGAAGAAAGCCCTAATAATGAACCATAGAGAGATCTGATCTGCTAAGAAAGCTAATGAACCGATGTTCCTGTTGGTTAGGAGATTGATGGGGATAAGGGAGTTATAGAATGTTCCAAAAGAGAACCGAAGCTTGCCAAATATTTTTGTCAACCTGTTTCCGAAAGAACTGCCTAAAGGATTGCCACCAGTCCAACACATAAAGCACTGTATTGATCTATAGCGAGGTACCGCCTTATCGAACCGACCTGCATATAGGATGAACCCTGAGTAAGCTGCCAAACTGCAAAGACAAGTGGATGAACTCATTGTGTGAGGATATGTGAAGGAGAGCATGAGCCCTTGTGCTTTACCAACTCTACTCATTCTAAAGAAGGATGGTTCATGGCGCATGTGCATCGACAGCCGAGCAATCAACTGAATGACTGTTAAGTACAAATACTCAATATCGAGGCTTGATGACATGTTAGATGAGCTTCATAGCATGAAGATATTTTCAAAGATTAATCTACAAAGTGGCTACCATCAAATTTGCATAAGGCTAGGTGATGAATGGAAGACTGCCTTTAAGATTAGGTACGGACTCTACAAATGGTTGGTTATGCCGTTTGGACTTACTAATGAATCAAGCATATTCATGAGATTAATGAACCATGTAATGTGGCCCCTAATTGTGAAACATGTAGTTGTATACTTTAATGATATATTGGTATACAGTACCGACCTGAACGACCATGTTCAATATCTTCATGAAGTATTTGACATTTTGCGAGCTAAGAAGTTGTATAGGAATGTGAAGAAGTGTATGTTTTGCCCAAAAGAGGTGATTTTCCTAAGGTTTATAGTATCTGGGAAGGAATTTGAGCAGATGAGGAGAAGATCCAAGCTGTTTTGGATTGGCCGACATCGAAAAATGTCACTAAAGTTCAAAGTTTCCATAGCCTAGCTTCTTTCTATAGGCAATTTATTAAGGACTTCAGCACAATAGCCGCCCCATTGACCGAGCTAACAAAGAAGAATGAAGGGTTCAGGTAAAATGATCAAGCTGAGCAAAGTTTTAAGGAGATCAAGGAGAAGCTTACCTTAGCACCTGTCCTTTCATTGCTAGATTTTTTCAAGCTCTTTGAACTAGAGTGCAACACATCGAGAGTTGGAATTGGTGCTGTCTTGATGCAAGAACGATGATCCGTCACTTACCACAGTAAGAAATTAAGTTGCCCAGCCTTGAACTATTCTGTATACAAGAAGGAGATGTACTCCCTTTTCCGAGCCCTTACTATTTGGCAACATTATTTGTTGTTGTGAGAGTTTCTTATTTACACTAACCACCAATCATTGAAGCATCTTGAAAGTTAGAACAAGCTTTCGAAGAGACAAGCTAAGTGGTTAGAGTTCATGAAAGGTTTCTCATACATCATTCAACATAAGAAGGGAAGTGCAAATGTGGTCACTAATGCTTTGTCACAACGACAAACCTTGTTAACCACTTTATAGATAAAACTACTGGGATTCTCACTCATCATTGAGCAGTATACTAATGACCCTCACTTTGGTTTCGTTGTCGAATAGTGTCAAGAAGAACTAGTTGTGGGAGAATATTATCTAAAGGATGGCTATCTATTCAAGGACCGCCAGCTATGTATTCCAAACTGCTCCACACGTGAATTATTTGTCCAAGAAGCTGACAGCGGTGGACTTTCAAGCTACTTTGGAGAGGTCAAGATAGCCAATCTGTAGAAAGAGAATTTTTACTGGCCAAGGATGTCCATAAGGTAGTCGTACATTGTGAAGTGTGTAAGCGTGCTAAGGAGAAGAGAGAACCCTATGGAGAGTACATGCCTCACCCAATGCCTACCTTACCATGGGCCGACCTCAACATGGACTTTGTCCTAGGGTTGCCCTGGACATCCAGAGGAAAAGATTCTTTTTTTTTTTTTTAGTGGACCATTTCAGCAAGATGGCGCACTTCATTCCATGCCATCAGATTAACGATGCTGTATATATTGCCAATTTGTTTTTGCAAGAGATTGTCCGACTACATGGAGTACCAAAGACTATTGTCTTAGATCGGGACACCAAATTTTTTAGTTATTTTTGGAAAACTCTTTAGAGGAGACTAAAGACTAAACTAGTGTTCAACTCCAATAGCCACCTTTAGACTAATGGCCAGACTGAAGTAGTGAACAAGATGCTAGGCAATCTGCTTAGAGCTGTTATAGGGAAGAACTTAAGGGATTATGATCTATGCTTACCAGTTATGGAGTTTGCATACAACCGAACTATCCACAACACTATAGGTAAGACCCCATTCGAGGTCGTCTATGGCCTTTACGCAACCATTCCCCTAGAAATGATTAATACCCCAGCAGCTATTGAAGCAAGTCAATCCGGAGTTGATCAAGCTCGAGAATTACATAAACTGCACCAGTTCGTAACAAAGAAGATCGCCAAATTCAATTAGAGGCAGTAAGAGATTGGTAGCTAAGGCCGCCGAATTGTTTCTTCCCAGCCAAGAGACTTAGTATGGATTCACCTTAGCCGAGAGCAATTCCCATACTTAAAACAAAACAAACTATCTCCTTGAGCCAATGGCCCATTCAAGGTCCTGAAAAAGATTAACCGCAACACCTATCAGATCAAGTTTCCTAATGACTATAGTATCTCCTTTACCTTCAACGTGTCCGATCTGATTCCCCATCAACCAATAGGAGAAGATCCTGCGAGCACCCTAGAAAAACGAGCAGAAACCACCTCAAATTTGAGGACAAATCTTTTCGACCCCCAAGCAGATGATAGGAATCGACCCCCCGGGCCAATCATAAGAAGCCGAGCTAGAGAACTTTAAGGGCTCACACGGAAAATACTAACTCTAAGCCATAGCCAAGACGGGGACTCCTATCCTGATCTGGTCTCTAGCCGACCTATCTGTTAGATCCGTATGTGTGTCCAACATGCTCCTGCCCGGCTGTGGAGTCCTAACCTAAAAAGTAACCCAAGAAAGGCTAGCCAAGCTAAGCTTTCCAACCGTCCACTAGTGCCTAACTCCAATTCAACTGACTTCCTAACTAGATTGATTGGCTCCCAACCTGATTGAAATTAGGTTGACTCCTAACTACCAGCACTTCTTGTTTCTGCCTACATTGTATCATACTCTTGTGTCCAACCACCAAGCGATACGTACCTCCTAACATAATGTTCTAAAATGATTCTTTCTTTTCCGTATTAAATATTCTTTGTCTCTTTTACCCCTTTTAGTATGTCTTATGTAACCCAGTGTAGAATACCCTTTTATCTTTTCATACATGTAAAGTAACCCTAGTGGACAAGTATATAAACCCCCATTCTCTTATATACGGGGATCATCCCACTTTCAATAGAGAAATTATTCACTTTGAGAAACCTTAGTGTTCTTATTATCATTCAACTCTTATCTATTCCATTTAGTAAAGAGTGACCCTTCAATTTGAATCAACGTGTCATATCCAATGGATTGTTGGTTAAGTAGGATCGAGCGATGTATCATAACCATTTGGTAGCCACCCGAACTTTGCTAGCTTTTTCTTTGTTTCTTTCTGTTTTGCTTCATTGTAGTGTCTCTCCGTGTGTCCGACCTTTGAGACGCATCATTACTTCTCCTTGGCTCAAGTCGATTTTCTCTCCTTCTCAGCTCAACAACTCTTCTCAGCTACTACTCATCGTTGCCAAGTTTATTGGAACCACTTCTATTAGCGAGTGTTCATTCCCTTCTTTCTTCTCAGCCATCATGTTTGTAGCGTCTGACTAAACTAGTGAGTTCTTAGATAAAGTCAGTAAGATTCTGAATTTGATATTCCAAGTTATCAACACGTTGTCTTAAACTTCCGCAAGACTATCGCCAGTGTTGTTGACACTATCCTCCGACATTCTTGTTTGTATAGTAATTTTCCAGAAAAATTGAACAAACAACAAAACACAATTACAGTAGGCCAAAAACAACCACTATTCGGCTCCTACAACTATAGACAACTAACAAACACTTCCACAACAAGTAGAATCAACTACTGAAATTAATGTTACTGGACTCATCTGCAACACAGTACTATGACTACTGAAACAAAAACAACACACTACGCTACAGAACGACAACTAATAGATGTCTAAACCACGAATCAACTTTGAAGAACACTAACACGTGTGTCTCTCCAAAGCTCTGATACCAAGATGATGCATATCGTGGGCAGCAGATTGAAAAACAGAATGGGTGTTCATGGATTTAAGTGGGTATGAAGAACAGGAAGTAAAACAGAGGTTTTGAAGGTGAATGTGTATGGATATCATGCAACAAGACACAAACACAATAAGGGGTTTAAGCTTGAAATAGGGTTCGATATAACTCACAAACACTAACTATCGCTCGAGATTCAAATGATGGTTAAATGAAACTTACTAAATGGTTCAAATGAAAGGTTCACCACAATCTTAAGGTCAAGATTGATAAGAACATAGGAAAAATTAAAGAGTTTAATCGATACTCAATAATTCGGCAAATGCAAGCTTTGTTAGCTCAAATGTCACCTTACTCGAAAGAGGAAAACTTTCACTCTTTATATAGGGAATATTCTTCACTATGTCTGTGTTCTATCATTTTTGTGTGATTGCAAATGTCGCTATTTACAGCAAGTCCTAAACCCTAACGACAAAACTGTAAATAATATACAAGGCCTTAAACCCTAAAGAATTGGGCCCATAAATAAAATAAAGGAAAGCATATATAAGAATACAAAGCTGTGCGTTTTACAAGGAAAGTCAGCATGCAGTCACTTAGCGTGTCTTAGAAGGAGTAGTATCTGAATTGGATGAGGTTGGCAGTTGGATATACAAGCTCGAGAAGGAGTCCTTGAAGTCTCACGTAACTTGACCAAGGCACCAAAGAGGTCGGCCTACAATTGCTAAGTTCTAAAGTTAGTCGACACTAATCTCTTCATGCCGTGCCAAATGGATCCCACTCTCAATAAAGTGGTCCCTCAGCTATTCGATTAATGATAGACTTGTTGCCGAGAGGTTATTTCCTGTAGCTTCAACTCGGCCTCAATAAGCATTGATCGACTTCGGCTTCAGACAGGCCTACCTTGATTGGGATGTAGTCAGAGGTAAATTCCCATCACTGCTAATTCAAGTGGGGACCAAGCAAAAATGAGTATATATTTTTTGTCTTTGTAGTAAAGTTTTTACAAACTTCACTACAAAGAGAGACAATTATAGACAACCCATTTTTGCCATGCTTTGTTTTAATTTCAGTATCTTTTTACTTTTGAGCTAAGTTTGTAAAAAATTTAAAAATTAAATTAAAAAAAATAGAAAAATAAATTTAAAAAAGAAAAATAAATAAAAAATAAAAAAACGAAAATTGAAAAAAATAAATAAAAGTGTCAAGTAGAGTCAAGTCGTTTAGAGTTGGATTAAACAATGGTTGAAGATGTACATTCAATTTAATAAATTCCGAGTCCTAAATAGTCGAGCTTCATTAAAATATTTTTAGTCTAATCCAATATAAAATGGATTTTTTTATATAATTTATATTGGGCTAAATAAACCTAGGAATTATTAAATGGATTAGTGTGTATTTTGGGCTAAATTAAGATAGGTTGAATCAGTCCTGAGATAAAAAGCCTAAATCTATGTAGGATTTCTAGAAACTAGGTCAAATCTTCAACGAATTTAATAAAACCAAATTAAGTATCATCGTATCTTATCAATCTAATCTTCATCCAAAAAGAACCAAAAGATTCAAATTTATAGTCTATAAACAGTGGACAATGGGGGTTGAAAATGATACGTTTTTACAATTTATATTATATACACACCTCATAATCTTCCTACCATTCATACTGTACACTCCACAATTTTCTAATTTATACACTCACCTACACATAGTCCCTCACATCACTCACACTATCCTCACGTCACTCACACATGGCTCACAGCACGACGCCATACAATCGAAACACACATACATACAACCAGAACACACATTTACTTTATGGTTAGCATAACACATACACCTACACTTCACATTGCACACCTACTACACTGTCCATGAATATGAACAGGACTTAAATCCAACCCATGCATAAGCGGATCTGACCTGGACTAAAAATATTTTAGTCCTTTTTATAAATTTGTTTAGTAATGTGGGAAAAAGTAGTTACTTAGTTGTTTTAATTAGTTTGGTAATATTATTCCTTTTTATAAATTTGTTTTTACTAACTTTATTTTTAATGCAGATACTTAGTTTTAGTTTTTTGTTTTAGTTATTGTTAGCTTCGTTAATATTTTGTAATTTTAATATGTAGTATTAATTTTTACAAAGTTACATAATTTGGATGGTTTATTTGCATCAAATAAGTACTAACATGGTTTTTTTCTATAGGTCTTAGTGTTAATTCCGATTAGTTGATTTTTGGCATGTCATCATTTTTTCAATAATAAATAATATTTTAGTATAGATATTGCATTTTTAGAAGTATCACATTTGCATGAAAATTGCATATTTTAGCAAGTTGTCATAAAGTGGCATTTTTAGGCTTTTAAGGATTTTTTAAGAATAAAAAAATCATTTTGTCACTTATTTAGTTTTCATAAATAAAAAATCTTCAATTGGCATCTTTTCCATGATTTAGGTGTTTTATCTATAGATTAGGCATCTTTTCTATAATTTAGGCATCTTTTATATGGTTTAGACGTTTTATTTATAGTTCAAACATTTTTTCCATAGTTTAGATATCTTTTTTATGATTAGGCATCTTATACATTGCTTAGACATCTTTTCCGTAATTTGGACATATTTTCTATGATTCGGACATATTTTTCATGATTAGGCATATTGTAAATAATAATTACATTTTTTTTCATAAAATGACACGTCTTTTATGATAATTGCATATTAGCATAATTTATAAAAATTATATCTTTTATTTATTTATTTTCATTTAGGTTTTTTAGGATTTTTTTTTTTTTAGTTTTATCAAGAAGTCAGTTTTTCCTAAAATAAAAAAATAATAACTTGGAATCTTTTTGAAAATTAGGTCTTTAGGTTTTTTTTTTTTTCAACTGGGAATAAAAATTGGGTTTTTAAGTTTTTTAATAAAAAATAGACTAGCTAAAAATATAAACCTGGCTACTTTTCAAAAAATAAAATTTATCCATATACTAAAGTTTTATGGAAAAACAAAACTATATTGGTTTGATCTTAATTAGCTGTTACGTAGGTACTTTCGGACGTTCTTTCGAAACAACAATAAAAAAATATTTAAAAATTTTATTTTTTCTTGAAAATTCGTAATAAAAAAATCATTAAAAAATCATTTTATTCAAATTTTTGTATATTTGTACATATCTTAGCACCTTTAGAAAAATTATAAAAAATAAAATCCCATTATTATTTTTTTATATGATGACTTAATCTTAATAAGTTAGCTCTCAAACTTAGTTTTTTCTACTTAATTTTCTAAAATATTATTTTTTTAGAATATTTGCAAACAAATGGTTAAATTAGGGTTTTTCCACTTGAAACCCCTAATTTCATTTTTTATCAATTTAATTAGTAGGTGACTCAAATTGTTTTCTTAAAATTTTTTTTTTCTAAATATTTTTTAAAGAAAAATATTTTTCCTTAATTTTATATCGAGTAACTTATATTAAGCAAGTCAAGCATAGTATAGGTTAAATTAAGAAAAACCGAAATAGGGCTCGACAAGAGCAATGAGTTAGATCATACCAAATTGTGGTCTTTCCAAAGGTTATCCTAAGCTAAGGGTAAGCTCACTCCTGGCAGTCGGAAGGTAGAGCTTTGGGTAACTAGGAGAGGGCTCTCTAGGTGCTCAAGGCTCAACCCAACCTAGATTCGCCTGGTTATCAATTACAAATAGAGTACCAGGTAAGTGGCCGGTGCTCGAGAATGGCCTGTAAGGTTTGTTGGTGCTTCGAACTCAATAGGCGACATAAGGGGGTGCCTCAAACTAGTTGGCATGCTTAGAGGGATCATTGGGCTACAGTGAAAAGAGTCCTTGACCATATTGAATGAAGCTGTTGATGAGCTTAGGCTTCTGGAGCCTTGGGCTAAAGGATGGCCGTCAATAATAGGCTACTTTTCAATTGCTTGTTTGAGCATCATTTCTTACTTAAGCAACCCTCTCTAACGTATAGTAACTCCAGATGTCAAGTTTCCATCTAAAAAATTGTGCCACATAACTTGCACCGAGATGCCTTAGATTATGCCAATCCATAACAAGTTTAAAAATTACTTACAATATCACAAAAGCATATTAAGCAACTTTGCACTTCATTTGTAGTTCCTCCACCAAAGTTTCTTCATACATTTTTAAGTTTTATAGGTCCTACACTATTGATAGGTTATTTTAGACTAGACTTAAGGCTTAATCCAAGTAAAGACCGACTAAGGGCCATTAGCAAGTGAAGAACCGAGCACCTCACCTCTACCTGAGCACTCCATGGTCCTCCCTAAGCACCTTACCAATACTCAAGCATCTTAAGGACCCGCTCTCCGCATGCTTAGGCACCTAGGTGCTCGATGGTCTACTCAAGCACCTTACTACTTGCTTGGCCACCCCTAAGCTCTGTGCCTCCTTCCGATCTCTAGGCATATGTTAGCTATGTTGGGGATACACTTTTCCTTACAGACACGTTATGGAAGGTTGGTTTACAACTTGTGGATCAACTAGTACCCCCTCTCTTAGAGCCCTTTATCTTTTGCTCCTCCTTTCCTCATTAATTACAGTCCTAAGATCCGTAATATTGCCAGCACACTTGACATCATCTAAGAATGTCAACATCTCAGGTTTCAAATGTGGTTACAAGCATGTTCATGGCTAACTAGCTTGCAGAGCTACCTTATCACCCCCACAACGCGTGTCCCCTATGAGCAGCAAGTACGAATGAATCCTAGGTTGATACACGTCCCTAATAGGTAAGCTCCTCATACTACACAAGGAGCTAAAGGTATAGGATATCTCTTTTATTCCCACAACTTCCAACATCACATATACACATCGCCAACTAAGTACCCCTTCTCTCTTTACAAAAGAGTGATTGGAACTTCACACATTAGCATATTTTATCTCATTCCAATTCCTCTTCGCTAACTTGAGTGTCAAAAGGCCCTTATGGACAAACCCACTGAAGGCTTCTTATAGGTAATCAAGAGCAAGGGTAATAGGAATTAGCCTCCGGACCGATCGCACTTAGCCAAGCTAAAGGACTCCAAGGACTCACTTAGAGAATACTAGTTCGTAGCCCTATCTAAGATGAAAATTCCTATCCTAACCTCCATCTTTCCTTCCTCTGTCAACCTGATTACCGAGTTGTTACCTACACCAAGCTTACCAAATAGCTGTACCATGACAATATTCGAGTAGACAGCCCTAAGATTGTCCAAACCGAACCTTCAAGCCAACTATGCTACCACTGACGTTTGACCTTAGCTCAAGTTAATTACTCTATAGCAAATGGCTAACTAAGCTCTAACCTGATCTAAATCAGGTCAAACCCTGACTACAAGCTCTCCTTTCTTCTTTTTTTTTGTCCACTTTGTACTATATTCCTAATGTGCAGCTACTGAACGACACGTATCTTCTAACACGACATTCTAAAAGGATCTTTTACTTTCCATATAGAATATTCTTTGTCTCTTTTACCCTTTTTAATATGTATTATGTTACCTAATTATAAAAATACCCTTTTGTCTTTTAATACATGTAAAGTAATCCTAATAGATGGGTATATATACCCTCACTTAATTGTATGCAGACATCCATCATCAATATCAAAGTTTACTCAAGTTTTCCTTTGATCAACCTAAGTGTTCTCATTACCCTTTTTTAACTCAAATCTATTCTCTTTAGTAAGGAATAGTAGCGAGTGATCATATAGTTTAGATCGGTAAGTCATATCTAGTGAATTGTAGGCCAAGTAGGACCAATTAGTGTATTATATCTAATTGGTAGTTGCTCGAACTTTACTAACTTTTCCTTGTTTCCTTTGGTTTTAGCTTCGTTGTAGTGCCTCTCCGTATGTCCAACCCCGGAGATTCATCAAAGGGATGCACCTAATATTCAAACCCACTTCTATTATTGTGTTCCATTGATCCCTACATCAACATTTTGGTGCCCATCGGCTCTAGGTACTGAAGCCTGTGAGATGCAGTAACTCAAAGTGCTTGTCTAGCAAATACTAAAAGACAACTGGAGGACTCAAGAGTCCTCAAATGAGATGGCCACCTTCAAAAAGGCATCACAAAAGTGACCTTAGGAAGAGGCAATGGTCAAGTCATCCATACAACCAAGCAAGCAAAATGAAACACATACTAAGTACCCAACGTGTTCATGCAACTAAGTTTAGTACGATCACCATCCTATTAAGGACTAATGCAATCAGTTGAACTACAATCGTTGCAAAACGCAGGTGTATGGTGAACGCTTTAGCACTAGTAAAGTACCTAAGGAGTTATCCCTAGGACACTTCCAAAAACCACTCAAGGAGATGAATGTCCAAGAGCCAGATAGGTACATATGCCACACATCTAGCATGGTCGATCAAAAGAAGGCAAAGTCGTCGGCATGCGCTTCATAGTCAACCATAGTAAAGAGCCCATTCACACCTATCATCTTGGAAACACTCCCTTAAGGTGCAAGACTCCCCTACCTTAATACATACGACAGAATGAAGGACCTAGACAACCACTTAGTGCACTTTCATACAATGATTAACCTCCACAACTTTACGAATGCCATCATGTGCAAAGCCTTTCCAAGTATGCTTTCGAAGGTGGTTTAATACCCTACCCAATAGTTCGATCAACTCTTTCAATGAGCTAGTAAGGAGGTTCCAACAACACTTCCTCAATTCTATGGTTGCATGTAAAGACTTGTCTACTTTGTACAACATTAGTCAATGCCTAAATGAATCATTACAAACATTCTTAAAGCAATTGAACCGCACTAAGCTTTAAGTCTCAAAGTTAGACCCCATGGGCAAAAGGTTCGATGTCATCTTGCTCAACCGACCTAATTCACTTGACAAGTTTATGTCGGTAGTTGAGAAGTATGTAGCCTAAGAAGACACTATACGAGCAAGACTAGAGAGTGACAATAACACATGGGGGTCGGTAAAAGACCACTTAGGACCAAGAGACACCAAGCCATCCTCATCAAAAGAATGAAGCGAAAGGAAAAAACAGAAATTTACTAACTACACGTCCTATACACCTTTGAACCACTCCCCCTGAAGAAGTCATGGATGAGGTTTGAGAATAGCTCCCCTAACCCCCTCATGTCAAAGGGACACTAGAGGTAGTCGACTCAAGCAGATAATGTGATTAACATTAAGTACACGAACATAACATCAACAAATGCCACCATCGATGAAACGTAGTCGAAGCCCTCAGCTACAAAAGCTACATTGACTGCCTTATTATAGACAAAAGAAACCAACTCCAGCAATTGACCCAGCATCATTAGATTAAACAACAACAACAACAATAACCACAACAACAACAACAGTAGCAACCAAGAGGAGACCTCCTTAACGATCAAAATCATCAAAGGAGAAGAGACTAGGTTAACACCATTTTTAGAGGCCTCAGTCTTGTAAAAGCCACATCATCCACACCAATTGAACATGAAGTCTACTTCGTTTGAAGTAAAAAGCTCAAAGTAGAGACTACCATTAGGTTCACCACTAAGGATAAAGGGGACATCGACTACCCGTATAGCGATGCATTAGTTATCAACACATAATTGAATACTTCAATGTCCCAAAGACATTCATCAACAATGGGAGTTTAGTAGACAATCTTTTCTACAGTGCTTATTCATAGATGAAGGACTAGCTTGATGATCCCCTATACCCTATAAACATAGCCTTATAGGTTTTGGAGGTGACAAAACTGTACCAACTAAAGGACTCATCACCTTACCAATTCTACTAGGCAATAGCACATACGTCACCACACAGTCAATTGACTTTGTGGTAGTCAACGATTGGTCACCCTATAATGCTATCTTGTAATGATTGAGCATTACAAAGTTCAATATGCTCATAAGCCAAAGGTGCCTTAAGATAAAGTTCCTAACGCCAACAAGAGTCGATGAAGCATAAGTAGACCAAAAGCTCTCTAGGTCTCTCTACTTAAAAGCACAAACTTAAGGCAATGTCATTCACAGCGAGTCTAATTTAGATGAGAGGCTAAACTTGCATGGAGAACTAACCGAGGAGACCGAAGAGATTGAGTTCAAAAGCACACCAGCATTAACAACTTGAATTAGGACGACCTTACCAAAAGAAGAGAAAATCGAGCTTATCAATTTCCTTTGCTCAAACATCGACATTTTTACATTAGCATACGAAGATACGCTTGGCATAATCAATATCCTTGAAGCAACCCACCACCTCAACATCGATCCTAAAATATGACAGGTGAAGTAGAAGAAGTGACACTTTACACCTAAATGATAGGCTGCAATTGAGTAAAAGGTGTAGAAGTTGCTTTAGGTCGAGTTTATTAGAGAGGAAAGGTGCCTTACATGACTTACAAACACCATCCTCATCAAGAAAGCCAATGGGAAGTAACGTATGTGTGTCAATTGCATCAACCTCAACAAAGCTTGCTTGAAAGACTATTTTCCTTTACCATGCATAAACTAACTCATCAACTCTACATTGGGCCATGCCATGCTTAGCTTTATGGACGCATGCTTAAGATATAACCAGATTCACGTAGCTCCCGAAGATGAGATATACGCCTCGTTCATCACCAACTTTGATACGTACTACTACAAAGTCATGTCCTTCGACCTCAAAAATGTTAGAGTAACATACCGAAGACTAGTGACAACCATCCTTAAGTCCCAAATTGAGTGAAACATTGAGGTATATATCAATGACATGATCGTGAAGAGTAGAGAGAAGAAGAACCTTATCGAAGAACTCCGTAAAACTTTCAATACCTTCCATCATTACCAAATGAAGTTGACCCCCTAGAAACTCCTCTTTGGGGTAGTGTCCAAGAAGTTCCCTGGCCCAGTCACTAAGTACAGCATTGAAGCCAACCTAGACAAAATCAAAGTAGTTCATGACATATGAGCTCCTAGAATAGTCAAAGAGGTTTAATGTCTTATAGGAACAATTGTAGCCTTCAACTGCTTCGTTTCCAAAAGTGTAGACAAATGCTTAGATTTCTTTAGGATTTTGAAGAACCTGTTGGAGTTCAGCTAAATCACCTAATGCTAAGAGACTTTCGACAGCCTCAAAAAGTTCCTCGAGAGCCCACTATGCTCTTAATGCCCACACTAAGAGAAGAGTTATACTTTTACCTTATTGTTAGTGATCGAGCACTCTCTTCGGTGCTCATGAGAACACAAGACCGTCTACCATGTAAGCCATATTCTACAAGGTCGATAAGTAAGATATTCTAAGATTGAAAATTTTGCCTTAACCGTAGTGATCGCCGTACGAAGCTAAAGCTATACTTTTAAGCCCACCCAATTGTTGTCCTTACTAACCAACCACCATTAGGCATCCTATAAGAGCCAAACACCTTGGGTAAAATGGTCAAATACTCTCTCGAGCTCAATGCCCATAGCATCCAGTTCCATCCTAAACAAGCAATCAAAGCCTAAGTCCTTACAATTTTGGTCGCAGAGTATACTAGAGAGGAAGAAGCATAATTGGACATTGAAATACTAGTATGGACTCTTCACATCGATGAATCCTCCATTCGGGGGTAGTGGGGTGGAGGGTAGAGGAAGCATAGCATTGCAAGGTACGTATTACACTATGGTGCTTATTACACTAAAGTTCAGATTCCCGACGAGTAACAATGAGATCGAGTATGAGGCATCGATTGCTGGTTTAAAAATCACTAAAGACATCGAAATAGATAAGGTAGAGATCCATTCAAATTCCATATTAATAGTCCAGCAAGTAAAGGGAGAACATGAAATAAAGGGAGAAACGATGGTTAAGTATCTCTAAACAGTTTAGAGGCCCCTTTCAGCTTCACTTCTTAGAAGATAAATAAAGTCCCTCGAACAAAAAATTTCGAGGCCGATAAGTTGTCCAAGTTGGCCTCCACCATCATCCTAACACAACACAATGACGATAAGCCACTCTTTATCCAATGCCTCCCTAAATACAATATAGAAGCAAAAATAAAAGATATTGGAAATCCAACTCGCCAAGGCCTAACCTTGCTAGATGGACCCCATAGTGGAACACCTAAAGACCAAAGTACTACCTAAGGACCAAACCGAAGAGAAGAGATTAGCTTATACCTTAGCAAATTACAGCCTCATAGATGGTCTCTTATACCACTGAAGACACGGTGTACCACTCTTCGGATGCCTTAGGCTGGAAGAGGGCATCCATGCCTTAGAAGAGCTTTATGCTGGAGTGTACAACAATCATATATAGTCTTAAGCTTTGTACATTAGAGCACTTTACCTCAGTTATTATTAGCTAACTAAGAAAGAGAACATGAGGGCCATGATTCAAAAATGTCATAAGCCCAAAAAATATACACCAATTTACCATAAGCCTAAGCATAGATCTCCACCCTATGACGAACCCTTGGCCATTCGCTTAGTAGGGGTTAGATGTACTCAGACTCTTCCTTATGGCGACTAGTGGCTAACAGTTTATTTGGTAGTAGTGGACTATTTCATGAAGTGGGTAGAGACCTAAGCAATGGCAACCATCACCATCCAAGCAACTAAAAGGTTTGCCCTCACTAACATCCTTTCTCGATTCAAGTTTCCATATGTCCCGATCATAGATAATAGGAGACAATTTGATGGGGCCAAGTTCCATGAGTTTTATGACAAACATAGCATAAGGCTCCATTACACCTTTGTAGCACACCCTCAAACCAATGGCCAAGTCAAAGAAATCAATAAGATCATCCTTGGCAACCTAAAGAAGAGGGTGGAATGTACTAAGGGTAGATGGGCAAACAAGCTCCCTAATATCCTTTATGGAAACTACACAACCCATAGAACTTCTACGAGAGAAATGCCTTATCGCCTTACCTTTGGGGTTAAGGTTATCTTACCCATTAAGCTAAAACAACCCATGAGCAAGGTCCAAAACTTCAACATTAATACCAATCATATGGCCTTCTAGGCGAGCCTTGATACGATTGATAAGGTATGTAACATGGTAAGAGCTAGAGTGGCAGCCTAACAATAATGAGTGGCCCCATACTATAATAAGAAAGTTAGCACAAGCTCATCGAATCCATGGACTTAGTATGCCAGAAGCTCAAGGTTACTAGCTCAAGAGAACAGTGGGGTAAGCTCCCCCCAATTAAGAAGACCTTCTATGTATGAAGGAAGATGCAGGCAATAGAGCATACAGGCTTGAGACCTTAGATGGACAACCTATTATTATAATGTGGAATGCAAGTAATTTGAGATTGTACTTTGTTTAGGTATTGTAACTAGTTCATCATACTTAATGAATTAATGAAGAGATAAGTTCTTTACACTTGTCTATTCTTCTCTTTTGTCAATTTACACTACATACTTTAACACTCAGGTCAATTATCATCACCAAGAACGAACCCTAAGTTAGTACCAACACTGACAATCATAGGGATAAAGGCCTTAAACATTGCTGCAGTGAGTTTCTCTCATGATGCCTAGGTACACACAAGGCCCTTAAGTACGAGAACCTCTAAACATCCAAGCATTCGAGACTACATACTATCCTGCCTTTAGATAAGCCTAGCAGCACTTATGCCCATAGGTTGGCAACTAAAGGCTTAGTATGCTGGAACATCGGATACACTCACCTAAGTAACAACGAAAGACTTTAGAATACACCATGATAACCCGACATTACAGGGTCTTGAAAACTATGACTACATATGCATATATCTAGCTAAAGTACGAGTAAGGATATCAATCGAAAATTGAGTAAACAGAAAGGTAAGAAATGAGCAAAACAATGGAGAAGAAATAAAATTTTCATTTGTTTAAAAATATTACAAGGCTTTAGGGGTTGATATCCCAACCCTGAGTATAAGCAAAAAGAAAATAAGAGTACAATGAAAAAAGTCTCTCCATTTGATTGCTTAATCTTTATCATACCCTGAAGTAGCAAAGTCATAACAGTTTCACTGTGCACATCATTCTAAGATAGAAGCTAACCTTACAACCGCTATCTTAAACCTAAATTACGTAAGGCATCAACAACTAACCCGCTGTGAAGTAAACAGTTCATAAATTAAACATGTTATTTAAATAAGTAATTATGAAAAATACATATTTACACTAAATAATCTAAGTATGTTTACAAGATTTAGTAGCCTAATCATAATCTACTTAAGTGATACATAAATTAATACTCAAAGCTTTAAAGATAGAATCTAAACTTGAGAGCATATTCGATCCTCAGTTTTATATCCTCACTCCCCAAGATCTAGCAGTTGCTAGCTTTAAGGTAATTATATGGCCACTTTTTAGCTAACACCTGCAATAATATCTATAGGGATGTGAGTAATCAACAACTCAGTAAGCTGAGATGGAGACCAAAAACTATGCCTTAAATACAAACAAGGTTATCAATCAAATCAATTAGATGCAATGCATGACAAGCAAATGCCATTACACAATATTGTCCAGCCCATTGTAAGATTAGAGAAATTACACATTGTTCTAATCCGAGTTGAGGAGTTTCCATTTAATGCAAAAACCCATGACCAAACTCAGGCTTATGTAATAAAGACACCGCTCCTCCCGCGACTACCTTCGAACTATTGACTTCACTCTTGCCATGACCTCCTCACCTATCACTTAG
Source organism: Lumnitzera littorea (assembly GCA_024138015.1). Taxonomy (NCBI): domain Eukaryota; kingdom Viridiplantae; phylum Streptophyta; class Magnoliopsida; order Myrtales; family Combretaceae; genus Lumnitzera; species Lumnitzera littorea. The sequence goes on along the minus strand of JAMXBB010000006.1, from coordinate 43,109,260 downwards.
TTCAACTAAAGATAAAGAAGGGACCCATTATGCTATTTAACGTTATCCCTTTCGAAAGGGTCGATATTTGATTGAAGAATCCTAATGTTTCTCTTAATAAGTTGTTATGCAGATCTGATTTAAAATTACAACTCATATATTTAGTTAAACCTGGTTTAAGGTGTTCAATCATTTCAACAAATCACACAACTACAAGCTGGAGCAATAAAGTAGAATCACATTATCAACTCAGAAACAAGCACATGTACATAGTCAACTATTTAACAAACACAATTAAGTACAATTTCAAGCTTCTGAGTACTACAAATTAGTACTTCGAAATACAGTAACGTATTAATCTCAACTTACCTAAAATCCCCCTTTGCTCACTCAAGGTGTAACTCGCACAGATTATCGCTGCTAATTCCTATAATACAAACATTGTTTCAATTTCCGTATAACTACTATAAATAGGTTTTGTTCTGAAATTCTTATTACTATCTTTAGTTTAGGGTTTTATTATACCTAATTATTCAAGTTCTTTAAGTCTTTTACAATTATTCTTAATTTTGAACTCAGTTATAATTCGATTTCCTAATTAGTTTCTAAATTAGGTTTTAACTCAATTTTCAATTATGGATTTTTTTGTACATAAACCATAGGAAATCATCTTGACTCATAATGTAAAATTAATCATATTATTTTTTGGTATCCTAAATATTGCTTTTAATCCTTAACCAATATTCTAGTACGTGCGGTCTATTTTAATCTTAATTTAATTACTAAATTTACTCTTGATATGAGAAAATTTTATATTTTTCATATAGTTACCCTAATTTAAGTTTCCTACTTGATTTATTACATAATTCTATTATTATTATATTATCAATTTTATTCTAATATTTTTTATTTATTATATTTCCAATTTCACATATTATGTATTATTACATATTATTCACTTATTTTACCTATTTAATACTTCTAACACTACATATTTTATCCTTCATCATCTATTAACACATCAAATTTCTAATTATATCCTAAATCAAAATTACACCTAATTAACCCTAAATCATAAAATTAACTTAAAATATATCATTTTTACCTATTATATATATACTACATAATACACCTAATAATTACATCTAACATCCTAAATGCTAAAATACCATACTACATCAAAATTCAACTGCCTAAAACATATAATTGTACACTAAATCAGTAATTATCCCTTTAATTACTTAATTAGCCTAAAATTACATATTTTATGCATCATTTTAAGGCCTAAAAATCATTTAAAAATTTCAATAAAATCATTTCTAAAAAACGGCTTCATAGTACTATTCTACAACCCCTAAGTAGTGTACATAAAAATTTTAAACTTAAAACTATATCCTTAAGATCATTTATTTCTAAATCGAAAACTAACTCAAGTTTAGTAATTTCTTAAGCATTATATATCACGAAACATAGTTTTATCAAAATAATATTTTTCCTAAAAACTACATATAAAAATATTCGAAAATACCATATTTCATTGTTTTTTTTATAACTATTTGGTATTTTTAATAAATTAAACAAGAATTAGAAGGAAAACGGAACTTATCAACATCGCTTGCTTCGGCCACCGTAGCCTTGTCAGCTAGGTTGAGCGTTGCCTCCATTGTTTGGTGGTGGTAACTATCTATTCCCAGGTGATCGTCGGGTTGGAGATCTCTTTATATGCTTTAGTTGTACTATAATTTTCTAATTTTTTGTAAATTTGGTTTTTCCTCTTTTTTCTCCTCTCCCTAATTTTTTTATTATTCCTAATTGACCAAAATGAGGAATGAGAGTAATTTTCGAAATTTATAGGGCTGCTTAGATTTTTTTTTATTAATTTTGAGTTAACATTTAGTCTTATCTTCTTCCATTTTTACTTCCTAACTGCCTTAGTTTAATTGGTTGCTTTTATCACTTCAATTCTAAGCTGTCATGACCCATTTTTGGATATTTTCTCATTTTTTTATATTTTTCTTTAATTATTTAGTATTATTTTAACATATTTTAAGTATTTTAAATAATTTCGCGTATTTTTACTTACACATAAATACATATGTGATACAAATAAATATTTCTAAATATTATTTTAGTATTTTTATGATTTTTAGTATGAATATAATTTATTTTTATCGATTCATTAGTTATCAAAACTCATTTTACACATTTCTGATAAATAATGAAAAATTTACATATAATTAAATATTATAATAATTAATTATCTTATTATTTATTTTTTTAAATCCAAACTCATAGGATCACTTTTACTAATATTCCTAACTCTATCGTAAAATTTGGACTTAATTGAATAATTTACTAAATCGCCCTAAATTTTATAATTTGAACCCCAAATACTACACTGCTAGGCTTACAATCTTGATTTCTACTATTTACTTGACTTGCTCGATTCCTATTCAAGCCACGACCATGAGAACCATGATGAATATACTGACCACCAACCAAGCTGATGACTACAGTCTTGTAATGTTGGTAACTTTAAAACGAATTCCTCATTTATCAGATGAGTCAACCTTCTACACGATCTCCCTACGCGGAGGCACTCGGAATGAGTTTACCCAACCCCCTATGCAAGTGCCTATAGACCACATGCAAAACTGTCCATGATGTTTTTGCCCATGCCATGTACCTAAGGGATGAAAACTCTTGCAACACCATGGCTTAAGGAAGCCCCTAAGACTCCCAGCACTGCTTTTGCTCGTACACCCATGAATTGTGAGGAAGTTCCTTTCAACTAATGAAAACATTGTAGATGACACACATACAAAAGTACTTCAATGGTAACACTTGAGCATCCACTGAAGGAACATTTTATACACAAGCACATTTGCAGCAATGTTGCCACCATGATTAGGGGATGTATCCCTAATGGATTGAACTCACTTGGCTTGGTGAAGGAACCAACCAAGTGGCCTACGTATACCACTCAATTGGTACTCGAAAACTATCCCCCTACCACGGGGCAACCTTTTATACCCCTTGATCACTACTTGGTGAAGCACCCTAGACGTATAAGGGGCCTCTTCTCAAGCTCATACATCTTCCTTGACACCCTGTTCCTCCTCGACTTAGACATTTCATGCCACCAGAGGGGACCGCAAAATCGACAGCTCTTAGGAAAATTCAAAGGATGTTAGAATGGATGCTACACGTGTGTTCGAGTGGGAATGAGGGAACAAAGACCACACCGGGCCTTTTTGTAAAGGCTTAAATGCGACCCTAATCATCCACGTATCCTCCCATCAACGACTTGAATCCAGTGGCACGGGGATCGCTAACATGGCACTATAAATGCATGGTACCCGCATTTACAGCCTTCTAGAAGGCGCTCTACCCAAGGCGTTATGAATGCTCTAAGCGTACTCTAGCCAAGGACACCTGATTGCACCTCGAAAATCGTACATTACGTTCCAAGAGTCGTCCAAACACTCTTACAAGTTCAACATTGAGATGAATATGGGACTCAACATCAAAAAACAAAACACCTAAAAAGCAAGATTCGACTACTCGGGCTGCCGAACAGGATGAAAGACTTTGCAAGAAGTAAAGAAACAAATATTTGAATTAAATGAAGAGCATGAAAGACTTACGCAAAGTAAAGGCAAAACATCATCCATTACTACAACTTTCCTTTACAAAAAATTAAGGGCCTGGAAGTGAGTCCCATAGAGAAACAACTAAGCTATTTACGAAACCAAAAGAAACAAAAAAACAAGGACACAAAATACTCCCTACAAATCTACAATAACATTGCCTTCCTCGCCACCTCTTCACCAGCATGCTCTTCCTAAGCATCCTCATCCTCACCACTTTCCTTAGCGTTTCCTCGGTAGACTACCCCTCCTCGTCATCTTAGGGGATCGGGGGCTATGGATTATCGAGCTACTACAGGAAGCTTAGGTCAGCTTTTGGCAACTTTTGGTAGACCTCATCCCAGACCATCTTCATGAGATTACAACCTACGTCATCAATCACCTTCTCCACCTCGAGATCTTCCATAGCCTCAACAAAGATCTGCTGCCTTACTTCCTCAATAAGCTCCCTACTGTCCCTAAGCTCGGCTTCCCTATAGGCGAAGGCCGCCCGAACGTCTTCCTTGCAAGTTAGCCTTTACCTTCGCCAATTCCTCGTCTTGGGCCCTTACTGATGCCTTCACAACCCTTAGCTCTACCTTTATCTTTGATGCTTTTTCCTTAAGCATCAAATATTGGGGCTTAAAGTCAGCATACGTCGATGAGAGATCGTCATCTTGTTTCCGATCATCCTAGATTGAAGAACAAAGCCTTGCCATATCTTCTTTCAGGCATGCCCTCTTCTCCTAACGAGATGCCTTCTAGTAGGCCCGATTGTGTACAAGCAAATAGCTGTACATGTCGACTACTTGCATCACAAACAATACAGCATCAGTTAGACAAGCATACCTAAACACTTGAACCAAAAAATACTATAATCCCTTTCATCGTGTAGTTAGAGCAATAATGAGCTGCTAGCCTAGATATCGCTCTTGTCTTCGAAGAGCTACCCAAACCTTGCCTTAAGATCCACCATACGATCAGCCAACTACTGCCCATGACTTCAAGAGTGATCGAGCTCATTGTCTAGAATCAAGATGACTCAAAAGCCAATGTTTTGCAAAGTAGCCTCTGGTCCCCTTGCTACTCCTACTCTTGCTCTTGCAATTAGTACCTCTAATTGGGGATGCCTCACCAACTTACCCCCTAACCCTACATCCTTAGGCTCTTGAATCAATTGAGACTCTACAACCCTTGGCCTCAATACCATCATCCTCAAAGCTTGACTACCTCCCTTCATGGATGCCTAGGCTACTTGTCCTAAACTAGTAGCCAAAGTGCATGCCACTTGCACCAAGCCTTCCTTTAGACTTGGTGAGACAGTAGTAACCTCCTATACAACACCAACGAACTCGAGGATGGTTGTTTGCCTTCCTTCCTTCTTGCTCTTCTTTGGTGGTCGAGAACTCTCCCTCTCAATGCCTCCAACACCTCCCTTCCTTTTGTGTGAATCAGCTAGCTCCTGCATCTGTAGTACGGCCAGCACACTCAACATCGCCTGAAAATGTCAACATCTTAAGTTTTAGACATAGCTATCGGTGTTTTCATGGCCGACTGACTTATAGAGCCACCTTGTCAATCCCGTAGCACGTGTCCCATATGAGTAGTGAGTATAGACAAACCCTATGTTGATACATAACCCTAGTATGTGAGCTCCTCATGCTAAAGCGAAAGGCACAATATCTCTCTTTTTTCCCATAATTCTAACATTACATTTTTACATTACCAACTAAACACCCCTTCTCTCTTTCAAAAAGAGTGCTCAAAACTCCACACATTTGCACATTTTATCTCATTCCAATTCCATTTTGCTAACTTGAGTGTTGGAGGCCTTCATAAATGAACCTACCGGAGGCTTCTTGCATGCAATCAAGAGCAAAGGATATGCTTAATAGTCAAACCCGCTTCCATCATTGTGTTTCGTTGATCTCCACATCAACACATACTATTGCTATTTTTTTAACCACTACTTTTAATATTTTGTAATGAAAATTTTATTATTAATAAATTTACATTTGTATAATGTAATAACTATTATTAATATTCATTATATTAATAATAAATACTATTAAACATAATAAATATTATAATTGTACATTGATAAATATTTATAGACACCCCATTTTTGCCTCCTCCACAACACCCTACCCACGCTTCGTGCACCACCCCCTCCCCCCTCTTTTTATTTTTCCAAAATCTTTAGAATAAGATAAAGAGTACTAAACTAAGAAAAATATTTTAAAAAATAGAAAATTAAGAAAACCCAAAAAAAAAAATTTCGAAAAATAAAAAATATAAAATTTAGGAAAAACCAAAATAATAAAAAAAATCGAAAATTTAAAAAATTACAAAAAGCTAAAAAGTCATAAAAATAGAAAAATGGAAGATTTAGGAAATATAGAAAATAATAATTTTTTTTTTGGAATAAAATTTTTAATAAAAGTAAGGAGAGGACCGTTAGGTTTAGGCTTAAATTTAAATCTAGCCTAGGCTGGCCTAATTTATATATACAATTAAATTATTCATATGGATAAGATATAAGCCAACGGCTTAACGGATAAGTATTTGAGCATTACATTAAGTTTGGCTAGAGGTCTTGGGTTCAAACCTCATCAAAGGCATACGAATGCCTTTTACTTTTATTTTTTCCATGCACAACATACCGCCACGTATCAAGAAATCACTGCACTACGTGTCAAACACATGGCACTTCATGATTAGGCATTGATAACACACCATAACTAATGACAACAGAGGAGGGGGGGCGGGGTGGTACTGGTACTCAAAGACCACACACAAAAAACAGACCCCTATCCCCTCTCTCTCTCTCTAACAGAACATACACATGACTCAAACTACCCTTGTCCTCTCTTTCTCTCGACTACTCACTATTCGCCAAAAGTACAGTAAGCCCCACTCTGTCACCTACGACTCTCTCTTATGCAGTACAGTACACCCCTACCCTCACCCCCCAACCTCTCTTTCTCTCTCTCTGGTTCTCGACTGTAAATCAAGCACTGACTGCACTACACCAAGACACGGAACCATATACAAACATACAGCAACCTAAATCTCTCTCTCTCGTCTACTTTGGAACTCGACCACCCTCATCCTTCAACCATAATCACTGACCCATACGAGAACCCCACGGCCACAATAGCGATGCCAAATGCACAACGAACCCGCCGTATCTACATCCTCACACATTGCCCCATCAACCTTCAATCTCTACACCAGCCAACATTAACCTTAACTTAAATCTAAACCGCCCTTAGCCACTATCCTCCATAGCTACAACCTAACAACAACAGATCATAGTAGCAAACCCATTCACCGACGCCCACTAAACACACATATAGTAGCACCACTCTAACCCCCTTCGCACAACACGTACTGAATCCACGCTCTATATTCATTAACGCTCAAACAAACATCTACACACAACCATTCTCCTCCATTGCTACGACCTGATGAAGATCCCAACACATACGATCGTTGCACACCCTCACCCACTTGTATGAACTCGCAGAACCCTGTACCACCATAGCCTCACTTACATCGCTGTCATACACCACTATGCCTTACACTCATCTGACTACATCTATAGCACAACCACACCTACCTACAAACCACTCCCACATAAACCCTCACCACTACAACCACCGCCACTAAACTAAGCCACCACCAAACCACCTCTATTGGTTGGTTACGGCGCTCCTCAAAACCCACTAAACCCAATCAAATACACATGAAAACCTTTTTTCTATAAAAAAAAAAAAAAAATCAGGCCTAAAATCGCCTAAAATCACCTTCAAGGAGTCTCCATAACCGTCTACCCTCCTCTTCATCATGACCTAGATCTGACCCACAAGAGCTCCGACCTAACCCACTCCTAGACCTGATGACCCGACCCACGATCTAGCTGTTGGTTTAGCCTTTTGCTGATTTGTTTCTTTTCTTTTATTTTATTTAGTTTCTTTTTCTTTTGTATTGTTAGTGTTTTTTTCTTTTTTATGGTTTATTGTAAATGTAAAAAAAAGAAAGAAGAAAAAGAAAAAATAAAGAAAAGAGAGAGAGAGAGAGAGGAAAAGAAGCTTTAGTATTTTATTTTTTGTCGAAGTAGAAAGAAAAAATAATAATAAAGAAAATAAAATATATAATTAAATAAAAAATAATAAAATAAAATATTTTATCGTTTAGAGAAATCCAGTTTTCAAAATAAAAATAAATAAAAGTAACTGATCCTCTTTCCAAAGTAGTACCTTTTTCTTAGAATTTTCCAAATAAAATCCCAATTAAGACCCTTTAGAAAAATTTTCTTAAATAAATTGAAATGGGTAAAAACGTAAACCCAACCTTTTCTCGAAACTAAAATCAACCAACCGATTAAAGTTTTCCGAACGAACTACGAAAATCTAATCTTAAATTATGGGTATGTGAGCACCCGTACGTATAGGGTGACTTAAAATATGGAAAAAATTTACTTTCCCCCTTTAGTAAATAATTCTTTAAATTCTTGTTTTTTGTAAATAGGTATAATTTCAATTATTACTTGTAAAAAAACATTATTGGAAGGGTATTCGAAAAGCAAAATTAAATTCGAAAAGTTAAAAGTGGTACTCGCTTAAGGTTTAATAAGATAGTCCCCTGATACAAATCTTTAGTTTTAAAAACCGTTTTAAAAATTAATTTTATCGATAGATCGATAATTAAGTCATAACCAATCTACCCAACTGGATATAACTTAACTCTTTTTCTTGACTTTAATCTGGTGGTGACTCCAAAAACATTTTCAAAATATCAAGGAGTCAGTTTTCTTTAAACCTTAGTCGAGAGTCAGTATTAAACAAGCAGAATTTAATACTGATCGATTTAAAGAAAACTTATTTATAAAAACTAAATAGCTTGGCGACTCCACTAGGGTTATCAGGAGGGCTAACCACTTAAAATACTTTCCAAAATTAAAATTGCCTTTCAAAATACCCATGTTATTTATTTATTTGTTTGTTTGTTTATTTATTTGTTTATCTGTTATTAACTTCATGTGTATACATTGTTTTGATTATCGTATTTATTTTGCATATAACATACATTTGGATATAAGGTTTCATCTGTTGCATCAAAGATGCAAGGTAAATGCAGTCAGACCTAGGCCATCTTAGGACCTTAGGAAAGAAGCTATTATATAGGCTCCAGGTGTAATAGGGTAACCATTGCTCAGGGTTGATTAGGCCACCCTACTTAAAAGCTATAATGTGACTAATGAAAATATTTTCTAAAAACAAGTGAGGTCACAAAACTTAAGGACCTTTTAGAACCCAACCTAATTATATATACTCCCCTTCAAGCTTGAGTTAATACACTACTCTTAAGAATTGCAACCCGACTAAGAGTTTTAATGAAGTTTTTGAAAATAACAATAAGGTTACAACTTAAGGAATAATGTGTTAATCTAAGCGATCCTAACATCTGCATATTTTCCATGTACTTTCCTTTGTTGCATTGATAGCTAATTTTCATCCATAAAATGTGTAAACCTAGAATGGTAGATAACCAAGCAAACACTCAGGGGAATGATAGGCTACAAGACATCTCTAAGATTTGTGAGTAGCTGCTAAAAGTTGAGATTACCTACTTGAAAGAAAAGCTTGAGTGCTCTAAAGCTCACAACCGAACCTTAAGGGCTCTTCTAAGATAGATCATTGGGAAAACCTATGAAATGAAAGAAGACCTTAACGCTCATCTACGAGACTTAATTTAGGGTTTTTCCAAAATCATATTTAGAGAGCTTAGAATAAATATCAAGTTCTATAATAAATGTTAGGTTCTCTACCTTTGTTTTCTATATTTTGATTTTTCACCATAATAAAATTCTCTTTAGTTCATTATTCTTTGTTCTTTAGCATTCCTTTCTTTATAAATAGTCCTCCAATAAGCATTCATCTAACCACTGTTCCTCTCATTCAGGGAAATATAAAATTTCATAAACTTATAAATAGAACCCTAAAAATCACCATCCTTATTTGTAATTAATTTTCTTGGTTTCTATAAAATAAAACTTTATCTTTCTCTCTCTCTCTAAAAAAAAAAAAAGAAACAAAACTTGAAAAAATAAAAAAGAGAAGAAAAGTTGCTAACGACTATAAATCCTTATAGGCTTAATGAGCCAACCTAAGCTCAAGCCTTTAGCCCACTCAAACACTTGGTTTCCAACCCACACGAGGCTCCTCAACCTATTAAGGAAGCCAGTACGAACCCCTTGGCCCATTCAACCTAAATACTAGCCCCTTAGCCCATTCAACCCAAACATTAGCCCCTTAACCCATTCAATCTAAACATCAACCTTGGGCCCATTCAGGCAACTAAACACAAGCCACTTGGTTAGGCATTCAACTTAAACACCAACCTTGGGCCCATTAAGGCAACCTACCTAAACAAAAGCTACTTAGCTAGGCAACCAATCCAAACACAAATCGTGGCCCATTAAGGCAATTGACCTAAACACAATCCTCAACCCATAAAGGTAACCAAGCTAAGCCAAGCCAAAACCCCTGGTCTATTTAGAAAGCTAAGCCCAATCATAAACCAAACTGAAACACAAAGTCAAGTATTATGGCATGATTTGAAAAACCGGTAGGTAAAGCCAATCTTCACCATGGTGAGAATACTTTGGACTCATTCCTTAAAGAAGGTCTACTTTGAATATGATATGTAGAGTAAAATGAAGCTAAGCAATCATTTTCAAATCCTAAACACAATTATCTCTTGTTAAGCCCATTGGACCTATTTGGAGAATTTTCAAATTTAGGCCATGTCAAGAACCACCCCATAATAAGGCAATTCAGAGGTTAGGATCATTCATAAGGAGAGAAGGATAAAATTGGTTTGTGCTTACTTTAGTAATGTTAAATTTATAAACAACTTTTATATTTGATAAATTATTTTTCTTTAAAGTAAAGAAAAGTCAACACCCTTCAAACACCTCAAACTTATACCTACCTCACACAAGCCCATATATTAGAAATCTATGGATTTAGGGCCCTGAATCACTTAGAAGGCAAAAACTTAGCAATGAAGACAATCACTCTTAAGGCCAAAATAAAAGAGAAAACAGTGAGAGATAATGGGGTAAAGTAATTAAAAAAAGAGAGAAAAAATAATTAAAAAAGGAAAGAGAAAAGAAGCCAAAAAATTAGACCCAAGTGTAAGGCAAAAGCCTTAAAGGATATATCACATCCTAGTAAGGGCAGCTAAATCAAATCAAAAGACTGAGAGTCAAAGCCCAAATAGTCTTAAAAACACAAGGCCTTGAATCACATTCCAAAGCCAGGAAACCTAAAATCTCTATATCCACTTTGAAGCCTCTCTTACCTATACTGAATTGCATAAGGCCTTCCCACCTACAATACTACCCTTACGTAGTAAAAGTTCTTCCAATCTTAAAGGATAGTTTATCTTTAATAAAAATTGTTTTTGAAATTGAGGCAAGCACACTTCTAAAGTTTCCCTAAGTTTCTTAACTTGTACACTTAGGATAAATAAAAGTATTTCTTTTTAAAATAGGCCTCTTCATTAGTCATTTTTGAAACCCTTTAACCAAAAGCCTAACTTCATAATATTGAACCGAAAAAGACCTAACGGATTGATCAAAGCATATCACTTACAAAATGGATTGTAATTTTTGGAACTGTAGTCAAAAGGAAAATCTAGACCAAGATTTAACAAGGAAGTGCTTTTTAACTAAACTAATCATGGGTTACCTTTTCCTTATGAAAGGAATGCTTAAAATTGCAAAGCCCTATGAGAAAGCCCTAAGGTAAGGGGCATTGAGAAACTCCACATGATTACCAAAGATAGGAGTGGTTATAAGCTTGTTCCTTAAGTAAGAATTTATACCTGTTGGCAAACTTTCAAAAAAAAAAAAAAAGGAAGAAAGTAGAGAAGGGAGAGAAAATAAAGGCCTCTCACAAGTTTTTTTTTGTCTATTTGTCAAATCCAAGTCAGCTTGAGTAGCTAAGCTTTCAATTCACATCATCCTTATCTTTTTCAATGTAATCGCACTTTTTAAATTGACCATAACAGTCTCAATCATTCTTCCCTAATGTAGTTTTTAATGTCCATTAACTCTTTTTCAATTCAAGTAGCCTATCTCCAATGCCTTTTTCATAAATGGTTTTCCTAGAATTTCCCAATAAATATTTTTCCAAGTCAAGAAGCTTTTCAAAACTAGTTGCCTTCCTTACTTTACTTTTTCAATCCTTCATCAAATTTTCTTAAGGTTCTAGCCAGTTCTTAGAGCGCTTACCCATTCTTTTATTCTTTTTAGGATTATAGCCAACTCTTAGAGTGTTGACCCTTCTATTACCATTTTAGGGTTCCAGCCAACTCTTAGAGTGCTGACCCCTCTGTTAACATTTTTATAGTTCTAGCCAGCTCTTAGAGTGTTAACCCCTCTTCTATTCATTTTTAGGGATCCAGCTAGCCTTTGGGGCACTATTCCAGTTTTCGTTTTTAGGGATCTAGCCAGCCTTTTGGGTGCTATCCCATCTTTCATTTTTATGGTTTTAGCCAACTCTTAAAGCGTTGACCCCTCTTTTGTTCTCTTTAGGGTTCTAGCCCGCCTTTAGGGCGTTGTCCCATCTTTCTAAGGTGTTAGCTAGCTCTTAAAGCGTTGACCCACTCTTTTATTCTTTTTAGGGTTTTAACCAACCTTCAAGGCATTGTCCTATCTCTCTAAGGGTCTAGCTGACTTTCGAGGCACTACTCCCTCTTTTGTCAATTTCCTTTAGGGTTTTTAACAAGCCTATAGGGCGCTTTTCCTTATCAATTTCTTTTAGCGAGCTCATAAGGTACTTCTCTTCACCTATTTCTCTTTTAACGAGCCCGTAGGGTGCTTTCCCTTCACTAATTTCTCTCTAGTGAGCTTATAAGGCACTTCCCCTTCATCGATTTGTCTTTTAGCAAACTTGTAAGTTGCTTCCCTTTCACCAATTTCTCTTAGCGAGCCTATAGGGTGCTTCTCTTCACCTAGTTCTTAGCAAGCCTATAAGGGCGCTTTCCTTCACCAATCTCTTTAGCAAGCCCAATTTCTATTAAGATCTTAGCGAGCCCATAAAGCACTTAAGTTTTCAATATTTCTTTAGGGTTTTAACCAGCTCAAGGAACGCTTCATCTATTCACTTAAGATAGTCAGCTTAGAGGAGCACTTCTAAGTTTAGGGTTGCTAGTCTATTAAAGATGCTTCTGCCTAGGTTAGTTAGCTCAGTAGGGCACTATTGAGTTTAAATTTATGGTCTTAGCTAGCTTAAGGAACACTTTACTTATTTACTTAGGATAGTTAGCTCAGAGGAGCACTTTTAGGTTTTCTCAAATCGATTCCAAATTTAGGGTTGCTAGTTTACTAGAGACGCTCTTGCTTAGGTTAATTAGCTTAGTAGGGTACTACTGGCTTTCAATTTAGGGTTTTAGCTAGGTCAAGGAGGTCTTTGCCCATTCACCTAGGATATTGACTCAGAGGAGCACTTTTAGGTTTATCTTGAATCAATTCCAAATTTAAGGTTGCTAGTCTACCAAACACTTCTACTTAGGTGAGTTAGCTTAGTAAGGCACCACTAGGTTTCAATTTAGGGTCTTAACCAGCTTAAAGAGTGTTTCACCCATTTACCTAAGATAGTTAGCTCAGAGGAGCACTTCAAGGTTTTCCTTAAAATTGATTCTAAGTAAGGGTTGGTAGTCCCCTAGAGATACTCTTGCCTAAGTTAATCAACTCAGAGGAGTACTTCTAGGTTTATCTCGAATTGATTCCAAATTTAGGGTTGCTAGTCTCCTAGAGACGTTCTCGCCTAGGTTAGTTAACTCAGTGGGGAACTATCGGGTTTCAATTTAGGGTCTTAACCAGCTCAATGAGCGCTTTATCCTTCTCATTCAATTTAAGGTCTTAGCTAGCTCAAGGAGCACTTCACTCATTTACCTAGGATAGTCAGCTTAGAGGAGTACTTTCAAGTTTGTCTTGATTCAATTCCAAATTTAGGGTTGCTAGTTTACCAAAGATACTCCCTCTTAGGTTAGCTAGCTTATTAGAGCACAATTAGGTTCTTCTTTAGGGATCTTAGTTAGCTCAAGGAGCACTTTGCCCATTTACCTAGGTTAGTTAACTTAAAGGAGCACAACTAGGTTCTTCTTTAAGGAACTTAGCTAGCTCAAAGAGTGCTTCGCCCATTTTATCTTGGTTAGTCATCTCATAGGGCTAACTCAAGGAGTACTTCACCTGTTTTACCTTGGTTAGTCAGCTCATAGGAGTATAGCCAAGTTTCCAATATCTCTTTAAGGTCTTAACTAGTTTAAGGAGTGCTTTGTCCATTCTACTTTAGTTAGTCAGCTCATAGGGGTACGACTAAGTTTTCAACATCTCTTTAGGATTTTAACCAGCTTAAAGAGTGCTTCACCCACTTTACCTTGGTTAGTCAACTCATAAGGGCATAACCAAGTCTTCAACATTTCTTTAAGGTTTTAGCCGGCTCAAAAAGTGCTTTGCTTATTTTACCTTAGTTAGTCAACTCATAAAGGCAAGACTAAGTTTCTAACATCTCTTTAGGATCTTAACTAGCTCAAGAAGCACTTTGCCCATCTCACCTCAGTTAGTCGACTCATAGGGGTACGACTAAGTTTTAAACATCTCTTTAGGGTCTTATCCAGCTTAAGGAGCACTTACTCATTCGCCTTGGTTCGTTAACTCATAAGGGTAAGACTAGACTTCAATTCCTCTTTCAGTCACTCAGCTAACTCTTAGAGTGCCTCCTCTCTCTTTCTACTATTCACCAAAATTTCCAATAAATCAAGCTTAAGATAGCTGATAACTCTGATTTTAAACATATTTCATATGGTGATTTTATAGCATTTCCCGTACATTTTTTGTTTTCTTTAAAGAAATTGATACTTAATTGAGTAAAATGTTGATTTCAGGGTTTAAACGCGTTCTAGGCTCGAAAACGAAGAAAAGGAATCAAGTTTCACTCAATTCCGAGTTCAAACGAAGAAGTTATGAAATTTTGAAGTTATGCAGAAATTTTGCCTTTGTGCAGAAAGTTACACGATCTGGGGACACGGCCGTGTCCCAGGCCGTGTCTGGTGACGAAAATAAAATCCGTATAATACACATATATAAGGGGGTCTTAGGGTTTAAAAGAGAGAGAGACATTACAGAAACAGAGAGAGACAAGAGACAAGAAGAGACTTAAGGAGAAACAACATCAAGAAGCGATAACGACATCGATTTCAAGATTAGAGATTGTTCATCAAATCAAGAGGGGTTTTCATGCTTTATTTCATGTTTTTGATGAATCTCGTTTTTAGATTCATTATGATAGCTTAGAATTCAAGTATTTAGGATTATGGAACCTAGGGTTTCATGTGATTCTTGGATTGAATTATAATTTCAAGAAAGTTTTTATCTTTTCTTGATTCAATTATGTCGTTTAGTTATGGATTGATAATTCTAGAGTATCAATATATGATATTATGCATGTTGATTGAGAAATTGCATGTGTAATTAGATCTTAACATAATTGAAGAGAATTACATGTATACTTAGAGATAAGATACATGTTTCTTTCGGAAAGTTGATTGTTTGTATGGGAATTCATTAAACATTAATGCAATTCTAAGTTATATTACTAAGTGAAGAGATTCCGATAAATAATTTAGGATTAGGGTTAATATGCTTGAGAAAGATATTAGCTTTAATTGTGAATCCCTCCGGTCAAGAATTATAGAAACTGAATTGAATACATTTTAAAAAGGTTACATGTTAAACATTAGGGGAAATAATTCCTAAATACATCATTGCATACTTGAAGTCGTTAGTAGTTTATTGTTTCTAATTTGCTTAGTTAAGTCTCATAATTAGTTTAGTTTATTAATTTCAGTATTTTTAATTCATTCAACTCGACACAATTTTCCGGTTAGATAATAAAGCTAAAGTCAATATTAGTACTCAAAATCTCTGAGGGATCGACTTGGACTCATATCCGCTATATTAAAATTGATAGGTGCGCTTGGCTCGTATCAATAGCTAACTAAGGTGCTCCTTAAGACAAATTCCACCCTTAGGGCAAAAAATAATATCTCTTTAGTCTTTATGATAAAGTTTTGGTCGAACTTCACCACAAATAGGGGTAGTTGTAGATACCCCATTTTTTTGTTTTTCCAAAATTTTTAAAATATAATAAAAGGTCCTAACTTAGGAAAAAAAAAAGTAGAAAATTAAGAAAACAAAAAAAAAATTTAGAAAAATACAAAAAAATATAAAATTTAGGAAAAACCAAAAAATAGAAAAAAATAGAAAATTTTAAAAATTACAAAAAGCTAAAATGTCACAAAAATAGAAAAATAGAGAATTTAAGAAATATAGAAAATAATAAATTATTTTTAGAATAGAATTTTTAATAAAAGAAAGGAGAGGACATTGGGCTTGGGTTTAGATTTTAATCTAACCTAGACTAACCTAACTCATGTATACAATTTTATATATATAGACAAGGCACAGGCTAATAACCTAATTAAGACATCTCCCTCTCTCTCTTAAACAAAACACATATACAACTCAGACCACCCCCATCCTCTCTTTCTTTCAACCACTCACTGTCTACTAAAAGCATAGTATACCCCACTCTGTTACCTACAACTCTCTCTCATGCACCTTACAAACCTTAACCCAAACAACATCACCCCTTCTCTCTCTCTCTCTAGTTCTCGACTATGAATTAAGCACCAACCGCACTACACCAACACACGGAACCACATGCAGACATACAACAACCTAAATCTCTCTCTCTCTCTTATCCACTTTGGAACTTGATGACCCTCATCCTTCAACCATGAACCCACACGAGAACCCCATGGCTACAATAGCAACACTAAACGTACGATAAACCCACTACAACCACATCCTTACACATTGCCCCATCCACCTTCAATCTCTACACCAGTCAACATCAACCTCAACCCAGATCTAAACTACCTTCAGCTACTGTCCTTTATACACATAACCCGATAACAACAATCAACAGTAGTAAACCTATTGACCGATGCCTACTAAACACACACGCGTAGCACCACTCTAACCCCCTTTACGCAATACACTCTAAACCCACACTCTACATTTACCGACACTTATACCAACATCCATACACAGCTACTGTCCTCCATTGACATGACTCGATGAAGACCCTAACACATACGGTTGTTGCACACCCTTACCAACTCACACAAATACGCAAAGCCCCAAGACACAGCAGCCTCACCCACATTGCTGTTACATACCACCGTACTCTATACTCATCCAATCACATCCACGATACAACCATATCCAACCCATAAAACACTCCCACACAAACCCTCACCACTATGACCACCGCCACTAAATTGAGCCACCACCAAACCCTCTTTATTGGCTGTGGTGTTTCTCTAAACCTACTAAACCCAATCGAATACACATGAAAACCCTTTTTCTTATGAAAAATCCAACCTAAAATCACCTCCAAGGAGCCTCCATAACAGTTTGCCCTCTTCTTCATCACAACCCAAATCCAACCCATAAGAGCTTTGACCCGACCGACCCGACTCATGATCTAGTTATTGGTTCGACCTTTTACTGATTTGTTTCTTTCTTTTGTTTTATTTAGTTTCTTTTTCTTTTGCATTATTAGACTTTTTTTTTTTTGGTCTATTGTAAGTGTAAAAAAAAAAAAGAAGAAGAAAAAGAAAATAAAGAAAAGAGAGAGAGAGGGGAAAAGAAGCTTTAGTATTTTATTTTTAGTCAAAGTAGAAAGAAAAAATAATAATAAAGAAAATAAAATATATAATTAAATTAAAAAATAATAAAATAAAATATTTTATCATTTAGAGAAATCCAATTTTCAAAATAGAAATAAATAAAAGTAACTGATCCTCTTTCTAAAGTAAGACCTTTTTCCTAGAATTTTCTAAATAAAACCCCGTTTAGGATCCTTTCGAAAAATTTCCTTAAATAAATTAAAATGGGTAAAAACATAAACCTGATCTTTTTTTGAAACTAAAATCAATCAACCCGCTAAAGTTTTTCAAACAAACTAACGAAATCTGATTCAGAATAGTGAATATGTAGGTACCCATACGTATGAGACAACTTAAAATATGGAAAAATTTTATTTTCCCCCCTTTAGGAGATAATTTTTTTAATTCTTATTTTTTGTAAATATGTATAATTTCAGTTATCGTTTGTAAATAAACATTATTGGAAGGATATTCGAAAAGCAATATTAAATTCAAAAAGTTAAAAATGATGTCCGTTTACGGTTTAATAGGATAACCCCTCCCAAATCCATATTTCTAATTTTAAAAATTGATTTTATCAATAGACCGATAACTAAATTATAATCAATTTACCCAATTGGTTATAACTTAACTCTCTTTCCCAGCTTTGATTGAGTAGCGACTCTAAAAACATTTTCAAAACATGAAGAAACCAATTTTCTTTAAACCTTAATCGAGGGTCAATATTAAAAAAAATAGGATTTAATACTGATTAATTTAGAGAAAACTTATTTATAAAAAACCGAGAGAAAAAAACTAGGTTCAACAATATTATAATTATACATCTCTAATATGTGAATTACTATATTAGAAATCTTAATTAATTTAATTTAAATACCAATTGAAGTATATAGAAAGTAAGGGAAAAAAAAAAAGAAATATGAAAAGCACACATATAATTTTAAATTACCAACTATTTCACATTAACTAATAAGTCTAAAATACTGCTACATGTGTTTAGACAAGTCTTTCTAAAGTTGATGGTGCTTTGTGCTATTACTAAGCCAAATATTATTCTAAAGGTACATTGCATAATCTACAATATAATTGTAAAAGATATGAGATGACGGATCATTAGTGCCTCTCAACTCACAATTTGGTACTTCAAAATTGAAGTTATAGTTATATCTTTCATCTTAAACAACCATATTACGTAGAATCATGCATGCTCTAATGATTTTTCCTATATCCTTTTGATATAAAAAATGTGATGGTCTATGAACTATATGAAAATGAGATTGTACCATTCTAAAAGCCCATTCAACATTCTTCTTGGTGCTTCATAAATAATTGCTCCTTTAGACCACATGGGTATGAAATTAATTTGATATACATTGACTATTTCGGATATATATCATTTGTGAGATAATATCATGTATCATAATTTCTTCCATTGATGATATAATAAGATGGTAGAACATGTCCCTCTAAAATGTCATTAAAAGTGGGTAAACGATTTAGCACATTAATATCATTATTAGAGCTTGGGATATCAAAAAATGCATGACATATCTAAGTATCGTATGAAGTAACAATTTCAAGCATGATTGTTGGAGGATATTGAAAATATGAAGGCATCATATTTTTTTAATTATGATTGACATTGAATATTGGATTAAAATTTTATGGGTTTTTGTTCATAATAAGAAAATTTTGGGGATATTGGAATCTAGGAGACCTTGAAAAAATGTATTGAACTGAAAATAAAAACCATCGTGTGAAGTCGGAGGCATTTAAAAACATTGAGTGTTTTGTGAGTACTCAAAGGATGATAAATTTTGAGAATTATCGAGATTCATAGGTTCTCTTAATTTTCAAATAAGGAGAGTTCACCCAATAAGGTAAATTCTTGTAAAAAGTTGATGTTAAAAAATGTACACAAGTTGCCTATTTATATAGTGAAAAAGGAAAAAAAGATCATTGAATGGAAAGTACACGTTACATTTCACAAGTTGATGTTGTAGAATATATTCGTTGTATGTATATATGTTAGAATCAAATAAAGTTAACTTTTAATTTCTTTTAAACGTTAAACAGTCAAATTTTAAAATAAATAAAGCATAGCTACATTGCTTGTAAGAGAAATCTGTCTACGAGAAGCAACGCCAGCTCATTTTGCTTTTACGCAGGAGAGATGCCATCCCTATGACTTTGTCTAGATTTCCATGCCTAGTAACGCACGTTAGGAATGGTCTTAGAACAACGATCTACTGATTTGATGACTTTAAGAATTCTAACGTACTTTTTTTGTTGAAATTAGGATTTTTAAGACATCAATGATCTTATGCACTTTTCAATTAAGAGAACAAAGTAATGTTTTGGTAACTTCAAGGATTTCTATTTTTTTTTTTTTTTGCTAAAATTAAGATATTTTGAGCACAAATTTTCTTACACGCTTTTCATTCATGACAGCAATCTACTAATCCCATGACCTTAAGGAGTTTTTAGATTTTTTGATGATATTAGGGTTTGTAGGACTTTGATACTCCCATGTGCTTTGTATTTGGGATAACGATCTACAAGTTTTGTACCCTAAGGATCTTTTTTTTAAATCTTACTAAGTATCTTAACAAATGCCTATAATGTACTCATTAACATTGCCAACGAAACTTATGGGTAAATTTTGTTTTTAATAGTTATACTTTTCACACTTAATTACTTGATACTTTACATGTCTATATTTTATCACTGCTTATCATCACTAGTAAAGGGACATGTGTTAACTTTGATTAATGCATAATAGTTAATCTAATAAAATAATATTATCAAGTATATTTAATTAAAATTATAAAAGTTATAGAAAATAAAAATGAAAATGGTACAAAATAAAAATGGAACCTTGAGGGGGCTTTATTGGCCACCATTTTGGGGATTTATGCAACTTCTAATAGGCCGTGGCTAACAACTCCTAAACTTAGGTGGTTTTCCATGTGTCACAGATATACTTTCCCCAAACACTCCTATGGTACTTAACCCTCCTGACCATACTAAGGAAAAGCTAAGTTCATCTGATAAAACAAATACACAAAGTTTAGAAAGAAAAAGTAAAGAGAGAAACTCTGAATAAAAATGAATCCACTCAAAATGCTAGATGAGTACAATTGAGGGATCACCCGTATATGTACAATAGGCCTATAGAAATGAAGAGCTACAATTACATTGATCTAACGGTTATAAATCATTCTTACCTACCACTATATTAATTACCCTTTACATACCATACCTCCTTTAGTATGATGAATTTGGACGTCTCTAGAATCTTCTAGATCTTTCCTGGTTCTGGAATCTTCCATTGACTTGGACCTAGCCTTCCTACATAAATGGGCCTAGTGCATAAGTAAGCTTAGAAGAACCTCTTGAATCTAAGCCTCCCTTAGGGTCTGTGACATTCTCCCCCAATCAATCTAGTAACACCTTCGTCACGCTTTCTTTATGAAACTTCTTAATTTTATCTTGGAATTACTACTAATGCTTCAATAAGTTCCTAACTTATTTCACTGTCTAGTAACTCCTTTCGAACAATCATATACTCATGTTTAGGTGATTAGCCTTAATGTCTCACATATCAATGGCAAGGATCTCTTCTACCACCTTATCATATGAGTCTCAAACCCCCAAAGGAGCCCTCTAAGAATCTGCCTTCAATGGATCTTCCTCATCTTTATGGTAAGGTTTTAACATGCTCACGTAGAACATAGGGTGAAACTTTAATCTTAGTGGTAACTCTAATTTATAAGAGACTCATCCCACACATTTCACAATTGGAAATGAACTTTCATATCTTTGCATTAGTCCTTTATAATGTTAGCATTTAGTATGTTGGATTAAGTGCAACTTGATAAGTAATTGGTCTCCTACTTGGAATTTACAAGTCTCTACTTCTCATTTGCATGTTTCATTATTCTTATGATAACCCAACTCAAGTGAGCTTAAGCTAGGTCTTGACTCTCTTGCTACTTCATTGCAAACTTGTAAGTTGGTAGACTGGACCCTTTATAACCCTGAAGTAATTGTATTAGGTGTAAGGGGTTACCTTCCCAAAACAATATCAAAGAAACTCTAACTAGTAGATTTATTCTTCTATAGGGTAAAAGAGAATTGAGCCACATCCAATAGCTTCGCTTAGTCTTGTTGATTGGTGCCCATAAAGTGTCTTAAGTATAGCTCTACCAGTGCCTATACTTGCTTTTTCTACCCATTTGTTTAAGGGTGAAGTCTGGTGGAGAAGTTCAACTTAAAACCTAAGAGCTTAAACAACTTTATCTCGATCACTTACAATATTCCTAGGTAAGCCCCAATTTACTACGTACCTTAGGAAAAATCGTGCTACTTCTTTTGCTAGACACTCTTTTGTGGCGGGGATAAAGGTGGCATACTTTAAAAACTGATACATTACCACCATGATTGTGCCATATCCCTTTAACTTTAGTAGACTAACAACGAAATCTATAGAAAGACTCTTAGAATCATGACAATCCTTCATTGGCTCCCTTCTTAAGTTTGAGGCTTTAGGTACCTAAATTCAGTGTCCTTCTATGTATATAAGTCCATCCTCTTCTTAAAATCATCTTGTTTCCCTTCCTCACATTAGGTCAATAAGGTCTTGGCCACTTCATCCTCTTCAACCCCTCACAGATTCTATTAAGTAAATTACTCTCTAATCTATTAATGGATGCTAATTCCACCTTCCAACTTAGGGCATCGACTACTTCATTTGTCTTGCTAAGCTTGTATTTTAAGTCAAAATCAAATTCCATTAAGAAGACCTACCATTAAGCTTACTTTGGCAAGAGCTTCTTCTAGGTTTGGAAGTAGCTAGTTACCACATTATCGGTTCTAACTACAAATTTCTTACCTTGTAGGTAATGTCTCTAAACCTAAATACAATGTGCCATGGCTATCATATCCTTCTCATGCACCATATATCTTCGATCAATATCATTTAACTTACAACTTTCAAATGCCATTAGTTGACCTTCCTTTGTTAAGAGTCCATAACTAGCAAAGTCACTAGTATATGTACATACCTTAAATGACTTATCAAAGTTAGGGAGGGCAAGAACTGATTCTTTGATGACTAAGGAATTCAAGGTGTCAAAAGCCTTCTACTTGTTCATGTCCCAAACTCATGACACATTCTTCTTAAGCAAGTTTGTTAGGGGGGCGACTATCTATGAATAACTTTGGATGAATCTCCTGTAGTAGTTTACTAAACTAAGGAATGATCTCAATTTCGTAGTCTTTATGGGCTCCTTCCAATCTCAAATGGCTTACACTTTTCTTTCACCCATTCAAATCTTTCCATGCTTTACCATATGCTCAAGGAAACTTACTTCTTCTTGCGTGAAAGCACATTTCTCCAAACTTCACATATAACTCATTCTCCCTCAAAGCCAAGAAAACTAAGCAGAGGTATTCTATATGTTTTACTATGGTCTTACTAGAAATCATAATGTCTAAGTAGACCACCACAAAATGATGCAAAAAGGGAGCTGGGATGTGATTTGTGAGTGTAGAAGGTGGCCGAAGCATTTGTAAGGCTAAACAGCATGACAAGGAACTTAAAAGCACCATACCTTATGAAACATGTGGTCTTTAGCTCATTTCCCTCTACTATCCGCATTTAATGGTAACCAAATCATTGGTCTAACTTTGAGAAATATCTACCTTCTACCAAGCGATTGAATAAATTAGATATAAGAGAATGAGATACTTATTCTTTATAGTGACCTTATTTAAGGCCCGATAATCAATACTCATCTAAAGAGACCCATCATGTTTCTTTTAGAAGAGTACTAAAGCCCTAAAAGGTGCCTTCAAATGTCAAATGAACCCTACATCTAGTAATTCCTTTAGTTGTTACCTCAACTCCTTTAACCCTTGAGGTGACATTTGGTAAGGGATAGCAGCAAGCAGCTTGGGTCCTAGTTCCAATTCTATCACATGATCTACTTCTCTTCATAGGGGTAATTTCCTAATAGAAGAATTCTTTTACTAACTCCTAAAGTTGAGGTGGCACACCTTCCTAACCCTTTGTCTTTTCCTCAACCTACAAAGCTGCCAAGTGAGTGACTTTATTCTTCTTCAAGCCCTTAACTACATACATTACCAAGAGGAATTTGGTAGCTTGACCTGTTTTCCTTGTGATAGGTACAACACACTAAGACTTTTTATCTAATACACAAATGCAATTAGCCTAAGAAATTATAAGAGCATCAATGCGATCTAGGAAATCCGTTCTAATGACAAACTCAAAATCATCCATCAGTACTACTTTAATAGTCTCCTTTCCTTGCCAGCCTCTTACAATTAATGCTACTCCTTTTACCACTCCAATGGTGGGTACTTCCTTTAAGTTTACTATCTTTAACCATGTCTTAGCTTCTTCTACCTTTAATCTTAGCATAGTTGCCGCTACTACTTCCGAAATGAAAAGATGAGATGCCCCTGTATCAATAAGAGCATTTAGATTCTTACCACAACTAATACCTCAGTCTACATCAATTGCTTTTGCTTCTTAATAGCTTATGACTTCATAGCATTAAGAATGCATATTGATCCTAGTTGAGCCCTTTCTCCTTCATCCAACCTCTCATCCACTTGATGCGAACTATGACCAAGAATAAATAAGGTCAATTGTTGAATGGGTCTAAGCTTGCCAAAAGCTTAAAAAAGAAATGATAGGGAATGTGTGAAAGGACAAATGCTAATGATAAGTAAGCAAAAACCCACGAACAGCCCTAATGGATATGGCACATCAATGAAAATTCCGAGGACTCATGGCGCAATTCGATATAATACACAGATAAGTCCAATGAGGTTACTCACCACGTAGCCTTGCTTAAGGGTTAAAATAAAAGTAATGTCAAGAGTAAATAAGCAGTATTAATGATAATCAATACGGTTACAAATACAAGGGCATTTATACCCATAAGTTAGGGTAACTTGCCCAAAAGGAAAAAGACAAAAAAGGTAAAAACAAAAAGGTTATTTCCTAAGGAAGTAATGTATAAGATACAATAGGGTAAAAATGAATATTCAAGGAAAAAAATCATTGGTATACCGGATTGTACACGATTCTATATACGTAGCGATGTTGTATTAGTGATGTCATAGGAAAATGCAGACAAAAAGTACAATCAGCTTACTTATCTGAATAGGGGTGGTCTAGTCAGTCCAAAGTCTCTCTCTCTCAACTTCTCAATAAGGGAGATGTCGATTAAGTAATTAGCCAGGCATAAGTGAGAATGAGGATTGGCTATTGTCTTAGCCTTTCATGTTTTGATATACTATTTACGAGAAATAGGCAGTCATTCAACTTAGCATGTAGAATAAGTCGGCAAGGAGATATTCGACCTCAGTAGGAGTTGGCTGGAGTAAGAACATTCATCTTGCCAGTCCCTCTAGTCCTCGAGCTCGACTGCTGGTTAATGGTCCAATAACCTAATTCCTATTATTCCTTCTGGGTTGTTTTAGATTTAAGATCAAATTCGAATAGTCTTCGATCACCTCTCCATTAGGGTGATATGGACTGAGGTCGGCAATGTTGAAGGTGTCAGAAACCCTATAGGCCTCGGGCAACTCCAATTTGTAAGCATTATCATTGATCTTTTAGAGGACTCTGAAAGGTCCTTCAGCTCTAGTGGATAATTTGTTCCTCCTTTTGCTCGAGAATTGTTCCTTGCTGAGGTGTAGCCATACCAAGTCTCCTCATTGGAATTGTTTAGCCATCCTACCCTTGATCTTCTCTCACATTCTTCTAGCAGCTTGGTCAATGTGCCGAGTGACTTTGTTATAAATGTGCTAAAGGGATTGTACCCTAGCTTTTGCATTAAGGTCCTCTTGCGAGGGTACAGGTATAAGGATTTGATCAAGGGGCAACTTAGGATTAAAACCATAGATTACTTCGAAAGGAGTATGCTTAGTAGTGTCATGCATTGTCCAATTGTAAGTGAATTCAACCATTAGTAAGCAAACGTTCCAATCAGCCAAGTTCCTGCCTACTACAACTTGAGGCAGTGATCCTAAAGTGCGATTAACTACCTTTGTTAAACCGTCAATTTGAGGATGACAAGAAGTATTGAATAGTAGTTTGGTCCTCATCTGACGCCACAAGGTCCTCCAAAAATGGCTCAAGAACTTCAGGTTCCTATAAAAGACTACGCTTCTCGGCACACCGTGTAACCACATAATCTCCTGCAAGAAAGGAGTAGCAATAGTTGAAGCATTGTTAGTTTTAGAGTAAGGCACAAAATATGCCATCTTATTACACCTATCCACAACAACCATTATAGAATCTTTGCCTTGAGCAGTTCATGGTAGTCCGAGAACAAAGTCCATGCTTAATTTGGTCTAAGGCTTCATTGGAACAAGCAGTGGCATTACTTTTCCTTTCTTGGCTCGATACTTAGCCCTTTTATACATGACACAACTTTTAATGACTCAGTGCACATCTCGCCTCATTTTCGGCCAAAAGAATCGATCACTTAGCAATTCATACGTCCTTTTCTCCCGAAAATATCTGGATAGTCCTCCACTGTAGACTTCCCTGATTAGTAGCTCCCGTAGTGAAAAAGTCGGCACGCATAATTTCCTCCCTTGAAACAAGTAACCATTTGCCTAATGGTACTTGTCCACTGTTCTTCCATCGATACATCATGCAAATATGGGTCCAAAGTATGGATCCTTAGAGTACTACTCTTTGATGCTTACAAACCTAAATAATCTAGTTTGCAGTTCACTCAAGAGTGCATGTCTTCTCGAAAGAGCATATGCAACTACATTGTTCTTTCCTTGTTTATATTTTATTACAAAATTGAATTCTTGAAGGAATTCAACCCATCTTGCCTGCTACTTCGATGATTTGGTTTGACTTCAGAGGTACCTCAGCGACTTATGATTAGGATATATGACAAATTCTTTAGGCAGTAAATAATGATGCCATACTTGCAGTGTTAAGATCAGCACGAAGAGTTCTTTGTCATATACAGAGTAATTTAATTGAGGTCCTCTGAGCTTTTCACTATGGAAGGCAATTGGTCAGCCTTCTTATATTAGGACAATACCTATTCCAATGCCTGACGTGTCGCATTCCAGCTTAAATATCTTTTCAAAGTCAAGTAGAACTAACACCGGGGAGAAGGTCAATCTTTCCTTTATGTTGGAAAAACTCCTTTCCTCCTTTTCTCCCAATTAGAATCGTCTATATAATGAAGCTAGTGTTACGCCTTAAACAGAAGGAGTCATAACAGTTCTATCGTGTAAATTATCCTAAGATAAAAGCTGACCTCACAACCACTATCTAGATACCGTTTACACAAGGTATTCATAACTCAACCAACTTGAAACGTCCGTTCTGATACCCAATAATAACCAAACCTGTGGTAAAGCTTTACAAATTACCTGTTTTATATAACCTGTTATCTTATAACATAACAGTACTAACATAAATGTCTTATATCTAGAGTTATAATTTACAATCAGAGTTTATCAAAAAGCTACAGGTTTGCAGACTATTTACATAAGTTAAGAAACTAGTGGGCATCTAAAGGAATTCCCAATTAGTTTCCTCAAAATTCAATAGAAAAGACAAAAGAAAGGTCAAAAGCCTAGGCTCAGTTGATTCCTTACTCCTCACTTTCCCAAACAGTAGCTCACTAACTTGGGAACGGTAATATTGAAACATCTTGTCCTCACTCAGCACTTGCAAAAGGGTCTATAGAAGCAAGATTATTAATTATGATGAAATGCAATGCAATGCAATCAATCAAATGAAACATTACACAATATTATCCGATCCACTAGAAGGTTAGAAAAATTACATTTGCTCCAACCCGGATTGAGGAGTTTCATTGCGACTCAAGTCAAACCAAACCCAGGCTTGTGCAATAGAGAACACCTTCCTCCCATGACCGCCTTCAAACCACGGTCCCCACCCTTGTCGTAACCTCCTTGCCTGCTACTTAGTTCGATTAAAGATGCAGAAATGAGCATTTCAGTTATCCTCATTGAAGGAAGTCAGTATTTGGCCTAATACTCTTAATTGTTTCCCCTAATGGGTATTATGTGTGTCCAGTTTTGTTTTAGTCGAATAGACATTATTTTTAATCAAAGGTGGCCAAATAAGTTCATACAATACAAAAACAATGTGAACATGCAAAATAGCACACTAAGGAGTTCAACTCTTATCACAACTAAATATCATACACATACATAGCATGTGCACAGTCAACTAACTACAAACATAGCTAAAAGCACTCTTAGGTCTTCGGATACTTAAATATAGTATCCTAATAGGCGGTGAAGCCACAATTCCAACTTACTTGTTTAGATGCTCACTACTACTGACTTAAATCATTAACTATCTTTGTACTTGAAGATTTTATTTACATAAAGGACCCAATTTTAGTCTTCATAATAATTACAAAAACATTAGGGTTTAATTTAAAACGGTTATATACATATATGTATATATATTATTATTATTATTTCCATAATAAATAATCATATTATCACTATATATCGAATTAAGTTATTAATTGTTGATATTATACGTCATCTATATTATTACGTATTATATATCGTTTTGATTATATTGAAACGTACTTTTAATTTATTTAATCATGTTTTAATTTCGATAAGGTTACTAAAATACGTACATTCTAGAATATGATAAAGTTATAGGTTATATTACTTAAGGTTGTCCGATTTTAACAAAATTAGTGTCATTGGGTTCGTATAGACTTAACGACACGTTTTACAAGTCATGTTCCTAGAGATGACTTTTAATGAGTAATTTGAGTTTTTAACACAGTTATACGTATTTATCTAAATATTATTGTATTATACATAATTTACGTTATTAAATTGTATTTTATTTAATTTGTCCATATAACGTTATAATATAAGTATTATCTAATCCTAATATACCTAGAGTATATCCCGATCAGAAAGTATCCATAAATATAATAAAAATACTCATTTAATCCCAACTGATCAGTAATCACGTTTATAGTTTTTATTTAACTATTTAATTCATTTTAGCTTATTAATATTAAAAATACACCCTAAATTGTAATTTAAGCCATTTTACTAAGTAAATTCATAATAAATAGTTCAAGTTACCAAATAATTCTTTGAAAATTTCCATAGACTCCTAAAAATATAGGGAATTCCGTTATCACTTGGTTTCAAGTTTTTGACCTATCGCCTATATATTCGTATTTACGATTTTATCACTAAATTATTTAATTATGATTCTTTTTACACCAAATTAATTTCAATCCAACCCAACATTGTTATTATTCACTAGAGATCAGTACATGTTTGTTTTATCAATTAATTTCATAATTTCTTATTTAATTAATAATTTCAGCTTATTTTCAAGCTATTTTTAAGCCAAAAAATGCAATAAATATTAAAAATATTCAAATCAAAATTTGAGCTACATAGAAATTATCTATATATCATAACATCCTACACAAAAATTTTTAGTTAGAAATAATATCATTTAGTACATTTATTTTTCAACTCTAAATTCGGATGAATAGTAGATTTCTTAAGAAAGTATATTAAATATTATGAATTTTTCAAAAATAAAAATATCACATAAAAGCATGTTCAAAATAACCTAAGTATAATTTTTTTCATAATTTTCTGGGTATATTTGATATTTTTTACAAATTATTGAAAAATAGGGTAGAGAATTAACCTCCATATTCTTGGACTCTTTGGTAGCCAGAGGCAGTTGGAGCTGTGTTGGATGGCCTAGAGGGGGCATGGACTGGAGGTTGCTAGTCGAGTTTGTCGTTAAGTGGTCGTCTAGGTCTGGTACAGCTAAGATACGGTGGTTACTCTGTTTTTTCTATTTTCTTTCTAATTTCCCACGATTTTTTCTTCTAAGTGTTTTTTATTCCAAACTGCTAAACTTTACATAACTAGAGTTATTGGCCTTTTATAATGCCTCAAGGTCGGTTGTAAAATTAATTACTTAATTATATTTCTTCTTAATTTACCCAAGCATGAAGTACCCTATTGTTATGAAACTTGCTTCTGAATCAATAATACAATTCTAATTTCCTACAATGCAACTTTATCCAACAATCTTCAATGCATTTGGTTTAGTTTTTATTAAATATTTACTTAAATATAGATATTATATGTTAGGATTTAGTTATTTAATTAGTACAAAAGTATATACCTTATATAAATATTAGGTGCAATATATAACTTTACTTATATAATTAAGTTTCTAACATATCTTTAATTTTTAAGATATATTCTCTTAATAAATTTCATGAATTCAACACAATATATATAATTACATAATTTAAGGTTAATTTACAAGTATAATTATTATTTATACTGCATATACTCATAAAAATACGAGTATATTCATATAATAAATTATACTACATTATCTCATTTTGAAGTTTAATTAACTTATCTCTAAATTTTCATTGTAATTCAAACTCGATTTTAGGGGTTCAGAATATTTTAGTGCTATATTCAATAATCCTACTTCTAAGGGTAAAATTGGGATTTTGGATCATTATTTCTAAAATCTAACTTTACTTTATCACTTCATCTAACTTTTCTATCTTAGTCATAAAGTTCGGATTTAATCGGTTAACTTTTCCTAAAAGTCCTAAATCTAAGCTCAGTTGTCTTAAACTTAATTTCAAGAGCTTACAGCCAATCCATGGAAACTTCTTATGTTGGTACCAGTAGTAGGAGTTGGCCATTCGATGATTGCTCAGATCTTCTAGTTGTCCACTCAAAAGCTTCCTCTACGTACTACATAGCCCAAGAATTCCACTTCCTCCTAACAAAAGCAACATCTCTTCACGTTGCCAAATAATCTCTTAGCATGATGGATATTCAATACAGCTCAGAGATGCTCGCAGTGACTCGGTATGTTGGTACTATAGATTAGGATGTCGTTAAAGTACACTACAACACATTTTCCTATTAGATGTCTCAGTATAGGTTCATTAGTCTCGTGAAAGTACTCAGGGCATTCGACAAGCTGAAGGGTATAAACATCCATTCATATAATCCATGTCAAGTCTTAAACGCTGTTTTCCACTCGTCTCCTAGCCTCATGTGAATTTGATGGCAGCTAGACTTAAGATCAATTTTGTTGAAATTCTTGGCTCCACTCAGTTCATCCAGCATATCTTCCAACCTCGAGATAGGATATCTGTACTTGATCGTAATTTTATTCACAGCTTGGCTATTTACACACATTTGCCAGTTTCCATCCTTTTTGGACATTAAAAGCATTAATATAGCACAAAGGCTGAGACTTTTCTTAACATATCCTCTCTCCAATAGTTCATTGACCTGACGTTAAAGTTCAAAAGCTTGTTGGGGACCCATTTGATAGGTAGGCTTATTCGGCAGTGTGGTGTTGGGTATTAAGTCAATGTAGTGTTCTATGCCGCGAATTAGGAGTAACTCCTTGGGTAACTGTTCTAGAAACAGGTTGACCTATTCATCCAGCAACACTTTTATTTCTTAGGGTAGTTCACCCTGCTCCTTTATCTCCAATAGGTGCCTGACCAACAGGAGGGTCGACATATCAGCTTTAAGGGTCTCTCAAAGCTTAACTCTACTCATCATCAAAGTCTTCTTCGATTCATAAGTAAGTTTTATTTGTAATTTATTAATTTCTCTTGGTGGCATCAGGTTCAATGTAATCTTCTAGCCATCCTTTTTGAATACATACGTATTCTTATATCCATCATGAATTACTCTTCTGTTAAACAGCCGTAGTCGGCCAAGCAACATATGTGAGGCGCGCATAGGCAATACATCATAGAGAATATCGTTGGAGTAATTTCTACTGGTGATTGGTAGCAGTACTTGCCAGGTGACATGTAGTGCTCCATTTTCACTCAGCCAATGCAACTTGTACGGCTTAGGGTATGCGATGGTTGGCAAATTCAACTACGTGATCATTTTGGCTAATGCTACCTTGGTGCAATTCCACTATCCACAATTAACGCTTACACCTGGTTATTCACCTTACAGGTGATATGAAATAAATTCTCCTTCTACTCCTATCCTGTAAGGGTTCTAAGTTCATAGCTTGTCGAATAACTAAGATTAACTAATTTAAGTCCTCAGCAAACATGTCCTCTTTAATGAGTTCTTTTTTGGAATCTTCTTTCTTTGTAGTAATCTTTTCCTCCTCAGGTTTCTCATCTGTACTCTCTCTCTCTCTAGCTTCGTCACATCTCCCTTAATTACCATAGTTCTTCAATTCGGGCACTAAGCGACCATATGTCCAAACTTTTGACACTTAAAGCACTTGATTTGGCTTGTCTTCTTATTAGACCCTTGCCCCCTCTCATAAGTTTGGGTTAACATGTCACTATCGCGTTGACCTTTTTGGTCGGCTCAGACATCCACCTTTTAGGTCGACTCGGTACTTGACTAAACTTGGTGACTTTCCTATCTAGGTTGGCCAGTCAGCATTCTAGTAAGTACTCGACTTCTTTTCTATCTCTTCATTCGTTGAACTATTTAAATGACTTCATCCATTGTTGTGAATCGTTGGAGTTCTAAAATGTCCTGAATATCACCTCTTGATCCCATAATGAACCTAAAGATTGTTCGCATTGGAGGCTCTTCCACTTCATATTGATCATGAGTATTTGGAATTCCTGAACATAGTCATCAATTGTTTGGCCTCCTTGCCTTAGCTTTTGAAGCCAAGTAAAAGTATCTTGCAGATAAGTTTCCAACACAAACCTGTTTCTGAGTATTCTCTTCATCTCAAGCTAAGTATTAATCTCTCGGTAGTCTTCTTACCTCCTCATAACCTAGAAATTTTTCTACTACATAGTAGTATATCTGGAGAACTCAACAGTAACAATTCTCACTTTCTCATAATCCTTGTAGTGATAATATTCAAAAACGCGTTCCATTCTTTCTTCCCATTCTAAATATTCATCAACACTCCCAAATTCATTGACGCTTGGAATCTAAAGCTTCACATGGTTAGATGCTCTAGGGACTTTAGCTTACTCTTCTTTAAAATACTAATATTTTTCCTCATCCTCTTCATCTAGTTCCCTTAGGTTTATCCTTCGTCTTACTCATCCACCTACTCTTCTACCTCAAACTAGTCAAGTTGGGTTTTGACCTTTAATAAGTTGAGCAGCTTGTGAGGTGTTTTACATAACCTCAGTCGGTCGGCAAGCCAATACATGAATAGCTTAACTCAGATCTACTAGGAGATTAGTCACCTCATCTAGTCTCTTGTTAGTACTCCTAAGAGTTCCTTGAGACAGTCGTCCATGGTGGATGACTCTACTATTGTCATCTCCAACACCAATGTTTACACTTAGGTCAATTATTTTCTCTGTAGATTCAAAGCTCAAACAAATACTTCCGAAAATGAAAAAATTAATAGTTAGCAAACATAGCAATTAAATGAATACAATAACTTGCTCTGTTTCACACATGCAAAACAGAGTATAGACAGAACTTCAAAATAAGTTACAACTAAAGTAAAACCTCTGCTTTAATACTAAGATGATGCAAACCGTAATCAAGAACAAATAAGCTCGGTTGTTGAATGGGTTCAAGCTTGCCAAAAACTTGAAAAGGAAATGATGGAGAACGTGTAAAAGGACAAATGTGAATAATAAATAAGCAAAATCCATGAACAACCCTAATGGATACAACGCACTAATGGAATTTTTGAGGATTCACAGTGCAATTCGATATAACGTATGAATCGGTTCAGTGAGGTTACTCATCACTTAGCCTTACTTAAGGGTTAGGATAAGAGTGATGCCAAGAGAAAACAAGCAGTATTTATGCAGGGAAGGAAATATTCAGGTATATTAATGATAATCAATCTATCTATAGTTATAAATACAAGAGTATTTATATTCATAAGTTAGGGCAACTTGTTCAAAAGAAAAAAGATAAAAAGGGTGTTTCCTGAAAAAGTAATATACAAGATACAAAAGGGTAAAAACGAATATTTAAGAAAAACGAATATTCAAGGAAAACGATTATTAGTGTAATAGATTTTACACATGGCAATGCTATATTAATGATACCGTTGGAAGATACGAACAAAAAGTATGATCAGCTTGCTTGTTTAAGTAAAGGTAGCTTAGTCAGTCTGGAGTCTCTTTCTCTTGGCTTCTCTACAAGGGAGATGCTGAGTAAGTGATTGGCCAGGAATGAGTGAGAATGAGGATTGACTGTTGTCTCAACCTTCCGCTTCTTGGCACAATATCTATGAGAAATAGGTAGTCATTCAACTCGACATGTAGAATAGGTCGATAAAGAGATATTTGACCTTGATAAGAGTCGGTTGGAGTAGGAGGATTCGTCTTACTAGTCCATCTAGTCTGCGAGTTTAGTTGCGGGTTAATGATCTAGTAGCCAGATTCTCATTATCCCCCATTAAGGTTGCCAGTCAATCTTTCTTTGGACATTCCTTGATATAATGGGGTCCATTATAGAAATAGCATTTTAGTTAGGTTGCCAGTCAATCTTTCTTTAGACATTCCTTGATATAATGGGGTCCATTATAGAAATAGCATTTTAGTTTAGGGGTCTTCCATCATTTCCCATTATTTCCTTCATAGGACCTTCCTCGATTACTATCTTTTTCTTATCCCTTTACTTTCCCTTTTAAAGAGCTACTGTTACCACTGTTTTCCTTTTTTGCTCCTTCATTCCATTTACTCCCAATGATCTTAGATTTTGACTTCTTAAATCCTATTAGGCCTTTAGCAACTATTATAACCCAAGTGATGTCTTCTACTCCTCTTCGCTCTAGTTCCAATTTTGCTTAAGGCTTTAACTTATCAAGAAACATCACTAGGGGCATCATCATGATTAAGATCAGGGATCTCCAGCATCAATTCTGAGAATTTCTTCACATATTGCTTTTTGTTGCCCTTATGAGTGAGATGGTGTAGTTTGACTTTAGCTTCTTCAATAGCATTCTAATAGGAGAATTAGCCTTTGAGCTCTTAGACAAAACTAGCCCATGTGTAGACTTCATTTACCCTCCTATGCCACTAAATCATAATAGTCTTTTAAGTATATAGTAGCCATATGTACCTTCCCTAAGTCATCTAAGACATTAATGGCATTGAAATACAACTCAACCCCTATAAGAAATTATTTGCATCAAGGGCTGATTATGTTCCCTTAAAAGATTCAGGTTTAGGAACATTGACCCTGTGAAACCGGTCGAATAGTTACACCATTGGTTATAGCTACTTTGCATGTTGTTAGATGATTCCTAAGATCTTCGATTTCTTAGCACATAATCAATATAACGACATCCATCTTGGCCTCATAAGCCTCTTTTATAACTCCTAAAACATTGACTTGCATCTCGAGGATTTTACCCTTCTCCTCAATAGCTCCGTCATACTGCTTGAGTTCCTCTAAGGCTTAGTTTAAACACACTTATAACTCATTACAAAGTTCCTCCTCTAATTCCTCTATGCAGCTTGATATTCATCTAACTACTCTTTTGCCTCAACGATACTCGACTCGACTTTATCCACTGTGGCGAGAAGAGAATCTAGCAAATCCTTAAATCTAGCCTTAGCCTTAGCCCTCATAATGTGGTGATCTCCTTCGTTAACATGCTCCTCATTTGTTAATACATTATTATCATCTTTTTAGACAACATTTTTTCTCTTAAACTATGCCTTAATATCACTTCTCATACGTATACTTTCCTTAAATACTCTTGTGCGTGACTTAACTCTTTTACCTCACTAAGAAAGACTAAGTTCAACCTAAAGAATACACACATAAAATTTAGAGAGAGAAAGTGGAGCGATAAACCCTAAATAAGATGAATCCATTCAAAATGTTTAGATGATTACAATTAAGGAGATTACCTCTATATATATAAAAGACCTATAGAAATGAAGGATTGAGATTTCATTGATCTAATAGTTATAAATCATTCTTACCTACTACTATATTAATTACACTTTACCTATCATACTTATGAAAGTGCAATGGATTTCGATATCCATTAAAACATTCCTAGTTCTAGAATTTTCTCTTGGCCTAGATTGTGACTTCTTGCATAAATAGGTATAGAGCATGAGGGGCTTGGAAGAACCTCTTAAATCTAGGCCTCTTTTAGAGATCTATGAGAAATGTCCTTTAAAGATTGGTGGTTTATGACCTATCTAGGTGGCTTTGAAAGTTAAAAAAGTAAAAAGCTTTTAACTCAATCGATTGTAGATGGATGCTTGATTACCTTTTGGTCTTTGCTTTTTTTTTTTTTAATTATTAATTTTAAAGGGTGCTAGATGCCACCTAAATCCTCCAAGGATTTTATTTTTTTCCTTTCATTTTTTCTTTTTTCAATTTTATTATTTTTTTACTATGATTTTTAATAAAAAAATATTTGATAATGTTATTTTATCCGATATTTCTTTACTAATGTCCACGAACGTTGATAAACCATATGTTTATAAAACGTGTTAAAATATTTAATCATGCACTTATTTCTATAAAGTATTAAATATATATTGATTTTTGTTAATTGAATTCAAAGTTCGGGAAAGCATAGCTTATACCGTTTTTAAAGTCTCACTCTAAAAGTCGGGTGTAGGTAGTCAGAAAAATAAAATATTACAGCAAATGCTCTTCCTTGAT
This sequence comes from Lumnitzera littorea, assembly GCA_024138015.1. NCBI lineage: Eukaryota > Viridiplantae > Streptophyta > Magnoliopsida > Myrtales > Combretaceae > Lumnitzera > Lumnitzera littorea. The sequence continues at coordinate 43,073,135 of JAMXBB010000006.1, read as the reverse complement.
CGAAAGAAGGTTGGGGTTAGTGGCGGTGGCGGCTAAGTTGGACTTGGCAATCATTCATGTTCTTTTTTTGTAGGTTAGGTAGATGATGACCAACATCGATTGAGACTTAATTGTTAATTTCTTTGTCATAATGTCAGAAGGCCCAAACCTTATATTCATCAAACTCACGTCAATCTTTACTTTATTTCCCTTTCTATTTCTTTTTTCGATTAGTTACAACGCACGACGACAGCACCAACAAATTTATATTGTCCTAACATGGACTAATTTTTTTTTTTTGGCCAAAAGTATTATGCTAGTTTTTTTTTTTTTTTACCGAAAACAGTACTATTCTAGTTAAACGTTCAATTTTTCAAATGTTTCAGTGGTTGATTATCGAAGCTTAGGTGTCCGATTCCGAGCGTGATAACAAGCTCCTAAACCCGACTGCCGGCACGAGGCTTTGTTGACCGTCCCATCGAGGCCACTAGGACGACGCATGTCCTGTCACCTGTGCTTACACTGTACGGATTGGAGGTTACTCATAACAGGTTTATCAACTTCATCGAGGTGAATTTAGATAGCTATTTATCCCTTTCAAAACTTTTACGATTAAATTTGAAATATAATTAGTGTGTGGAATTTTGTTACCCTGTATTAAGTAATTAAAATTCCTTTTTTCAAATCAAAACAAATATTTATTCCTTAGCCTTTTCCTTGCATATCTTTATACTCAACCGATGCCGGCCAACAATTATATTGTAAGTGTTCAAAGTATTTATACTATATTACTTACTATGTTGTTTTAAGTGTAGTTAAATACCTAATAATCTAAATTAAGTAATTACAACCCCAACTTCATACAGCCGTTTAAACATAAGAATTACTGAAAATAAAATTTAAGATGATTTTTCACACGTCTTTATATCTTCTGGATCATTCACAATTTGTCCAAGGGATAAAAAAACAGGGATAAATAAATAAATGAAAGAGTCGGCACATGACTTTGGCGGTCTCTGAATTTGAAAAACTGGACGCTGTCACGTTAGTCACGAATAAATTAGTCTTTAACTTCTAACCATTTCCCTTTTTTTTAACAACAACCATCATGTCAATAAAAATCAAAATCAAATGATATCCATTTTTCTTGCCTTGTTTTATTTATTTTTAAAATCTAACTAATACTATTCACACGATTCATGGTGATCAGAAGGAAGGGAGAAGAGAATGAGAAAAAGAGTTGATCAAGTATTTGGCTTTGTTCCTCTTCTCTTTGTAGCCTAGATTGATTCTTCTCCATCAGCAAAATTAGACCGGCCACACAGAAAAAACCCTAATCTGATTCTCCAGATCTCATACTCACTCTCATACTTCCTCTGAGCCCAATCTTCCTCTGTTGAACTTTCTGTTCAAAAGCTGATCTGAAACAAAGAAACATACAAGAAGCACCAAGATCCACACCAGACATAACCCACCTCCCAGAAAGTCTCAGCTTGAAGCAAAATCACATGAACCCATATGCCCCAATCTCATAACCACAAGAACAACCCATTGTTACAGAACAGAGGACCGTCACTCAATAAACCCATAATGGGAGCTGAGAGAAAGTGGCTATTCACACTCTTCTCTGCAGTATTCCTTTCTCTTCTCCTCCTCCTCTTTACCTCCTTCTCCACTTTCATATCCTCCAAACCCTACCCTTCAATCATAAACCGTGGTCCCCATTACCCTCCCTCTTTCGCTTACTACATCTCTGGTGGCCACGGCCAGGCCGATCAGATCTTCCGCCTCTTCCTCGCGGTTTACCACCCACGGAATCGATACCTTCTGCATCTCTCCGCTGATGCTACCCACGCTGAGAGGACGAAATTGGTCGCCGCCGTGAGGGCGGTCCCCGCGGTGCGGAGCTTCGCTAACGTGGATGTGATCGGGAAGCCTGATCCCATTACTTATATGGGGTCCACCAATGTGGCCGCGGCGCTACACGGTGCCGCGATTTTGTTGAAGTTGGACGGGGATTGGGATTGGTTTATCACTTTGAGTGCAATGGATTATCCACTCATTGCTCAGGATGGTACGCCACTTGGTCTGTTAATACTATGTTTCTTTTTCGCATTAATTATATTTACTTAACTACTTGATGAGTTAGAAATAGTTACTTTTTTATTGTTTTGATAAATCTCGTAAAAAGAGATTTAATCCAATTTTTTGGTCCAAATATGCAAAAACTCCTATTCATGGATCCTTTTTAACCTATTTTCAATCTAAATATTTAGCTTTTTTTCCTTTTTTGTTTTTGAAGATCCTACAATTTGCTATAATTATTTTGTAGAATGCTTTGTGTTTTTTCTTTTTTTTTTTCCCCTCATTTTAAAACTGACCATTCAAAGCATAAATCCTTTGTACAACTGTTCCCTTTGATTCAAATTTCAACTAACTGAGATGGCAGCCTGCTATGCTTTTTCGTTATTTATCAGATATTGGGAAACTGCGGGCTTGAAGATTTTTTCTTGTTTTAGTCAATTCGGTGCAGGTGATTTGTCTGTAGCACAAAAATTGCATCTTCTGGGGATATACCATAAAAATTTCATCTTTTGGGGGATAAATTTCAGAAAAAATTGCATAAACATCTAGCCGGCCCCCCCCCCCCCCCAAAAAAAAAAAAAAAGGGAAAAAGTATTCATATAAATAACATGAAATATAAAGTAGAGTTGGAAGTATTAAAGTTATTCTTCTATGGTTTATCCTTGTTTATGAGATTGAGAATTTTCTTAAACAATCTTGAAATATTAAGAGATCATAAGATTCTCTCCACCAAGCCCTCTATCCTTTCTTTTACACATTTTTACCAATGTAGATTCTGCACCTGGGCTCAGAACTCTTTCTAATAAAAAAAATTCTTGCTATTCTTCACAAAGAAAATAAAAGTTGCTTTCCACATATACCCTGTTGTAACCTCTAATATCATATTAGTAATTCAGTCTTCTGCAGCCTATTCTGTTGCCAAAATTTCATTGATTTCATATAACTGCTACTAAGTTATCATATCTGTAGCAGCAACATTAATTATCACTTTCCAGAAAGAGAAAATATTAATTACCCCCATAAAAAACTTGTAGTAGAGGAATGGCAAGAGGATGTCTTAGAACTTGAAGTAAACTTGATCTAACTCGGGTTTTCTCTGTTAATGAATATTTCAAAACAATTATGTGGAATAGAAAACCTAATTTAAATTAAAGGACTAGAGTAGCTCACTTCTTTCTCTGATTTTATTCCTTCCTCAAAATCCAACTTCTATTTGGATCTTACAGAATGTCACAATCTTTCCTTGGAATGTCATTCAGTTATTAGGTCCTGTTGTCTGCTAATTTGTTCAGATATGCCCATTCATTTATTCTTCCACTGTCAACCGTGAAAAAAGGTGGATTCTGAAAGCTTTCTGCTTGGAAATATTTCAAGCTAGCATAGCCTATTCATGGCAATAACTGAATTATGAGGGAAGATTCAGATTTTATTTGTCTCTATGTTATTATACTTCATGCTTTTGTTAATACTGCAGAGACCCAGATTAGCTTACATTCCTGTGCCTAAAGAATGTGAAGGGTTTCGATTTATACTTTATAGGCTATGGTTCTTGCAGTGTCTACGATGTTACAGGTTTTGTCTGGCCCCCCAAAAAAAAAAGAAAAAATGTTACAGGTGTTGCATGGACAATTCAAGTGCTAAATCTCTGGACTCTGGACTTAGACACCCTTTATGTACTGGTTTCTCTAGTGACACCGGACAATTATTCAAAACTCTTAGTTATGCAATCATGTGCTAATCTAAGCTTTCAGTCTAGAGTTTTATTCTTAATTTTAAGGCAGGGCACATTCAAAAGCCATGGTTCTGCTATTGCTTGGAAATTTCCAAGGGATGCACAAATGAGATGAACAGTGGCATCAATTTGTACAAAGGAGACTTAAAGAGTAAAAATACTCATTGTAGGTCATATACTGGTTGAGACAAGGTGGTACCATAGTAACGTGATAACAAGAGTGACATTGAATTGGTAGAGTTTATTAATTGGCCTTTTACCTTAGGTTCTCCAAGCTAGAGTTCTTGGAGGTGAAAGCATAATTATTGGTTGCAATTGGTTATATAGGAAGGAGAAGGTGAAGAATTGGTTGAAGGTCATGTGCAGGTGGATCAAAAATAAATGTGCAATACTGAAAAATGTCTTGTTCTGCCTTATTTGCTTTCACAACTATTGTTTCTGACTTATCTAAAGAAGATAATACTCGCCACGAGAAATTTCTACCATGCTTGCTTTTTTGTTTTTTTCCTTCTTATGCCTTCTTTTTAAGCAAATTATGTAGTAAGGAAGAACTTGAAGATTGATCCCATCTTTTGCAGATGAGAGTTTTATGTACATGCAATTTTTTCAAAGAGAGCTGAAACATGTCTCATTGCCAATTTTAGTAAGGCCTGTTTTCTGTCTGTCATTTTTCATATAAACCACTGACTGATAAGATATTTTCCGTCACTGTTATGTGGTGCCCATGTTAAATATGGAAATACATGAAGAGTTTGGCATTTTGGGCCTTTGCTAGATACTGGTATTCTTGCATTTCTGTGGAAATGATGCAGTGTGTTGAGTTATTATGATACTTAAGAGTACCAAATGGGTTGCTTTGTGATGGATGTATTCTTTCCTTTAATTGACTTCTGTCCCTGTTTTATGAGTTGAAGGTGAAATTTCAGGGCTAACAACATATTTCTCTCTCCTAGTCAGCTAATAATTAATATATAGATTTTGTAAGCTGTCTATATATGATTGTTTTCTTTTGGGGGTCAGTTTTGATGATTTTTTTTGTTTACTCTCTAACAAACTGGCATAGCTAACAAGTCTTCTGCTTTACTTGCAGATTTGTTTCACGTATTCTCTTTATTTAGTAGGGATGTTAATTTTATTGATCATACTGGTGACCTTGGTTGGAAAGAGTACGATCATTTTTCTCTTCTTTTCCTTTCTTTATATGTAGTAGTTTCTGGATTCACATCGTCTCACACAAGTTAATTCAATGCGGGTGCACAGAGATCATAGGATCAAACCTATCATTGTTGATCCTGGTATTTATCTAGCTAGGAGGACCCAAACTTTTCAAGCTACTCAGAAACGGCCAACCCCTGATGCTTTCAAAGTTTTCACAGGTAAAAACGAGCTGCTATAGCTTTCTCAATTATATTAAGATCCACTCTGTGAATATTGATGGTATATCAATTCTATGCTTTTGTTGATAGGCTCTGCTTGGGTTATTTTGAGCCGACAATTTTTGGAGTATTGTGTTTTTGGTTGGGATAATTTGCCCCGAACTCTTCTTATGTATTTTAACAATGTGATGTTGTCACAAGAAGGATATTTCCACACAGTCATTTGCAATTCTCCTGATTTCAAGAATACTAGTGTAAACAGTGATTTGAGATTCATGATATGGGACAATCCTCCTGAGATGGAGCCTCTCTATCTAAACACTTCAGATTTCAAGCAGATGGTCCATAGTGGAGCCGCTTTTGCAAGACAGTTCAAAGAAAATGATCCTGTACTTGACTTAGTTGATGAAAAGATTCTTAAGCGCGGGCGAGGAAGAGCTACTGCAGGTGCATGGTGTACTGGTCGGAGTAGCTGGTTTATGGATCCTTGCTCCCAGTGGGGTGATGTAAATGTTTTGAAACCTGGCCCTCAGGCAAAGATATTAGAAGATTCTGTTATGAATCTCATTGAGGATATGAAGTCACAGTCGAATCAATGCAAATGAAGTTGTCTGTGTCAAGAAAGACTTCCAGGACTTGGTGCAATATACCTGCATCTCTGCGTATGAAAGGGGCTTATGTTGTAAATTGGGGGCCATCAGTGGATACCGGATTCTTTACTTGTGATGCCTATTCTTTGGTTGGGGGTTGCAGGTTCCTGATCTTGTGGGCTCCAATGCGGTGGATAAGTGGGTCGTATGCTTGAATTGTTGGGTGGTGAATATACTCGGAGGTCTTGTCCTATGTGATGGTTTATGCGTTGGATAGACCAATTTTGGAGTCTCCAGCTGCATCTGCACCAGATTGAGGATTGCTCTGTTGGAACCATCACAATGTTCTCACCGCAACTGTAGTCTCTTTTACTTTGATAATTTAGTTATTCATTTTTTTTGTGGGATGTGCATTCCTTAAAATGTTCCTCTTCTCTTCTATAAATTCATTGGGCCATCCATATGTTCATCCGTTCATGCATCTATATAAACCTAGCCGCACGCCACTTTCTATGGTCTGAGGGCTGATCCTTTCATTGCTTTTATTACAGGTAGGATAGTGGGATCCATTTCCCTATGTATCGGCACATTTATCTTTTGTATGAAAGCATGATTGTGTGATGCCACCCATCGAGTGGATTATTGTGGTTAGTCGTCACCCACCAACAAGCTTAGCTTAATGGCTAGTCATGGTGCGCACTGGTTAACCACCATTTTTACCTCCTTTAATCTTGAATTCTTTTATATATATATATATATATGAATGTTATTTCTAAAGGTGAAATGGTCAAGTAGGGTTCTAAAGATGTGTATATAAAGTTGCGAGAGTTCTCATCTTAAAAGAGGTCTGAGTGAACATTAATAGTGGTCGAGGCATTTGAAGTTTGATGTTACTAATGCACATACTACTTTGTAAATGGCTTGTGTCTCTTTCGGTTACGCTTTTGATTTCTCTTTTTATCTTATCTTTCATATTTCATGATGGATTGCGTATTGATAACAAATGGAAATCAGGTATCTCCTTGTTTTGTGCCGGTAGGTGAAAGTCGGTGGATGGGATGGGTGGTCGGGAGAGAAAACTTGAGCGAGGAGTAATTGGAAAGAGAGAATGAATAGGGATCTCCATAAAATTCTGAGGAGATTTCTTCCTCTCTCTCTCTGTATATATTTATATAGATATACTTCTATGTATATATTTATGTATGTACATACATACATATATATATATATATATATATTGGTAAAGTTAAACAAAAGATGAATGTTTGAGGCCAAATTTATAGAGGATAAGAAATCTGGTTAAAATAAAAGATTAACATTATTAAATTTGTAGTGCTCTAGAAATTTGGGATGCAACTAACTTCATTACAAGTCCTACCTCAACATGGGCATGTTGAGGTATAAACTTGCTAAATACCACGATTCATACTCTTAGCTACTAAAATTACGTTGCGCAAGGTATGTGGCTCAGAAGGGTCCATTGGTATTCTTAAGCCATTAATAATACATTGACCTATCACGTCAATAATAATAACAATTGCAGGTTCATGATCTTTAACAATAAATGATGACCCGGTTCTACATCATGCCCAGACCATTGAATCTTTTTTCTAAGTTATGTACCCGCTGAATGCCACAATAAATACTCTTAACCACTAAACTTAAAGATGACACATTATCATCAATGCAAAGTATATGGCTCGAACAAGTCCTTTGGTATTCATATGCCATCACTAATACATTGAACCAATAATGATGGCCAAAAAAATAAAAAAAATACATTGAACCAATAAGGGAAAAAATAAGTTTGCTAACCACTAATACTATTACGTCAATAATAATAGCAGTTGGAGGTTCACGATCTTCAACAACACATAACAAACTTCCATTTAGATGTTTTCTTGATGATCTGCATAGCTGACGACGTTCTTAAAACCGGCATTAGGTCATAACCCAAGTCATTAAAGAAATCAATATCATCACCTAAATTTATAGAAACAAAGATTCAAAATAAAAAAAAATGAAAAACCTGTTAATAAATTACATGTAGATGTCATGTGACACACACATTCGCATAAACATAAGGCTAATACGCAATACAACCCGTTTTTATCTTCATTTAAGGGTTTCATAATAGTGACTCTTGACATATGAAGATTTAGAATATCTTATGACCCATTATCACAATGTATAATTTAGATGTAAATGTTCCATGTTGAATATTCCCTAATAATCAAGAGTTCAAAGGTAGTTGTATCATCCCAGAGAAAATTCCTGACAACCTTTTATTAAACTAGTTTATATACAATTGTCCATAAAGGTGTCTTATTACACCGAAACAACCCAACTGTAGCATCTTCTTAGCTAGACGCGGTCATTCATGAAGATCTTCACAATTTAAGTGCCAATGCCACTGTTGCGAATTTTTGGTCACGTGTAGGATGATTTTCCTTATAAGGTTTCAAATGCTTAGAAACACAAGCAATTATACTACTATTTTGCATTAATACATAATCTAAACCTTGAATAAATGCATAACTGTATATGGTAAATTTTTCTCTACTGTTAGGTAATGCCAAAACTGGAGTAGAAACCAAAATTTCCTTCAATTGTTATAAATTGTCTTCACAAGTATGGTATCACTCAAGCTTGTGTAGGAATATCTAGGTGGCATAAGTGTACACATGTCTCTAACTTATTGTGCCACTTGTCACTCTTGCACTAGTGCTTAGTTTCTATAGTCTTGTATAGTATAAATAGTTCATAGTTGTAACTGTAACTAATTAATGATTCATTTTTTCACCTTACATAAACTGTTTTTGCAAAAGTCTATTCTTCTTCTTCTACTCTAGCATACAATTGCAATTAGATCTAAGAGTTCACATGGTATTAGAGACTTAGGTGATTGAGGTATATTGCACAAATTTTCCTTTTTCTATACTGCTAGGTAATGTTATCGTTCATTGAATTCACTGATACAAGTTTCGACGAATTCTACATTTTTGCAATGACGGATGCTTCTATTACTGATCCATTGTTCTTGTCAACCGCTAATAAACCTAATATGGTGATTGGATCATTAATTTTCAATGAAAATAACTACTTAGGATGGAATCGATTGATTAAAATGGGTCTTGGAGCCAAATTGAAGTTAGATTTTATAGATGGCACAATTATAAAACTGAAAGAAGGATCATCAAATTTGATTAAATGGCAATGTTGCGACAATATGGTTTGCTGCTGGATACTTAATTCAATGATAGTTGAAATTGCACAATCTTTTATATACTTTCAGTTTGCTAAATAGCTTTAGGTCGAGATCATAGAACAATACGGAGTTTCTAATGCCCCACTTGTGTCTCAGTTACAATATGATATTAGCAACCTTAAGCAAGTGAATCTTAGCGTAGGTGCATATTATGGAAAATTGAAACATTGTTGGGATGAGTTGTAGCACCTCAAAGTATATTTAGAGTGTGTTTATAATTACTATACTTGTCAATTGCGAGACAAATTGCTTGAGTTTGAGCACAATCCAAACTAACACAACTCTTAATGGTTCTTAACGAAGCTTCTGATGGTGTTAAGAACCAGATATTTTCAATGGATGCAATGCCTTCTGTGAATAAGGCATTTTATTTGGTATAGCAAATAGAGAAACAGAGGCAAGTTTAACCTATTTTCAACATGGAATTAAAAGCATTTGCTTTTGTGTCTAAAGGAAAAGGTTCTATGGTTAGTAATAATAGAAATAAAGGCATGGGTAGGCAAATATGTAAGCATTGCAAAGTTGAAGGTTACTCGATTAATAGTTGTTTTCAACTAATAGGTTACCCATATTGGTTTAAAGGGAAGAGAATTGTGAAAGGCAAAGTTACTATAGCAATGTCAATTTCTAATAATGGGTCTGTAGCTAACTAAGTTCATAGTTCTTCTTTTGGTTTAGGTTTTGTCAAGCCTTTTAGAGCTTATAATACTAGCAGTAGCAAGGTTGCACATGCTCCTTTTGATTATGATGAAGAAAGTTCAGTTGCACTTGATCATTCATAGAATTTTACTTCAAATGATCATCAGTTAGTGCAAAATATGTGCTACGAAATGTTCAAAATGATGAAAGGCAAAATGTAGCAAGGTTTTAATGCTGGTTTGCAAAGTAACAATATTGGAGTTGCTGCATTGGCAAGCTTTATATAGTTTGCAAGTATGGCTATTGATGTGCCTGGGAGTTGAGTTGATCACTAGGGCTTAATGTAGAAGGTAACAATAGCGGGTCCTTCAAAGTATTGAAGAATGAAGGAATGGGAAAATCGATAAACACAGTAACTTTCGTGGAGCTACTTGGAGGATATAATGCACTAACGAACGTAACATTACTTAGTACTTCGCTTGATATGATAAACAAGCTAATATTAAGGTCTACTAGCCGCTAATCTCGAGCTACTTGGTAAGATTAAATAAGAGTATAGAAGAAATGTACTTGGAGAAGGATATCTTGTAAGAAAAAATATATTCAATATCTATAAAGTGTAAGATGATTTCGACTACAAAGGATAAGAGACCATTTATAGTAAGTTCCTAGGGCAATAAGGAAATATGTGCAATTACAATAAAGGGTAATGCAATAATACTACCTTAGTACATTGATAAAAGGGTAAAATGGAACAAATAGTACAATGTCAGAAAAAAGAAATGGTAGGTGTTGTGCTATGATTGGGTCAGTATCTTGGGATCTTAGGGCATTATGGCTAAATGGAGTTAATGTTGAGGTTATTATTCATGAATTGTGCTAAGAGCTATCAAGGTGATTGAATGACACTACAATTCAGTAAGTTAGAAGAGTAAAGCTTGACATATAGTGTCCCTAACCTTAGCACTTAGTAGGTTAGCTTTAAAATTTGGTGAGTTAGCTTTTACACTCGATAGGTTGGCATCTAGGCAAGAGTCCAATCATAGAAGGGTATGTCCTAGCTAGGTCCTTAGAGAGTACAAGTATAAAAGCTTATCCTCAGCAGACAAATAAGGGAGAATCTTATAGGTGAGAGATTGGAAGCCTTGGAGAAAGGCATGGGTGATGGGTTCAGAGGTTAGCAATCCATTAGTTCTCCGAGGTTGTTGAAGATTTTCCCTTAAATCTTGGTCTTCTTCTTCTTCTTTTGGCACATGGGCATTAGGTCAGGGACATTGAAAGTGAGAGACACTTCGTATCCTTAGAGTAGCTCTAGCTCATAAGCATTATCATTGATGTGTTGAAGGATCTTGAAAGGGCCATTTGACTTGGGAGATAACTTGTTTATCTTCTTTCTTAGGAATTGCTCCTTACCCGAGATGGATCTAGATAAGATCTCCTAGGTTGTAAATAACTCATCTCCTTCGTTGTAAATAACTTGTCTCCTTCCTTAGCTTTCTTGTTCTCTCTATCAGGCCATAGTCTTAGGTAATTGCTCAGCAACCTTTCGATGCAGTTATTGAAACCCTTCAGCATGCTGCATTTTTTATTAACTTTCTCCTTGAAAGGTTAGGCTAACAATCATGTCCAAGGGTAAGTTCGGCTTAAGTCCATAGACGACTTCGAAAAGTGTTCTTCTTGTTGAGTTATGAGTGGCATAGTTGTAAGCGAACTTAATAATGGGTAGACAAATATCTCAATCATGTAGATTCTTCATAACAGTAGCTTGAAGGAGATTGCCTACGGTTTTGTTCACAACTTCTATCTGATCACTTGTCTATGGATGGTAAGAAGTACTGAACATGAGTTTAGTGCCAAGCTTCTTCCATAATGTTTGCCAAAAGAAGCTTCTGAACTTCGAATTACGATCAAATACAATACTTCTTAGAACTTCATGTAGTTGCATGATCTCTTGCAAAAAGAGGTTACCGACAAATAAAGCATCATTGGTTTTGTGGCGAGGAATGAAGTGACTCATTTTATTGAACTGATCAAATACCACCATAATAGAATCATGTTTCTAAGGTGTTTTGGGTAAGCTGAGCATGAAATCTATACTTAGATCGGTCTATAGCTACTCAGGTATGGGTAGAAGTATATATTCTCCATATGGTTCCTTTCTCCCCTTGGCTCGTTTGCACACTTCGTATTGCTCAAGAATTTTGTGCACATTCTTCATCATCCTAGGCCAATAGAAGTGCTCTTTTAGCAACTCAGCCATTCTTTTCTCGCCAAAATGGCCGACTAAGCCTCCAGCATGGGCTTCTTAAGTAAGTAATTCCCTAATAGAACCACTTGGCACATACACTTGCCTCCCCTTCATAAAAGATCCATAACTCAGATAGAACCCATCCATTATACCTCGAATGTTGCATTTGGCCACAAAGGGTCCAAAGTACAGATTGTACTCATATTGATTTGGCAGTATACCAAACTTAAGTATCTTAGCTTGTAATGTTGTGACAAGGACATGCTGATGAGAAAGGGTGTTAGCTACAGTGTTAGAACTTTCCTTCTTGTCCTTTACGACATAGCAAAAGGTTTCTAAGGACTCTACCCATTTAGCATAACGTCGAGAGAGTTTCTATTGGCCTCGAAGGTGTTTGAGGGACTCATGGTTTGTGTAGATGATAAAATCTCTTAGCAGTAAATAACGTTGTTAGTTCTAGAGTGCTTAAACAAGGGCATAGAACTCCTTATCAAATGCCAAGTAATTTAGTCCAACGCCTTTGAGCTTCTCATTGAAATAAGTAACTAATCGATGCTCTTATATAAGAACAACTCCAATGCTGACTCTAGATGCGTCACATTCTAGCTCAAAGACCTTGTCCAAGTTAGGTAATAATAACATTGGGGCAGAGGTTAACTTAGACTTAATCTCCTCAAAACTCCTTTGGGCTTCTCGGCCCATTTGAATTTAGAGCTTTTCTTGGTTAGCTCAATTAGTGAGGTAACTATGAAACTAAAGTTCCGAATGAATCTTTGATAAAATGAAGCTAGCCTATGAAAACTCCTTACTTCAGCAGTACTAGTTGGTGTTGGTTATTTGAGAATAGCTTGGACTTTTTCGTCATTAACTATTATGCCTCCTTTAGAAACAACATAACTAAGGAATACTACCTCGCTCTGACAAAACACACACTTTTTAAAATTGCCGAATAATTGCTTGAAACAAAGGATATCAAACATAGACCTTAAGTATGCTATGTAAGAAATGAGATCAACATTATATACCAGAAGATCATCAAAGTAAACAACAATACATTTACCAATTCGTGATCTCAAAATATGATTCATGACCTGTATAAAGGTGCTCAACACGTTTGTAAGACCAAACGGCATCACCATCCACTTCAATAGACTATCCTTTGTTTTGAAAGTAGTTTTCCAATCATTTCTAAGTCTCATTTGGATTTGGTGGTAGCTACTCTTCAAATTAACCTTCGAAAATATTCGCACACCATACAATTCATTCAGCATATTATCCAATCGTGGGATTGGATATCGATACTTGATAGTAATCTTGTTGATTGCTCAACTATCAATACACATTCACCATGAGCCATCCTTCTTCGGCATTAATACAACCGGCATGGCACATGGGCTCATGCTCTCCCAAACATAGTTGCATTCAATCAACTCATCATCTTGTTTCTTCATCTTGATTGCCTGCTTGGGATTAAGTCTATAAGTAGGTTAGTTAGGTAAAGTTGCTCCAAGTTATAGGTTAATGCAATGCTCTATGCCTCTAACAGGAGGCAAACCTCTCAACAACTTTACAAGAAACAAGTTAGCATAATCTTGTAGCAACGCTTGCACCTCGATAGGTAATGCTCCTATTGACTTCAACTTTAGTAGTCCTCTAACCAATGAGAATACACACTTCTCTATGTTAGCCTTTGGAAAATTAGACTTGGGAAATCACTAAGGATTTCCTCTATAGTGATCTAGCAATATTCTATTGCTACTCCTAAAATTCTTTGGGGCTCATTGGGGGCTAATATAATCTTCTTCCATCCTTTTAGAACATAAAAGTGTTCCTATACCCATTATGGAGTACCTTCAAATCAAATAGCCAAGGTCGACCTAGTAGAATGTATGAAGCGCACATAGGTTAGACGTTGCACACCACCTTGTCTTTATATCTGTTACCAATAGTGATTAACACTCACTTGGTAACATGTAAAGGTGTGCAAGTGAACTTTGACTTGCTGGCTAGCCCATTTAACTTGCTTTTTAAATAAGTTTGGGCTAAAGTTTTATGACTTGTTTAAATGCTAGCCAAATAAGCTTAGCCCGTTTAATCCATAGGTCAAAGTAGATTAGTTTGGGTTCGCCCGTTTAATACATTTACGCCTTTAGCTCGTGGGTCGGCTCATTTAACCCGCTTTTTAAACAGGTTAGGGCTGAGGTTTTTTTTTCCCATTTAAAAGCGAGCTAAATAAGCCTAACCCATTTAACCCACGGGCCAAATGGATCGAACCGGGTTAGCCCATTTAACCCGCTTACATATCTCTAGTAATAGGTAGACCTACCTTCTCATTTAGTCAATGAATCTTGTAGGGCTTATGTGGATAGGTCGATAGCTTCAAAGCCTTCACTACTCCTTGTACTATGACATTGGTACAACTCCCTTTGTCAATGATTAGAGTACATAGTTTGCTATTCAATTGGCAGTTTGTATGGAAGAGGTTCTCTTGTTGTTCATTCTCATTAGAGGTAAAGGTACTAGGAGATCTACATACAACTACATAGTAGTCTACCATTTCAAGTATGGTCTTAGCATTTGAACCTTCTTGAAACTCTTCTAGCAGTTGATCGACTCCTACTTTTTCTTCCTCCTAATACAAACCGGTCTACAGACTGATAAGGTAGGTCATAAGGGTAGGTCTAAGCTTATAGAAATATTGAAAAGAAGGGTGAAAATGCATGAGAACAATAATGAAAGTAAAATAAGCAAACCCTTAATCTACTCTAAGGATATGACGCATCAAGGAACTACCAAGGACTCATGGTTCAACTCGATGACACACGAGTTAGTCCAATGAGGATACTTACCACCTAGTCTTGCTTAAAGGTTAAGATAAGAGTAGGGTAAGCAATGGGGAACAATGCTCACAAAAGAGAGGTATATATTCAATACAAGATAGTGTAAGATGATTTGTGACTACATGTACAGTGAATATTTATACTTGAAAAGTTAAGACATCTTACCTAAAATGGAAAAGATGAAAAGGGTAATGTTTAAAATAAGTATGTTATAAGAAATGTCCAAAGGGTATAATTGAAAATACTACAAAAATGGGTATCCTATACTGAAGATTCTATTACAGGGGTCCTTGGATACATGGTGGGTGACTAGTGGTTGTGTACCTAGCAAAAAGATGGACAACTATTAGGCTAGCCTAGGTGCTATTGAGTGATGATGCCAAGTTGAGGTAACAGTTTAGTAGTGCTGAGCTAATCAGGTGACTTTTCTGAGGTGAATTCAATTTGGATATACTAGGTACAACTTAGATTTAAGTTAGATGAGCAGTTGGTTGGATAGGCCAAGTTGTTGTCTAGATGTGTCTTAAGTTGGTAATTGGAGACTATCAATAAGTACAAGAGGGTTCGACTCGGTTAGGGCATCAAGTCGGTAGACTAGTAGTTTGGATTCCTTAAATTTGGTGCATAAAGAAAGAACTCACTTAGCCATGCTTTCCAATCCTCGGGCTTGGGCTTTAGTCAAGGGTCCGGTGGTTTGATTCCTATCATCCTTGTTAGGCTAATTAGGATTTAGGATCAAATTCAGTTGGTCTTCGTCCAAGTTCTCCTCGAGTCGGTAGAGGTTGAGGTTGGCAACATTAAACACGTCTGACACTTCAAAGTCTTTTAGTAGCTCTACTTAGTATGCATTGTCATTTATCTTCTAAAGTATCCCAAATGGTCATTCAGCTCTAGTAGATAGCTTGTTCTTTCTCTTGTTTGGAAACCTTTCCATGCTCAAATGTAGCTACACTTGGTCATCGGCTTGAAATTACTTATTCTTCCTTCCTTTGCCTTTCGCCTTTAGTTTTTTAGTAGTTTGGTCAATGTGCTGGGCAACTCGTTGGTAGATTTACTGGAGGGACTGGGCTCTGGTCCTTGCTTTTGGATCTTCTTAATTAGTGGGTGGCATTAGGGTGTAGTAAAGGGGTAGCTCGAGGTTGAAGCCATAGATGACTACAGCTAGATAGACGTCCCAATCGGCTAAGTTCTTTCATATTGCAGCTTGAAGCAATGATCTTAGGATGCAGTTGACTACCTGTATCTGACTGTTAGTTTAAGGGCGACAAGAAGTACTAAAAAATAACTTGGTTAACCTTTGACACTAGAGAGTTCTCTAGAAACGGCTCAAGAATTTTAGGTCTCTATCTGATACTACACTCCGTGCAAGCAAACTATCTCTTGTAAAGACAAGTAAGTAATAGTCAAAGCATTGTTAGTTTTGGTGCAAGGTAGAAAATGTGTCATTCTGTTGAACCTATCCATAATAACCATTACAAAATGTTTGCTTTGGATACTTTGAGGTAGTTCGAGGACAAAATCCATACCCAGATCAGCCCATGGTTTGGTTGGAGTAGGCAGAGGCATTACCTTCCCTTGTTTTGCTTAGATTTTGCTTTCTTGTAGGCAATACATCTCTTAATCACATCATGCACGTCACGTTTCATCATAAGCTAGAAGAACCTATCATTTAGCAGCTCATACGTCCTTCATTCTCCAAAGTGCCTAGAAAGTCCTCTATTGTAAGCTTCTCTTACCAACAGCTCTCTTATCAAATAGGTTGACATGTACAATTTGCTTCCTCGAAATTAACCATCCTCCACATGGTACTCATTCACTGCTCTTCCTTCTCCATAGTGCTTATATATAAGGCCAAAACAAGAATCATTTTGATACTACTCTTTAATGTTTGCAAACCTTAACAAACCTTAATAATGCTTCTCCATTGCTCTGTAATGTCTTCTTGACAAAGCATCGACAACTATATTATTCTTGCCTTACTTATATTTGATGATGAAATTGAATCCTTTTAGAAATTCAATCCATCGAGCTTGGCATTTAGACAGCTTGCATTGGCTCCGCAAGTATCTCAAAGACTCATGATTTATGTATATAACAAATTCCTTTAGAAGAAAATAATGTTGTCATATGCGAAGAGCTCAGATTAGGGCCAAAAGTTCTTTGTCATAAACAAAGTAGTTTAATTGCATTCTTCTAAGCTTCTTACTATGATAAGTGACAGGTCAACCTTCTTACATTAGCACAACTCTGATGCCAATACTTGATGCATCACATTCAAGCTCAAACACTCTATCAAAGTCCAGTAGAGCCAAGACTAGGGCAAAGGTCAACCTTACCTTTACCTCAACAAAACTTCTCTCCTGTTTCTCTCCCCATTTGAGGTCTGTATTCTTTGTTAACACAGCTAGAGGTGCTACTATGGCACTGAATCCTTAGATAAAGTGTTGATAGAATGATGCCAATCCATGGAAACTCTTCACCTTGGCACATGAGATTAGGCTCGGCCACTTAACAATGACTTGTACCTTCTCTTCATCAACCTTCAGTCCTCCTTTGCTAACTACATAACCTAGGAAGATCACTTCCTTTGGCAAAAATAATATTTCTTTAGTAGTTTCCTAGCAATCTCTCTACTTGGAGGACATTGAAAATAGCTCTAAGATGGTCAATATGCATTGTTAGGTTGACACTATAGACAACGATGTTGTCAAAGTAGATGACGGAAAATTTTTCAATCAGATCTCATAAAACATGATTCATCAGCCTTATGAATGTGCTTGGGGCGTTTGATAATTTGCAAGACATGACCATCCACTCATACAAGTCATGTCGGGTCTTGAAAGTAGTTTTCTATTCATCCCTTACCTCATTTGAATCTAGCGGTACCTTAACTTCAAGTTAATCTTACTGAACACTCTCACACCACTTAACATCTAGCATATCGTCTAGCTTTGAGATGGGGTATCGATGCTTGATCGTAATCTTATTAATAACTCTACTATTCATATACATACGCCAAGTGCCATCCTTCTTTGGCCTTCTTTGGCATAACCGATGTAAGCACAGCATAGGGGCTGAGGCTCTCCCTCACATATCCCTTCTCTAATAGCTCATTAACTTGCCTTTGGAGCTCTACAACTTGCTTAAGATTCATTTTATAGGCTGGTTTGTTTAGTAGGGCAACACTAGGTACTAAGTCAATGTAAAGCTCTATGCCTCGAAATGGGGACAATTTCTCTAGCAACTATCTTAGAAACAAGTCGAAATATTTATTGAGTAACTACTTAAACTCTTTTAGTAGCTCCTCTTTTGGTAGCTCCTCTTGAACCTTTAATTCCAATAGTCTCCTGACCAACAAAAATGTCAACAGGTCAAATTTAATTGTTTCTCGAAGTTTGGCTCTACTTAAAATCAAAGCCTTCTTGGGTCCTCGAGTAAGTTTAGCTTTCAGCTTGCTAACTTGACTTGGCGTCATAGGGTTTAAATTGATTTTTCTTCCATCCTTTTCAAACACATAGGTGTTCCTAATATCGAGTCATATTTCACTTTTCTTTAATTTAACCTATATTAAACCTAGTTCGTTTAATATAAATTACTCGATATTAAAATAAGAAAAATAAATTCTTTTAAAAAATGTTTAAAAAATATATTTTTAAAAATTAGAGTTATCAACCAATTACATTGGTAAAAAAATAAAATTAGGGTTTTCAAGTGAGAATACCTTAATTTGGCCATTAGTTTGTAGATTTTCTAAAAAAATTATTTTTAGAAAATTAAATAAAAAAATCTAAACACGGGCATTAACTTATTAAGACTAAGTCACCATCTAAAGATAAAAAAACTAATAGGCTTTATTTTTTATAATTTTTTTAAAAGTGCTAAGATATGTACAAATATTCAAAAGTGTAATCAAGATGAATTTTTAATATTTTGTATTATGAATTTTCAAGAAAAAAAGAATATATTTTTTTTATGGTTGCTTTAGAGGTGCCTACATACCGTTAATTGGGATCAAACCAACGTAGTTCTTTTTAAAAAAATATTTAGTAGGTAGATATTTTTCAAATTTGAAAATTGAGCCAAATTTACGTTTATTTAATTATTTAAAAAAACCTAAAATGATTTAATTTTACTTATCTACTTTAAAAGAAAACCTAACTAAATAAATTTTTTTAAAAACTCTAGTTAAGATTTTTTTAATTTTTTTTTTTAAATCACTACATGTTAAAAAATATTTTTCTTAAATCTTATATTTAAGATATACTAAGATATGCATCTTCTCTGAAGATACGGATCTTGAAAAAATGCCACTTTTCAAAAAATACAATCTAACTAAAATTTATCAAAAAATTGAAAATTATCTAAAAAAATAGCAAAACAGTATGACAATTATTAAATATATATATATATATATATATATATATATGACCTATACTAAAGAAAACAAATTAGTAAAATAAATTAATTAACTAATAAAAAATAAATAAATAATTAAAGAAAATAATTTTTTTATTACTTAAACGAGTCAAATCATGTGTGATCGACGTGTTTGCGTTGAAATCTGATCATGAAATCTAATTGTCTAGACTACGTGGATTACTTGGATGTGTGTACTGGTTAGCGTATATGGACATGAACTAATCATGATTATGTGTGAAATCTAATCGTATGTGTGCAACAATGGATTGTATGCATACAGCAGTGAATTGTGTGCAGTGTATACGTGTGTGATTGTGTATGGCAGTACATAAGTGACAATGTGTGACCGAGTGTTCTGTAGCATGAGTGATAGTGTGTGGCATGTGATTGATGCGTGAGTGTGAGTGTATGATTGAGTGTGTGAGTGTAAGTGTGTAATTGAGTGTAACATGTGCTTTGTGTGAGGGACGGTATGTGTGCTGTGTATTGACTTCGTGTATGTTGGGCACGTCAGGCAATGTGTAGTGTGGGAGAGTATGCTTGTATCAATATATGAGGTAGTATGTGGGGGTGTGAAAGTGTTATGGCATGGAGTGTAATTGGTGCAACAGTGAGATGTGTGGAGTGATTATGTGGTGAATATGAGAAATAAAGGGTAGTGTTTGTGATTAGGATGTGGTAGAGTGTGAAGTGTTATGGTTTGTGTAGTACTTGTGATCAGGACGTGAATCTTATCGTGAATGTATGTATCGGTGTATGTAGGCATAAATATTTGTTTGTGGGTATGAATTAGGAAAAATGTGTAAAAACTTTATAGCCAAATTACTATTTATAAACCACCAATTTGGATCTTTTGGATATAGATTTAGTCTTAACAAATCCAAGATACAATGGATATGATAATATCTGATTTGATTTATTAGATTCATCGAAGATTCAATTCAACTTTTAGAAACCTTTATTTATTTGGGCTTTCTTTTTTGGGCCTAACTTAGTTTAACTTAATTTAGCCCAAAATACATACTAACCCATTTAATAAATCCTAAATCTATTTAGCCCAATATAAATTAGATAAAAACCTACTTTATATTAGACCGGACTAAAAAATATTTTAATGAAACTTGATTCTTTAACGACTTAGAATTGTACGTACACAATTATTCGATTCGACCTGACTCGACTCGATATGACTTGACACTTTATCTTTTATTATTTTTTCAATTTTCATTTTTTTTATTGTTATTATTTTTAACTTGACTTAATAAAAATGAAAAAAATAAGGTATCTATAGTTGCTCCTCTTTGTGATGAAGTTTGATTAGAATTTCACTATAAAGACAAAAGAGATACTTATTTTTGACAAACCTTACTTTGAACCGATAAAATGAGGATTATTAACTTGAATGGTTAGCTAAGATATGGTCTATCTTGAATAAGGATACCAACTTGAAAGGTTAATGTAAAGGCTAAATAGCCTGTCTTGAAAAGATGGGGCAAAAGAATAGAAAGCTCGTTTTGAAAGGATAGGGCAAAGGAATAGGGAGTTCGTCTTGAAAGGACGACATAAAGGGAGCCTGTCTTGAAAGAATAGGGCAAAAGGTTAAGGGGGGCTATCTTGAAGGGATAGGGTTAAGGATTTAGGGTACCTATCTTAAAAGGATATGGCTAATGATTAAGGTGCCTATCTTGAAATGATAGGGCAAAAGAATTAAGAAGGTTCATCTTAAAAGGATGGGGCAAAGGAATGAGAGGCTTATCTTGAAAGGATGGGGCAAAAGGGAACCTATCTTGAAAGTGTCTATTTTGAAAGGACAAGGCAAAACCACTAGGGGTCAATTAACTTATTTTGGTTTGATGGATGATTCGAAGAGGATAGATCTTTTTGAGATTTCAAAAAACTTCTTAATTCTCCTAAATATCTCTTTTAAGGACTTTAGGATCATTTTACTTGGGAATGGAGAATTTCGCAAATAGCAACCAATCGACATACTTTACGTTGACTCCCATTATTCACTCATTTAGATAGTAATATATCACTAAAGTATTTCCATAAGATTGTGCTTGCTTCTTTTCTCTTTTTTCTTCTCCTTTTTTTTTTTGGAATAAGGTCTTTTTCATGATTGAAACCTTTTGCTGATGAGTCTTTTAGCTGTACCATGCTCATGTCTTGATTCTGTTTTTCTAGTCGCTAAGTCTCAATTTCGACCTCTCTATGATTCTTGAAAAATAACTCTCTTTTTGAGAAAAAAACTAGATTAAATCATTAAAAACATTCGATTTCAATTTATTTGGTCACTCAAATTCATTGGTAAGTGTTTGGTGTTCAAGTGTATAAGGCTAAGAAATATAGTATACAAGGATTTATTGGTGAAGTGTTTGCCAGTCGATGACCATTCGAATTCGAGAACATTCATGGATATCAACTTTACTTGTAAACGATGAAAAATTAATCGTAAACAATTCTTAAGAAAAATTAGAGTCTTTATTGAACTCAACTTTCATGGATAGTGCAATTTAACAGCATCTGAATTAACGAGTCCCCTTAATTCTATACCATTCATTTCTATCAATATTAACGCACCTCTCGATAATACCCTCTTTACCACATAAGGGCCTTCATAATTCAGAGCAAATTTTCCCCTGGGGTCTTTACGTTTGGCAATACTTTCTTCAATACCAAATCTCTTTCCTTAAAGTACCTCGAGCGTACCTTCTTGTTAAAGGCTCAAATCATCCTTTGTTAGTAACACTAACTATGACATATTGTTGCAAGCCTCCTCTCATTTAGGAGGTTTAAATGCTGTATTCTCTTCTTCACCCATTTTGCTTCATTGAGTTGAATTTCTACCAGCACTTAGAACGAAGGTATTTTTACTTTTATTGATAGTGATGGGAATTAGCCTCAGACTACATCTAAGCAGAAGCAGACCTGTTCGAAGACAAGGCTAATCAATGCTCGTTGAGGTTGAGCTAAAGCCAAAAGGACAAGAGGAAGAAAAATAACCACTTAGCAACAAGTCTGTTATCGACTAAGTAGTCGAGAGACTATGTTGCCGAGAGTGGGATCCACTCAATATGGTATGGAAAGACTAGTACCGACTAATTTTAAAACTCGACAATTATAAGCCAACCTCTCTAGTGTCTTAGCTAAGCCACGCAAGGCTTCTAAGACTCCTCGAATCTATACATCCAATTGTCGATCCCATCCAGTTCGGATATTACTCTTTCCAAGAAATGCCAAGTAACTGCATGCTAACTTCCCTTATAAAATGCACAATTTTATATTCTTGTACATGTTTTTCCTTTATTTTATTTATGGGCTTAATTCTTTAGGGTATAAGGCCTTGTATATCATTTACAGTTTTGCCATTGTGTCTTGGTGCATGATATCCATACATATTTACTGTCAAAATCAACCATTTTACTTCCTATTCATCATACCCATTCGACCTATTGTGGGTTTTTAAGATTTGCTGCTGTTGATCCTTATCAAGTAAGATTGCTTCCGTTGCATAAACCAATGAATAAGGTGATACACCTGTAAAGGTTTTGATTGAGGTTTTGTAAGCCATGAGAACGAATTAAAGCATCTTATGCCAGTCTTTATAAGTGACTGCCATCTTCTCAATGATTCTCTTGGTTTTCTTATTAGCAGCTTCAACTGCCCCGTTCATTTGAGGTCGATATAGAGTTGAGTTTCTATAATTGATCTTAAATTGGTTGCATATTTTAGCCATCAGCTTGTTGTTCAGATTTGACTCGTTATCGGTAATAATGGACTTGAGTACACTGTATTATGCAATGATGTCTTTTTTCAAAAATTTGACTAGTACACCTTTTGTCACCATAACATACAATACTACTTCCACCTACTTGGTAAAATAGTTGATTGTAACTAGAATGAATCTATGCTCGTTTGAAGCTGTTGGTGAAATTAGACCAATCATATTTATACCCTACATTGAGAAAGACCAAAGAGCCGACAACATATGTAATTTTTGGGGAAGAGTGTTGATTTTATTAGCGTGTACCTGATACAAATGACAATGCCTTACATGCCTGATATAGTTTGATTCCATCGTCATCCAAAAATAACTCATCTTCATGATTTTCTTGGCTAACATGCACCCATTCATATGAAGACTACAGACTCCCCCATGCACTTTTTTCATTAATTTCTCGGCTTCTTCTTCATCTACATACCTTAGCAATGTTGTATCTGGTGATCTTTTGTACAACATGGCTCTACTTAATAGGAAATGAGCAGTCAATCTCCTTAAAGCTTTTCTATCTTTTCTATCAGCCTCATTAGGGAACTCACCCGTTTGAAGTAACTTTTTGATATCATAATACTAAGTCTTCTTCGGTTCCTTCTCTTCAATGGTTAAGTAAAAAGCTAGTCTTTCCTCTACCTTAATCTTCAGGGGCTAAATTTCTATCTCATTTGTGACTTTCACCATTGATGCTAACATGGTGAGTGCATCAACAAATTGATTTTGGGTTCTTAGAATGTAAGTCAATGAAATTTCTTGGAATCTTTCAATTAGCTTTCCTAAATGCTCATGATAAGGTATCAACTTCTCGTCTTTCATCTTATATTCTTCTAGGATCTAGAGAATTATAAGAAAAGAATCTCTATACACTTCAAGCCTTTGTATTCTCATGTCTAGTTCCATTTTGAGCCCTAAAATGTAGGCTTTATATTCTGCTATATTATTTGTGTATGGAAATGCTAACCTCGTTGCCATAGGGAAATGATTACCTTTAGGTAATACTGCTACTGCTATTATCTCACATCTAAACACATTGGTTGCTGCATCAAAATACATTCTCCATTTCGGTTTTTCACCACTCAATTCATTCGCCATCATCATAATTTCAATGGGAAACTAAGCTTCTAAACCATCATCTTCATCTTCTAGTGGGTATTTTGCCAATTGATTGGCTACTGCCTACCCTTTGATTAAACTCTAGCTTACGTACTTGATATCAAACTCAGAGAATAGCATTTGCCACTTTGATATTCTCCTAATCAATGCCGGCTTTTCTACTAAATACCTCAATGGGTCATGTTTTATTAACAACTCCATTGAGTAATAGAAAGTGTACTGCCTAAGCTTGTGCATCATCCATACTAAGGCACAACATGTTCTTTCTACCTCTAAGTATTTCTATTTGCCTTCTATGAACTTCTTGCTTAAGTAATATCTAGTATGCTCTTTTCTACCTATTTCATCTTTCTACCTTAGAATATATCCCATCGATTTAGGAAGGATCGTTAAGTAGAGAATTAATGGCCTTCCCTGTATAGGAGTGACTAGTATTGGCGGATTTATGAGATACTCCTTGATTTCAGCAAATGCTTGCTCACATTCTTCATCTCATTCTATCGCTGCATTCTTCCTCAAGAGTTTAAATAACAGCTTGCATTTATTGGTTAGTTACAATACAAACCAAGCAATATAATTCAACCTCTCCAATAGTCCCCATACTTCTTTTATAGTCTTCGGTGCAAGCATGTTTACGATAGCCTTGACTTTGTTTGGTTCAACTTCGATTTCTTTTTTATTGACTACAAAACCCAACAATTTGCTCAAGGTTACTCCAAAGGTGCACTTTTTTTTATTTAGTTTCAATTGGAACTTCCTCGACCACTTAAACAGTTTATGCAAAACATCAATATGATTCTCATCCGTCTTGGATTTGGTGATCATATCATCTACATAAACTTTAATTTCCTAATGCATCAGGTCATCAAATAGAGTTACCATAGCACGTTGATAAGTTGCCCCAACGTTCTTCAACCTATAAGGCATCACATGATAACAAAACATTCCTTAAGTGGTAACAAAGGTAGTTTTGATTTTATCTTCTTTTGTCATCTTAATCTAATTATATCTTAAGAAACCATCCATAAATGAGCAAAGATGATTTTTAGCCGGGTTATCCACCAATACATCAATGTGTGGCAAAGGGAAGTTATCCTTAGGTGTCACCTGGTTTGAATCATAGAAGTCCATACATATCCTAACTTTCCCATTTTTCTTTAGCACTAGCACCACATTGGCTACTCATTCGGGGTAGTGTGACACTTCTATGAACCTAACTTCCAGTAATTTTTTTACTTCTTCCTTTATCTTAAGAAGTATATCTGACCCAAACTACCTAAGCTTTTACCTTTTCAATTTAATATCATCTCCTGTAGGCAACTTATGAACTATGATTAACGAATCTAAACCAGGTGAATATATCTAAGTAATCTGATAATAATCGTGACAACTTTTACTTCTGATCACTTGCCAGATTACCTCCAATTTTCAAGTTTAACAAATTCTCTTCTATCCCTAAATTAATTACAACTATCAGTTCATCAATGATCACTCCATCCTGTTCAAATCGACACCAACTCTCTTGTATTTCACTTGGAGTCTTGATATCATTTCTAATGTTTGACCTAGTAAGGCCAAAGGTGATTTGGTACTTTCTAATGTTCATCGTTTTTATCAGATCTGAAGAGTAAGGAAAAGACAAAGGGTAACAAGTAAATAACAAATAACAATTGAAAGAAAGAAAGGAACTAACTTAATTGAATGAATTCGAATTATTTGAAAGAAAATGCTTAACTAATAAAACTAATTATGAAATTGAATGCTTCTAATTGATTTAATATTAATTTTCTAAGGAGACCTATTAATAGGAATGGAAAACCAGTTGCATAAGGAAACTGGGATGCCAATATCTCTCTCTTTGTGTAGGCTGATGCTGCATTGCTAGGCCAAAGCCTCAAATAAACTAGCAACTTCGAGTTCTTGAACACAAGCTGGTACTGGAAATATCTAATGGATGTCTAAAAAATCCATATGAGCATGATACAAGTGATCTCCTCTCTTCTCTCTAGTTTTGGCCTTCATTTCTTGGATTTCTTCTTTAATGGGCTCATATCTAAGCTCGAATGTTCCAATCTACTGCTTAGGTTGTTCCGAATGACCCTGTACCTAATGTCTTGACACTTCAATCATGTTGACCTCATAAAAAATCTGCAATTTTGGGTCCTCCAATTCTTTACTCCCAATATACAGAATAGCCGTCTCTTTGTAAATCTCATAGACTTGCTCCTCAAGAATAGTGACCAACTGCCCATCGGTTATGAATTTCACCTCTTAACGTAAATTAGATGGAATTTCCCCTATTGAGTGAATCCATGGCCATCTTAATAGAAGATTGAAAGTTTGAGGTATATCTAAGACTTGAAATGGAATAGTGAACATCTATAGACTAATCTTGACCTATAGCCCAATTTCTCTAAGTATCTCCCTCTTTGATCCATCAAAAGCCCTTATTGAAATCGAGCTAGACTTTATCTTAGTCGAATCTACTCTAAGCAAATTCAGTATTGACAATGGACATACTTTTAGTGAAGAACCATTATCAATCAATACCCAAGCAACTACTTTCCCTGCATGCTTGACCACTATGAAAAGGGGCTTTGTGTGCTTGTCTCCTTCTTTGCTTAGCTCATCTAGTGAGAATGAAATCTGATCCATTGCAAATATTGAATTAACCACCAATTCCAGCTTTTTAGTGGAAATCCCTTCAAGTACTTTGATATCTTTTAGAATTTTGATTAAAGTTTCTCAGTAAGTATCTGATGACAATAGTAAGCCCATTAGGGAGATCTGGATGAGTACTTTAGCTAGCTAATCCATAATCTTGTACTCGCTAGCTTTCACCATCTTCTTGGCAACATTTTGATCTTTCTCATCTATATCCTCAAAGACCCTTTGAGAAGCCTCTTCCAAAGTAGTCTTTCTCTTGGCCTCCTCGTTTTGGTCATAGACTTGTCTCGAGCAAGTAAGCCCCCCAACCATAGGTGGTAAGGACTCGGTTGTCTGATTCACCATTTGGTAATTTGAAGGGGTTGCTTTGTAATTTTCTAGGGCTATTAGGACATTAAAAGAAATCTTTCTAGGCTTACCCAATTCTTTAACCTTCTTAGTCTTCCCGTAGTACTAAAAAACTAAAGGTTTAGGCCTACCTCCAATCATGCCAACCATCTCAATTGTTTTCTTAGCTTTTGCAATAAGCTTATCCTCTACCTCAAATTTGGGACCCCATCCAATGGGTAGTTCATCAACATATATGATAGGTGAACCAGCATAATTAACTAAGTACTCAAACTTTCCTGACAGCTCTCCCAAGGTGTTGACCATTAGATCTCTGGCTTCATACCTTTCTCTAAGCTCCTTTTGAGTACATCTCTTTTGTGGTTTTGGAACCGTTATAGCCATAATGTCAGCTTTCTTTATCTTCCCATCCTTCGGCAATTGATATATTGTCAGTCTAATTCGCATTCTATCTCTGAGATTCATATTTTACAAGTATCCGGCTTGCCTCAAATTCCAAGCTACCTCTTCAATAGTGATCGAGAGACTATCTAAATGAACTTCTAGTTTAGACACTTTAGTGATGATCATATTGATTGAGCATCCATGATCCAATAAAGCATTATTACCTACATTAGGGGTAAGGGTTTAAATGAAGTCCAATTGCACCAACTTAGCATCAATAAGATCTTAGATCTTGTGTTTGAGTCTCCAGCATTGGTCTGTAGAATGCCCTACTTGCCCTAAATGATAATCGCAACGGAGTTCTGGGTTGTATTCTCTCAGTCTTTGTCATTCCTTTAGTATTTCAAATGTCAAGAGATTCTCCTTCCTTAGTTATGCAAGAACCTAGCTTAGAGGAATAGGGATCTAAGTAAATTGTCTCCTTTGTTGTTAGTTATTCTAATTTAGATTTGGTGGGGAATTAGATCCTCTTATCATGGCTACTAATGCTGCAGGTCTAACATGGTTGCCAATATTGACATTGCTTATTGTAGCTTCATTGGCTTTGTTAGAAAATCTTGTGAGAGGCGTCTTCTTCTCAGCTACTTCAGGATTAGGAAGCCTTCCAGTAATGATAACTTCCTCAATTTGGCATCTTGAAGCCATAATCTTTGCAAAGTTAGAGGCAGGGTAACCTGCCAAATGTTGATAGTATGGGCTTCCGATAGTATTGATAAAGGAAAAAGTCAAATCCTTTTCAATTAAGGGAGGGGTTACCGTAGTTACCATGCCCCTCCATCTCTAAGAATCTCCTTAAAGCTTTTGTTGGCCTTCTTTTGCAGATTATTCAAATCTTACATGGATGGGGTTACCTCAATCTTAAACTTGTATTAGTTGTAGAAAACTCAGGCTAACTTATCCCACATATCATTCTTGTTTAAGTTCAGTTGGGCATACCAAGTTAAGGCAGGCCTAGTCAAGCTATCTTAAAACGTCTGGACCATCACCTTGTCGTACTTTATGTATTTTTCCATCTTTCTGATATATAGCTTAGTGTGGAGCTTTAGGCAGTCGGTCCTATTGTATTTTTCGAATTTCAGAATTTTAAACTTTTCCGAGAAATCATCATCTTCATATATCGACAAATTGATCATTCTTATCTACTTAAGCCCATTAACCATTTTTGAGGTTTTCATCTTCTCAGTCAACTTCTACAAAAACTTCCTTTCCATCTCTCGATGTTTTTCCTTGATCTCTTTCCTCCATGTCTTAGCATTAGGGACTAATTCTACATCTTCCAATTTAAGGGTAAAGGTCGTTTCTACATTCCGATTTGTGTTGACTTGAGATGCTTACTGATCATTAAGAATTCCAATAGCTCGAGTAAGAGCCTGAATTTATTCAGCCATCTTGTTTATGTTTTCTTCCAAGGTTGCAATTGTAAGCTTTAAATATAAGCCCTGTAACTGTAGAATCGAACTTAATACACAAAGTTTAGAGTGATCGGTTAAAGGTTCTAATCGAGCCTAAATTATAAAACAAAGCTAAAAATACTAGTAAAAGTGACTTCGTAAGTATGAATTTAAAAAAATAAGTAATAAAATATAAAAATTTTAAATTTTAAGTATATTATTGGTTATTTATTGGATATGCATAAATTGAATTCTGATAATTAACGAATCGCTAAAGATAAATTATATGCACACTAAAAATCATATAATGACAAATAATATTTAAGAATATTTACTTATACTCTATATGTATTTATACGTAGGTAAAAATACACGAAATTACCAAAAATGCCTGAAAATTACTAGAAAATTACCAAATAATTAAAGAAAATTATAAAAAAAATCAAGGAAAAATTAAAAGAAAAATTAGAGAAGTGTGAAATGCTTTAGATTTAGGTCGTAGCAATTGGGGGAAGAAGGGAAAAAATTTAGCCAATTAAAATCATCCATTTAGAAAGGCAAATTGAAGTAGATAAAGTAATTGTTTAATCAATTTAATGCACCAAAATTCCCCAACACCTCTATAAATAGCAAAACATTTACAGAAGATCATTTGGACAGTTTGTGAAGTATAAAAAATAGAGAGTCGTAAACAAAGAGAAAATTAGGGTTTTCAAAAAAATTACAAAAATCTACACAGTCAGGGCATTTGAACCGAACCCACTATCCACCATTACTTGGAACTAAACCATCGTCGCCACCACACTCCAAATCGTACGTCTAGACTAGCCGACACACCCTGGACTACCATTAGTAGCCAGAAGTCCAATAGTCCAGTGAGTCTTGAATTTAGTCCGATTTTTTGAAATTTATTAAAATTATTAATTTTACTCAGAAAATTATGAATTTTATTATTATGATGTTTTATTGTATGTAGATTTAGGAAAAAAATATTGATTACGGTTAATTATATCTGTAAATATAGGGTGCTTATGAAATTATGCAAAACTAAGCATATTTCAAATTTGAAATAAATAAGCTTAAGAGTGTAATTTTGAGCTCAATTTTTTTTTTATAAACTACTTAAGTGATATATAATAGCGTTATGAAGCCGTTTTTTAAAATTAAACTTGAAAATTTAAAGTAATTTTTAAGCTCTAAAATGATGAATAAAATGAGTAATTTTGGACTAATTAGGTAATTAAATGACTAATTATTGATTTAGTATATAATTAGATGTATAGGGATATTAATCTCTAATGTAGTAACATAATCATAGCACTTGGAGTATTAAATGTAATTATCATGGGAGTTATGTAATAAATATAGTTAATTTGATAATATGTGGAATTGGAATTATGGTAAATATAAAATATTAGGTTAAATTGGATAAAACAATATTAATATTAATACGTATTAAATATGGTATAAACCTTAATTTTAGGTAATTATATGTAAAATGTAAAATTTTCTCACATCGAGAGTAAATTCGGTACACTAATAAGGATTGAAGTGTATTAAGTAGGCTAGAATACCAATTTAAGACTAAGTGTGACATTTAGGATATCGAGCTTGATGTGATTAAGTTCACATTAGGGTTCGAAAGGAATTTTTAGGACTTACTCGTAGTTGGAACTGATTTAGAACTTGAATCGATTTTGGAAACTGGATCCTAAACTAACCTAGGAAGAATAGGTAATGAATAATATGTATATATGAAAAATTGAGTTAAATCATAATCTAAGGTATATAAATATATTATCAAGATATAACTACTAAAAGTGAATTCATATTATAGGATACATGGAGATGAGTTGACCTACGACTAGTTGAGTAAGTGACTGAGGATTACGAGTAAGTTGAGTTTAATACTTTAATGTATTTTGGAGTATTTTAGAATATTTGGAGGTTTAGGATTATATATGATTGTGATTGTAAGTAGTTTTATGTATGTACCTGCATATCTGATTTCATAATGAAATTTGTGTTGTGTTTGATGACTGTTATGATTAAACTGGTGTGGAATTGTCTAATCACCCAAGATCGAACCTAATCCTAATTGACCTAAATACGCTAATTTGACATGCATTGCAACACTTTAGGGGATTATTAGGGTTCTCTAATCAAACACTGATACCTTTAAAAAAGATAGTGCTAGATAGCATAATGGTATTTTCCTTATCCTTGACTGAACTAGGTGACAGGACAGGAGGTCACGGTGAGGATGAGGGCATTGGTTTGAAGGATAGTCTTAGGGGGAGTGGTGTTTGCATTATACAAACTTGGGTTTGGTTGTAAGCTGTTGTATTAATGGAAACTCCTCAACCCGGATTGGAGCCAATGAAATTACTCTGATGTCACAACGGACTGGACCACATTGTGTGATGACAATTGTTTGTTGCATTGTATATAATTAATTATTTGATAACCATATTTGTGTTTGTGTTTGTGTTTGTATACTTTCATAAGTCTCCAACTTAACTTATTGATTCACTTAAACTATATATATAAAAATAAATCGTGAATACTCCAATAAGTATATTGAGTCGGAATCAAGTAATATAGAGAAAGGAAGGTTGTCGATCCAAAAAGGACTAAGAAATTACTAATCCTATGCTAGTTCTTACTAAGAAATTACTAAGCAATCAAAATTAAATTAATTAATCTAATAATTACTCTAAATCTATTGAAAAGAAAATAACTATGAAAGATCTAAAATTAAGCAATCAATTGAGAATTATGGGAAAACAGAATCCACCCTAAATTATGCCAATCAAATTGTTATCATATTATATAGAGTAATAGCTATATGATCATTCAAGTAAAATTATTATACCTTAAAACTTATGGATTTAAACTCCTAATTAATTAGTCAACTTCTGCATCTTCCAATTAATAGTAGACTCTAAATTACAATCATATATCTCTCAATACTAAGATTGTCTAATGTCCTAAATCAATTATCCATAATGTCTTAGTGAATAATCAATCACTGAACATTGCATTAATTTCTAGATAATTTCTAATTGATTTAATTAACTCTACTTTCACATTGATTTATCAAATCAACTAAGAATTTCTAACAAACCCTAATCAACTCCTGTATCATTAGGGTTTCTAACAATTATAATCAATTGAACAATTATAATTGAAATCATAGAAATTGCAATCATGAATCATCCATATATCTCTTAATCCTATAACATGAACACAATCATCATCTTAGCTATCTAGAGTTTCATCAATTCCCATAAATAAATTTAGCCAACGAAAACAAAAACACATCTCAAGGAAATTCATAATTGAAATCATAAGTAATTCATAGAATTTCATAAGAATAATTGGAATAGATGTCACCAATTCTATATTAGAAAAGATAATCTTTAATTGTAACTTTAACTTGGGCTTTATAGCAAAAGCAAATTTTTCTCAATGATCTAAGCGATTCTCCCAAAGAATTCTTCAAAAACTATCTAAAGACTATTCTATAACTTTCAAAGTCTAAGGAAAGTGTGTTAAAGTCTCAAAAAAAAAAAAAAAAACTAGAAGTCTTCTAAACGGTGAAACATAAGCTATTTATAAGAAAAAGTAGGGTTGACTCGCATGAAACTTCTTTTTCATGAAGGCCGGTTGCTAAGCCGGCAGTGTAGACATCAAAGTTGGTGGCATAGACTCAAAAGGCCACCGATGTTCATTGTAGGCCGGTTGCCTTCAATTCCATCTTGCGCATGTTGATTTGGATTTCGTTCCTTTGCATAAAATTCCTCTAAATCGTCCGTAATTCTACTCTTGAATCCTTTAATTCTTAAAAAGTCCAAATGAAAATAATTAAGTACCTATTCTTAATAATTTCTATAAAATCAATAATAATTCTATCTTAATTTGTACTTTAAAACATGAAAAATATGCTTTTATCACTTATTGAGCTATAGTTCCTCATATCCATATAGATTCTTTTGCAGGTTCTTACTTTTGACTAATATGCTGCATTACAACTATCCTGAGGTCGGTTCTCTTTTGAAGCTATAGGGAGTGAGAATCAAATGGCCATACGATTAAGTCTTTTAATGTCTTGATAGCACTTGTAGGTATATGAACAGAGGTGTGAGATGTAAGTTAACGACTACTGTAGTTTATGTAATTTCTTGGGATTTTGAGATAATATGGATGTAATTATATATATATAAATGATAGTTCTAACTTTTATGTAAATTTTAGTTTAAATCTTAATTGAACTATTTACTTCAAAGCGAGAAGTTGTGGATGCCTTGTGTAAATTTAATTTATGGTAAGGACTGTAAAATCAATTACTATCATAGGTTGATTTACATGACGAGACTATTGTAGCTATGCGGCTTCAAAGTGTAATAGTTCTTAGTTGGTATTAAAGCGTAGTTCTAGTAAACTTGCTTTAAACCATTATAATTTAAAAAGAAATGGATATCATAGGAACATTGAGAGTGGGTAGTATTAAGTGAGTGATAAAAGATTATATTAAGCATACTAAAACAAAAGTAAGTATAATGTTTAGTGCATTGAAAGTTTATTGATTGTAACTGTAATTACAAGGTTGAAGGAGGAAGTTAATACGTAGTTGGATATAGTTTGGTTGGAATTGAGAGGAGTGCCCTATTAACTATAGGGTTAAGTTACAATGGTTATTGTTAGAATTGGCTGATTGGAATATATTTAAGATAGTTGATGAGATTATTGATAAATTTCATGATGAAATGTGTTATAATTGGAAGGATCAATGGGCATGGATAGAGTTAAGTTTAAGCCTTAGTATGATAGATATATTATCATACCAACTTTTGAGTAGTGATGGTTAGAGAGAGAGGGGATTATATCTTTGATGATGTTGTTGAGATATTTTCATGCTAGGTTAGAGGAGGGGAGACCTTACCCAACTAGTATCACTCAGATCCTTGCTGACATTCCATATATTCCTAAATAGTATCCACCCGGAGTCATTGATTGGTTTTCTCGATTTCCAAAACCCACTGAAGCAAGCATAAAGATACCTCTAGACCCTAACCCTGAACCAAATCCAAAACCTGAAATGCAAGAACCACCACTAGAAAACCTACCTCCTGTAGAACCCCAAGAAGTAGCCCATTTAGATGCCCGGAGTAATGACCATGAGGGTGAGGCTAATGTTAAGGAGGATCTTGAGGAAGAAGATCCAAAAGAAGATCCTGGGGAGGAACAAGAGATAGAGAATGAGAATAAACCTGGTATAGATATTCATGCATTGGTTATGCAAGTGATAGCAGGCACCGGGATAGCTGGAGTAAGGAATGGAAATGTGATTGAGTCGAATGATGATGAGGTGCAAGAAGTGATTATGATTCTTAACCCCCAGAGATAATACCTATAAGTTTTGAATCAGGTGGTGAGCATGAAGATCACTTAGTAGGAGGTCATATGGATCATGATTCCTTTGATGAGGCAGCTACGATAGGCTATTCAGATGAGGATTAGCTTTAGTTAGGTGACTGACTTTGCTTAGTTAGATCTTTAGGTATGATCCAGTAGTAATTTTGGTGGAAACTAGTGTATTTTGGATCTTTTGATGTATTTTGACTTTTGATGTATTTTTTAGCTTCTGGATCAAGTTAGATGTATATTGTAAAAGTGTCTGATGTAAGTAGTTGATGTAATCTTTCGTATTGTATAGTTGTAAAGATCGAGTCTATACTTGAGTATGTAAGTAATGATGTAATTGAGTTGTAAATATTATGTATGTATTCAAAAGTTTATTGAGTTGTACCTTTTTGTTTTTGAAGTTGTAACCAGTTATAATGATGTAAAGGCTGAATCAAGTTAATAGTAGAAACTGGATCTATTATGTACTTCGATTAAAACAATACTATTATTACTATTTTATATAAGTACATATTGTGAGAAGTTACTGATTTCTGAAAAGTTTCTAAAACTAAAGAGTGGGATAACTTATAAATAGATATGTATGCAGGGTTGTAAGTTATAAATATTAAGTGAGTATGGCTAAGCTAGAAATAGTAGTCGTAATGGAGGAATTGAAGGAAATCAAAACCCTCCACTACAAGCACCATCACCCCCTAGAGAACAAAATAGATAGGATTTACCCCCACCGCCTCCATAAGAGAATATATCTATTGGATAAATACTTGCCAGTATGCATACGATGATGAGGTACCAAGGAATGTTGATCTGGCAACTTATGACCGGTGGTAATATGGGAAACAGGAGACCCTAAGAGGCTGAACAAAGGATAGAGAGACTACAAGAGATAAATAAACTTCCTGAGTTTATAAAAGCTAACTATTATTTTGAGGGAGAAATGGGTAAGCCAATAGTGGCAAATGACTAGCTAGCTCAAATTGAATGGAGTTTTGAGGCTTTTAGAGTCCCTAAATCTCAAAAGTTATCTTATGGCACTTTTATGTTAAAGTTAGTTGCTAAAGTATGGTAGGAATCAAAAGCAGGACAATTGGGGAATAATATTACTTGGCAAAGGTTTAAAGAGGAATTTAAGAAAGAGTATTTTCCTCATAATGTTCAAAACAGGATGGTGCAAGATTTGTTTGAGTTGAAGAAGGGAGGTATGAGTGCAACTCAGTATGAAACTAAGTTTAATAAACTATTGCAACATACATTTGGCTCATACCGAGATAACATTGAGGTAAAGAAGGATTTGTTTCTTATTGGATTTGACCCTACAATGTGTTGCAAGTTGTTAGATTATGGTTTTACTACTTATAATGAAGTGGTAGATAAGGCGAGGCAACTGGAAGATAATCGTGTAAGGATGCAAGCAATGTGGAGTCAAAAGATTAACAAAGGTTATCGACCTAGTGAGTCATTTAAGAGATCATATCCTGGTACCACTAGCAGCTATGGATAGAAGAGAAGGAAACCAGCAACTCTGGCTAGTAGCTCAGTATAGTTAATGCTCGGTTTGAGTTTTTATGATAAGGATGGTAATGTCAAGTGTTGAATGTATGGTGCAAATCATTTTCCGAAAAATTGTGATCGACTTAAAGAAAAATGTTTTATATGTGGAGATCAAAATCATATACTGCGAGCATGCCCCAAACCTAAAATGAAACTTATGAAGTGTAACAAATGTGATAGAAAGGTACATTTCTCTAAATATTGTCCACAATTTGGACAAGGAACTAAGAGGATGGAAGGTCCTAATAACATAACCGCCTTTGCTTGAGTCTTTGCCAAGGAAGAGATGGGAGTTGAGGAGGATGAAGATTTCGCAGATTGGATGGAGGAGTACTACCATGACGATATTGAGGAGATTATGCAAGTTGAAGAAGAAAACGATGAAGGACTTGTAATGAGTACATACTCAGACTATTTATTTTGAAGATACTTTAAGTATGAATTAATTTAAAGTGTTTGCATTTTTAAGATTTATGAATATAAGTTTAGTTAGTAAGCATAGTATTATTACATTCCAAGAAATGTGCTGATAAATGGACAACCTACTTTTGTATTATTTGATACTGGTGCATCTCATTCCTTTATAAGTCAAAAATTTGTAACTGAACAGGAGATTAGTATGGTTAAGATTAATACAACTTATAGAGTTAGAACTCCTACTAGGGAGAAGGTAACGACTTAAGAAGTAGTAGTTGATGGTAGAATTAAGATTCAGGAGAAGGAGTATCCTATAAGTCTTGTAATATTACCTTTATAAGGTTATGATGTAATAGTAGGAATAGATTTGGTTGTCTAAGAATAAATCAATTGTGGAATATAGAAGTAAAACTATTACTCTTAACAATAGAGAAATGGTATTTCAAAGAAAGGCTAGAGGAAGTAAATTGAATTTATTTGTGATGGAGATATGTGATGAACTATATGAGACAAAGGTAAAGGAGAATGATTAGAAATTTTGCTAGGTGTTTGCTATGGATGTAAAGAAAGAGGCACCCAATGTAGTGAACATATGGGTAGTGTATGAATTTTCAGATGTATTTCTAGAGGATTTACTAGGGTTAGCCTAACATCGAGAGTTGGATTTTACTATAGAGTTCGTTCCTGGAACTAAGCCTATTTCTAAAGCTCCATATTGGATGTCACCTATGGAACTTCGAGAACTAAAGAAGTAGCTTCAAGAGCTAGTGGATAAGAGATTTATTCGTCTAAGTGTTTCACCATGGAGAGCACCAGTATTGTTTGTGAAGAAGAAAGATGATACCATGAGATTATGCATAGACTATCGAGAACTAAATAAGGTTACCATTAAGAATAGGTATCTGTTACCCATATTGATGATTTGTTTGATCAACTGCAAGGTGCAACTGTGTTTTCTAAAATTAACTTAAATTCAGGATATCATCAATTGCGAGTTAAGTCAGATAATGTACATAAGACTACATTTAGAACTTGATATGGTTGTTATGAATTTTTAGTGATGCCATTTGGTTTAACAAATGCCCCAGTTATATTCATAGATTTGATGAATTGCATATATCAACCATATTTAGATAAGTTTGTCGTGGTGTTTATTGATGATATTTTGATTTATTTAAAAACCAAGGAGGAGCACGCAGGGCATTTACGATTAGCGTTATAGAAGTTGAGAAAAAATAAACCTTATGCTAAGTTAAGTAAGTGTAATTTTTGGTTAGATAATTTTTTTTTTCCGAGTCACATTGTATCTAGTGAAGGAATCTCTATAGACCCTGATAAGGTAAACGCAGTAATGGATTGGAAGCAACCAATCACGGTTACAAAGATGAGGATTTTTTTAGGTATGGCTGGATATTATCGACGATTCATAAGGGATTTTTCTAAAATTACCCGACCATTGAATCGACCGACTCAGAAAGATGTAAAATTTGAATGGAGCGAAGATTGTGAATTGAGTTTTTAGGAGTTGAAGAAACGACTGGTTACAGCACCAAAATTAACCTTACTTGATCCAAATAAGGCTTATAATGTATATAGTGATACTTCTCAAAATGGATTGGGTTGTGTATTGATGCTGGATAAAAAAGTCGTTGTATATACATCAAGACAATTGAGGTCACATGAAAGGAATTATCCAACCCATGATTTGGAATTAACAGTTGTGGTGTTCACTTTAGAGATTTGGAGACATTATCTATATGGATAACGGTTTGAGATTTATACTGATCACAAGAGTTTGAAGTATTTCTTGACTTAGAAGGAGTTAAACCTAAGATAACGGAGATGGTTAAAGCTGCTGAAGGATTATGATTTGAATATAAATTACCACCCTGGAAAAGCCAATCTTGTGGCAGATGCTTTGAGTCGGAAAAATTATGAATAGGTTACATTACTGTTAACTTCCCAACGTGAATTGGTGTGTGAATTTGAAAGGTTAAGAATTGGGTTCAACTGGTGTGAACCTAATAGTTAGATAATGAATTTAGAACTGCAACCTACTTTATTGGAGAGAATAAAGCAGAAGCAAGAGGAAGATAAGGATCTGATGGAGATAAAAACAAAATTAAGCCAAGGAAATGATTTTGAATTCAAAGTAGATGAAAGAGGTATATTAAAGTTTAGAGGAAGGATATGTGTGCTACGAGATCCTAGCATAAGGAAGGAAATTATGGATGAAGCATACATTATAGGTTATATTGTATACTCAAGAGGAAATAAGATGTGTCAAGATTTAAAATTGATGTTTTGGTGGAGTGGAATGAAAAGTGATGTAGTACAGTATGTGGCAGAATGCATTATGTGCCAACAAGTTAAAGTGGAACATCAGAGACTAAGTGAACCATTACAACTTTTAGAAGTCTCGAGATGGAAGTTGGATCATATTACTATGGATTTTGTAGTAGCACTACTAAGGACTCAAGCTGGATATGATTCCATTTGAGTAGTTGTAGATAGATTAACAAAGAGTACACACTTTTTACCCTATTGGACTGGCGATTTAATGGAAAAAGTGGCTAAGCTATATATTCGAGAGATAGTACGATTACATGGTGTGCTAGAGAGTATTGTTTCTGATTGAGATAGTCGGTTTGTATCTAAACTTTGAGAGAGTTTACATAGAGCTTTAGGTATAAAGTTACAATTTAGTATAGCTTACCACTCGCAAACAGATGGGTAGTTTGAGAGAATGATTCAAACCTTAGAAGATATGTTGTAGGCTTATGTGTTGGATTTTGGAGGTAATTGGGATAAGTATCTACCATTGATAGAATTTGCTTACAATAATAGTTACCATGCAACTATATAGATGGCACCTTATGAGACATTATATGGGAGAAAATGTAGATTGCCACCGTATTAAGATTACGAGGAGTATGCTATGATTGGATCGGATATGATCAATCAGACAAGTGAGAAGATTAAGATTGTTCAGCAACAAATGAAGGAAGCTCAGGACCATTATAAGAGTTAGGTAGATTTGAAAATAAGGCCATTGGAGTTTGAAGTTAGTGATCATGTTTATATTAAGATAAGTCCATTTAAAGGACTTAGAAGGTCTGGCCCAAAAAGGAAGTTGAGCTCACGATATATTGGTTCGTTTGAAGTACTAGAGAAGGTTGGTAATGTATCCTACCAAGTAGCGTTACCACCAAGTTTGTTAGGTTACCATGATGTATTCCATGTTTGCATGCTAAGAAATTTCATTAAGAACTCGAATGCAATTGTAGAAATAGAGTCGGTAGAGTTAACAAGGCATTTTCAAATGGTAAAGTAGCCCCTAAAAATACTAGATAATCGAGTTTAAAAGTTAAAGAATCGAGATATGGAGTACGTGAAGGTTCAATGGAATGAAGGCCCATATTTGGAGATTAATAGGGTGCCAAAAGCAACAATGATGAAGTAATATCCATGGTTTTTCTAACTTTCAAGTTAGTAAAAGTATGTGATTAATGCTTTTGGTTATTTAAGTGCAATTTAGATATATAGAAGCTTT
Organism: Lumnitzera littorea; assembly: GCA_024138015.1. Lineage (NCBI taxonomy): Eukaryota > Viridiplantae > Streptophyta > Magnoliopsida > Myrtales > Combretaceae > Lumnitzera > Lumnitzera littorea. The sequence goes on along the minus strand of JAMXBB010000006.1, from coordinate 43,033,273 downwards.
GAGGACAAAATTTTTTTTAAGGAGGGTGGAAATATAAGCCTTATAACTGTAGAATTGAACTTAATACACAATGTTTAGAACGATCAATTAAAGGATCCGATCAAGTCTAAATTATAAAATAAAGCTACAAATATTAGTAAAAGTGACCTTATAAGTTTGAATTTAAGAAAATAAGTAATAAGATGATAGAATATAAAATTTTCAAATTTTAAGTATATTACTGGTTATTTATCGAAAATGCATAAATAGAATTTCGATAACTAACGAATTGCTGGAGATAAACTATATGCACACTAAAAATCATAGAATGAAATAAATAACATTTAAGAGTATTTACTTAAACTCCATATGTATTTATATTTAGGTAAAAATATGCGAAACTACAAAAAATGCCTGAAAATTAATAGAAATTTGATAAATAATTAAAGAAAATTATAAAAATATCAGAGAAACGTGGAATGCTTTAGATTTGGGTCGTGGCAGCTGGGGGAAGAAGGGAAAAAATTTAGCCAATTAAAATCATCCATTTAGAAAGGCAAATGGATGTAGATAAAGCAATTGTCTAATCAATTTAATGCACCAAAATTCCCCAACACCTCTATAAATAGCAAAATTTTTCAAGAAGGTCATTTAGACAGTTTGTGAAGTATAAAAAATAGAGAGAGTAAAAAACAAAGAGAAAATTAAGGTTTTAAAAAAAATTATGAAAATCTGTATAATTAGGGCATTTGAACCAAACATACAACCCACCATCACTTCGAACCGAATCACCACCACCACCTGGAATTGAATCACCACCACCACCACACTTTAAACCCCATGTCTAGATCGGTTGACACATCCTAAACTGTCGTTGATGGCCAAAAGTCCAAAAGTTTGGTGAGTCCCAAATTTAGTCCAATTTTGTAAAATTTATTGAAATTATTAATTTTACCTAGAAAATTACGAATTTTATTATTATGATGTTTTATTGTATGTAAATTTAGGGAAAAATATTGATTAGGATTAATTACATTTATAAATATAGGATGCTTAAGAAATTATGCAAAACTAAGCATGTTTTAAATTAAAAATAAATAGGCTTAAGAGTATAGTTTTGAGCTCAAAATTTTTTTATAGACAACTTAAGTGATATAGAATAATACTATGAAGCCATTTTTTTAAAATTAATTTTGAAAATTTAAAGTAATTTTTAAGCCCCAAAATGGTGAATAAAATCAATAATTTTGAACTAGTTAGGTAATTAAATGACTAATTACTAATTTAGTGTGTAATGAGATGTTTAAGGATGTTAATCTTTGATGTGGTAACATAATCATAGCACTTGGAGTATTAAATGTAATTGTCATGGGAGTTATGTAATAAATATAAGTAATTTGATAATATGTGGAATTGAAATTATGGTAAATATAAAATATTGGGTTAAATTGGATAAAACAATAATAATATTAATACGTATTAAATATGGTATGAAACTTAATTTTAGGTAATTATATGTAAAATGTAAAATTTCCTCACATTAAGAGTAAATTGGATACACCGAATGGGCTAGAATACCAATTTAAGACTAAGTGTAATATTTAGGATACTCGAGTTTAATGTAATTAAATTCACGTTAGGGTTCAAAAGGAATTTTTAGGACTTACTTGTAGTTGGAACCGATTTAGAACTTGAATCGGATTTGAAAACTGAATCCTAAACTAACTTAGGATAAATCGGTAATGAATAATATGTAGATATGAAAAATTGAGTTAAATCATAATCTAAGGTATATAAATATATTGTCAAGATATAACTACTAAAAGTGAATTCATATTATAAGATATACGGAGACGAGTTGACCTGCGACTGGTTGAGTGAGCGACTCAAGATTCCAAGTGAGTTGAGTTTAATACATCACCATATTTTGGAGTACTATTTTAAAGTACTTGGATGCTTAGGATTGTATATGAGTGTGATTGTAAGTAGTTTTATGCATGTGCCTGCGTATCTGATTTCATAATGAAATTTGTGTTGTATTTGATGACTGTTATGATTGAATTGGTGTAGAATTGTCTAATCACCCTAAGTTGAACCTAATCCTAATCGACCTAAATATGCCAATTTGACATGCATTGCAATACTTTAGGGGATTATTAGGGTTCTCCAGCCAAATACTGATACCTTCGAAAAAGATAGCGCTAGATAGCATAATGGTATTTTCCTTATCCTTAGTCGAACTAAGTGACAGGACAGGAGGTTGTGGTGAGAATGGGAGCATTAGTTCGAAGGATAGTCTTAGGGAGAACGGTGTTTGCATTGTATAAACCTGGGTTTGGTTGTGAGCTGTTGCATTAATGGAAACTCCCTAACTCGGATTGTAGCGAGTGAAATTACTCTGATTTCATAACAAACTAGACTACGTTGTGTGATGATACTTGTTTATTGCATTGCATATAATTAATTCTTTGATAACCCCGTTTGTGTTTGCATACTTTCATAAGTCTCCAACTTAACTTATTGAGCTGTAGTTACTCATACCTATATAGATTCTTTTGCAGATTCTTACTGCTGACTGATATGCTATGTTACAACTATCCTAAGGTTAGTTCACTGTTGAAGCTATAGAAAATAAGGATCAAATGGCTACACGATTAAGTCTTTTAATGTCTTGATAGCACTTGTAGGTATATGAACTGAGGTGTGAGATGTAAGTTAGCGACTATTGTAGTTTGTGTAATTTCTTGAGATTTTGAGATAATATGGATGTAATTATATATATAAATGATAGTTCTAACTTTTTATGTAAATTTCAATTTAAATCTTAATTGAACTGTTTACTTCAAAGCGAGAAGTCATGGACGCCTTATGTAAATTTAATTTATATTAGGGACCGTGAGGTCAATTACTATCATAAGTTGGTTTACACGGCGGGACTATTGTAACTTTGCAACTTTAGGGTGTAACAGTGACTCTCGGGTCGGGCTTAGTTTAATTGATGTTTCTACTACCGTGAATTTACATTGTTGCTTTGGAATGAGTGAATATTGGGCTTCTACCTAAGTCTGCTTGCTTAAGCACTATCTTCAAAATCCTACAAAGATTCGAGTTTAGACATTTTTGTGAACTAAAATCTTTGTCGTTTTGTTAGTTTTTATTTTATTTTCTTTTTGTTTAAAAGGCAACTAAAAATGAGCAAAAGATTGTGCAACCAATAAAGGTTTTCATTTAATGAAGTTGCAAATTTATTAATAATCATAAAATCAAACATATACAATGGACTAAAAGGAAAAAAAAAAAAAAAACTCTTAACTAGTCTTTCTAAAAAAGAAATAGAATCCTATATCTATAAAAGTCGACGGATCTAGCTAGGATGAGCTTCATCAACTTCTCTCATAAGTCTTCGGACTGTAACATCCCTTTCTCGAATCTTACTCCTCAAGAACTAGTTTTCTTCCAGCAACCTACCATTTTCCATTTTTAATTCTTCAATGATTCTTTTGCATTCTTGGAACCGGGCTTCAGCTTTAGCCTATATGGTGTCTTGGTAGGCCTACTTAGTAGGTGAAAGGTAATCTGGCTCTAGCTCTAGCTCATGTTTACATACGTCTAAAGCTTCATAACTTATCTTTCTAGCCTTCTTCAATTGATCATAAATAAATTGTTTAGTAGCTTGGTATTCTTCAACTTTGCCCCTTAGAGTTCCCACGTTGACTAGCTTCTTGACTTCCCTCCATTCCCATAGCTTCACAAGTTCTGCTAGTTGTTGAATCAAAGTAGCGGTAGGTAAATAAGGATTTTGATAATTCAATGTAACATCTTCCAAGGAATCTTTGTATGCTATCTCACTGGACCTAGTTGTTTAATGACACAAGCTAGGAAATACCCTATACAACCTGTAATGCCGATGAGAGGGACCCCTACATAATTAATGTACCTTAAGATGGCTTGAGTGTAGTTGCTTTACCTAACTGACCACATAAAATCCACTAGCTACATCTTGCTTGTAATTGATACCTATCCTTTAAACTAAGCTTCTTTTAATAACTCAAGGTCACGAGCAAAGCCGTCAATCAGATTCATATGTTCAGTTAAAGATGCTCTGAGAAGATTCCCTTCACATCCTAATGTGTGATTAAGAAACCATATAATAAGGATTATAGGGTTGGCCGTAAAGTACCTATGCCCTTGCTTCCTTAAGTAGGTGAATAATGCTGTCCCAAATACTGCTAAAATAAAGGCATTTACCCTCTTCTTAACCTATGATTCATATCCCCCACAAAAGATTTAATGATGTTTCTAGTAGGCATCTAAGCTTGAAAACAATTCTACTAGTCTTAAGATATTGAGACATTTCTTGCCTTTTAAAGATAAGAACAGCGCTATGGCTGCCTTTTTGACTCCCAGCAAAGTCATGAAGGCTTTTCTGGGCTAGACTCTGAGATCTGGAATAGTTATACCTACTTCGAGAGGTAGAGCACTAAGCAATTAAGAGTATCCTTCTAAAGTGGGCATCAATACATATGGGCCGAACTTAAAAGCTATAGATTCAAAATCCCAATAATGGGTAAGGGCTTGAACTAGAGGTTAGTGAAGTTGGATTTACATTCTTGCGAATGGAATCTTGCTTGGTTGGCGGAAGTTGATTCAACCAATCTTTTAGTATAGCCTCGGGGAAAGAGTATTTATCCAACTAGACCTTATGAATGGGCTTGAGATTGATACTATCTTGACTTTCCATATATATATTATATAAAACATGAAATGACAGAATTATTTACAATGAGACCACTAAATTTACAATAAAGCTGTATATGATATTAATAATTTTGCAGCTTCTTCAATTTTTTTTTTTTTAAATTATACAGCCTTTTACTCACCAAGAGATAATAAAAATAAAACACATATAATACAAGAAATAAAAATAATCACATAGAAACAAGCCTTAACAAAAATAAAATCAAATATAAAAAAGAATGTAGTATGTTACATACGCATGTAATGTAAGAGGAGTCAGTAATTAATAAAGTATAGGAATTATTATGAACCCGCAGTCGAAGAGTACCCTTATATATAAGTAGATCAAAAATAAGATTTAAAAAGAAATGAAGTTAGTGAATACTTATATATAAAGGTTATTGATTTTTTTAATTTCGCCCCTTTGAAAAAGAACGTCACACTAACCGCGAATTAATTAAACTTTTCTTATAATTTAAAAAAATGACTACCCCTTTTTAAAAAAGAATGATGTAGGAGGGTAAGGTATATGAGTCTCAAGCTCTGCAACTTTAAGGATTTTCGAAGAAAAATAGGCCACATCGAAGCTTGAGTGGACTCGCTTATAATTGCCAGGTGGAGGTAAAGATCTCAATGACTCGAGGGTTATACAATGGTGGCCCATTCTAAATTCCTAAGATGGCACAGGTTCGATCATATCTAAGCATACAAATGGTTATTAATAAATAAAGTCCCCTACCACCTCCCCTTCTTCCCCCCTAAATCCCTAGTATAGGCTTATTGGGCCAAGTTTTTTCTTAAGGCCTGCATCACTAAAAACCAATTAGTACAATTATATTACAATATAGAGATAAAAGAAAATAAAAAATAAAAGCCAATTAACTAATTTTTTATTTTTACATAGGTAGCCTACTAGTGTCTCAAGTGAACTCTCCAATTTTATCGAGCCTTATTTCGATTTTCCTTAATTTAACCTATATTAAGCTTAACCCGTTTAATATAAATTACTTGATATTAAATTAAGGAAAAATTTTTATTTAAATTTAAAAAAAAATATTTAAAGAAATTGGAGTCCCTAACCAATTAAACAGGTAAAAAATAAAATTGGGGTTTTCGGGTGAGATAATCCTAATTTAGTTACTAGCTTGCAAATATTCTAAAAAAAATTATTTTTTATAAAATTAATCCAAAAAATATAAACTCGGGAGTTAGTCCTATTAAGACTAAGTCACCATATAAAGATTAAAAAAAAAACTAATTGGCTTTTATTTTTTATAATTTTTCTAAAACTACCATAATATGTACAAATATGATAAAGTGTAATCAAGATGAACTTTTAATATTTTTTATTACGAATTTTTTAAAAGACAACGAAAATTTTTTTTATATTTTTTTACAATTATTTCGAAGATGCCTATATATTAGCTAGTTGGGATCAAATTAACGTAGTTTTATTTTTAGAAAAGATTTATAAGTTGATTCTTTTTAATTTGAAAATTGAGCTAGGTTTATGTTTATTAACCAATTTATTTTTATTAAAAAAAATCCTAAAAAATTGAATTTTTACTCCCAATTAAAAAAAAAACCTAAAGAATTAATTTTTAAAAAGACTCCAAGTTAGTATTTTTTTTTTTATTTTTTGAAAAATACTGCTACATGAGAAAACTTTAAAAAAAATCCTAAAACACCTAAATGAATGAATAAATAAATAAATAAAAGATGCAAGTTTTATAAATTATTCTAATATGCAATTATCATAGAAAACATGTCATTTTATGAAAAAAATACAATTAATATTGACAATATGCCTAATCATGAAAAAAATGTCTAAATCATAAAAAAATGCCTAAATGATGGCAAAGATACTTAACTATAAAAAGATGTTTAAACTATAGATAAGATGCATAGATCATAGAAAAAAAACATAAACCATGGAAAAGAAACCTAAATCAAAGAAAAGATCTTTAACCATGAAAATGATGCCAATTGAAGATTTTTTATTTGATGAAAACTTAATAAGTGACAAAACGATTTTTTTATGCTAGAAAAATCCCTAAAGGCTTAAAAATGCAACTTTATGACAACTTGCTAAAATATACAATTTTCATATAAATGCGATACTTCTGAAAATGCAATATCTATGCAAAAATGTATTTTATTATTAAAAAAAAATGTTGACCTGCCAAAAATCAACTAATTAGAATTAATGCTAAGACCTAAAAAATAAAACCATATTAGTACTTATTTGATATAAATAAATCATCTAAATTATGCAACTTTGTAAAAATTAATATTACATGTTAAAATTATAAAATATTAACGAAGCTAACAATAACTTAAAAAAAAAAAACTAGAACTAAGTACCTATATTAAAAAATAAAGTTAGTAAAAACAAATTTATAAAAAGGACTAACATTACTAATCTAATTAAAACAACTAAATAACTACAATAATAATAATCATAAAAAGAAGAAAAAAAAACAAAAGAGAATAGAATCCAAAACCATCTAACTGGTTGGATCGGATCCGCTTATCCATAGGTTAAATTCGAGTCTTGTTCTTATTCATAGACAGTGTAGTAGGCGTACAATGTAAAGTGCAGGCATGTGTGTTGTGCTGACCGTAAAGTGGATGTGTAGGGTTGTGTGTGTGGTTTGGTCATGTGGCATCATATTGGACTATGAGCATCAAGCAAGAGTGAGTATGAGTGTTAATGTTGTGTAGCCATGTGTGATTGATGTGAGGATAGTGTGTGAGTGATGTGAGGGACTGTGTATGGGTAAGTACATGTGTCAAGCGAGAGTGATGTATGTGCGCTAGGTGAGACTAATGTGAGGGATTGTGTGTGAATTACAAAATTATGGAGTATACAGATGTTAATGGTGGGGAGATTATGAGGTGTATATGTAATATGAATTATAAAAAATGTATTTTTTACAACTTATTGTCCACTATTTATCTATTTATAGACCATAAATTTGAATCTTTTGGATCTTTTTAGCATAGATTCAATCTTAACAAATCCAATATTGATAAGATACGATGATACCCGATTTGGATTTATTAAATTCATTGAAAATTTAAACTAGTTTCTAGAAGCATTTAGGCTTTCTATCTTAAGCTCAATTCATTATACATTAATCCATTTAATAAATCCTAAATCTATTTAGCCTAATATAAATTAGATAAAAATCTACTTTATATTAGACCGAACTAAAAATATTTCTAAATGAAGCCTAACTATTTAACGACTTAGAATTTATTAAATTAAATACACATCTTTAATCATTGTCCGATCCGACCTTAAACAATTAACTTGACTTGACACTTTTATTATTTTTTGTTTTATTTATTTTTTATTTTTAAGTTTTCTTCAAAATAATTTTTTTATTTTCAAATATGGCCCAATAAGAAAAGAATCCTAATGGTGGCAAAAATGAGGTGTTTACACCTAAATCCATCATACATAACCCTCCAATAAAAAAGCTAAAGTCTACCTAGCAACACATGAGATGAACACATAGGTAGCACATCATAGAGAATTTCGTCGAAATAGTTTCTAATTGAGATTGATGGCAAAACTTGCTATGTGACATAGAGTGCTCCCTTCTCGTTCAGCCAATGTAAATTGTATGGTTTTGGATGTGAAACGGTTGGCAACTTGAGTTTCTTAATCAAGTTAGTAGATGTAACATTTGTGCATCTCTCACTATCTACTATGAGCGTACAAACTTGTTTATTTGCTTTGCAAGTGATGTTGAACAAATTCTCTCTTTACTCATCCTTAATGGGGGGTTCTAAACTCATCGCATGTCAGACAACCAAAGTTAGATTATCCAGATCTTCAACAAACACGTCCTCTTTAACAAGCTCGCTCTCCTAAGCAGTAATCTCCTCGAAAGCAACCTCCTCCTTAGGCTCCTCATTAGTGCTATCCATATTGAGCTTTGGGACATCTCCCTTAATAATCATAATCCTTCTATTTGGACATTAAGTGGCCATATGTCCAAACCCTTGACTTTAAAGCATTTGATTTAGCTTGTCTTCCTCCCAAATCCTTACCCCTTCTCATAGGTTCTCGAAAGCACTTCACCATTAGTTAGTTGACCCTTCTGCTCGACTCGACACTTTGTTGAGCCCAGTAATTCCCTTAAGCAAGTAAGCCTAATTAAGCTAGTCGACTTGATGGAGGTCAACTCTGCCTATTCCTCTATCTTTCTACTTATTGGGCTATTCTTATAGTCTCGTCTACAATATCTTAGATGTCATTTCTTAATCTAATAAAAAATATAGATACTGTTCAAGTTGATGGCTCGTCTACCTTACATTGGATTATGAGCATTTATAACTCCTGAACATACTCATCAATAGTTCGATTCCCTTGTCGTAGCTCTTGAAGCCTAGCAAAAGTGTCCTATAGGTAGATATTTAGTATGAACCTATTTCTAAGAATCCTTTGCATCTCTAGCCAGGTGCTGGCCTTTCTATATCCTTCTCATGGTATGGAAATTCTTGTACCATAATGTAGTATACCCAAAGAATTCTACAACAACAACCTTCACCTTCTTACAATCCTTATACTAATAATAGTCAAAGATATGTTCAACCTTTTCCTCCTAATTCAAATAGTCATCTACATTCCTAAAACCATTGAAGCTTGGAATCTAAAGCGTCATATGGTCGAAAGCTCGCTCCTCTTCTTCATTATACTCTTCATCTTCTTCCTCATCTAAATCACATAAGTCAATCCTTCTTTGCACTCATCCTCCTACTCTACCTTAAACTTATCGAGCTGGGTTTTATCTTCTCACTAGTTTGGTAGCTTATGGAGTGTCTTGCACAGCCTTAGTAGGTTGATAAGCCAATGCATGGATAGCTTTAGTCAAATCAGTTATGAGGTTAGTTACCTCATCAATTCTTTCATTTTCTTAAGGGTGTTTTGAGGTTGTTGTCCATAGTGGATAACATCGCTATCATCATCTCTAATACCAGCATTGACATTGGGGTCCATCATTCTTTTCAATAAAACTTGGTAACAAATTCAAGATCTAAGAAACAACAAATACCATTCTTCTAAGCCAAAAAATCTCATACACAACACTCCTTTAAGCAAAAGTTCAACTAACCCAAGCACAACAACTACCACAAGAACATTAAACCTAAATGAAACTCACTTTGTTTTCTTATGTTTGAAATAGGGCAAAATAGAGTATATAACCACAATGAACGACTATTCCTTCTACTTACTTAAATACTTATAGCTAACTCCTATGTAACTACAACATAATATTACAACAAACAATACTCACAAGAAAGCTCAAACACAATTTACTTAAATGAACCTCTACTCTAATATCAAAATGATATGAATTGATCCAAGTATCGACAAGGCTAATTGCAAGGGCGGGTTTGAGCATGTGGAAAGCTCAAAAAGAAGGGTGAAAATGCACGCGAACAATAATGAAAGTAAAACAAGCAAACCTTCAATCCGCTCTAAGGATATGACATACTAAGGAACTATTGAGGACTCACGATTCAGCTCGATATGATGCATGAGCTAGTCTAATGAGGGCACCACCACTTAGCCTTACTCAAGGGTTAGGGTAAGAGTAGGGTAAGCAATAGAGAACAATACTTACGAAAAGACAAGTGTGCATTCAATATCAAAGAGTGTAAGATGATTTACGGCTACATATACAGTGAGTATTTATACCCAAAAAGTCATCTTGCCTAAAATGGAAAAGACGAAAGGGGTAATGTCTAAAAATAAGTATGTTATAAGGAATGTCCAAATGGTATAATTGAAAATATAACAAAAATTGGTATCCTATATGAAAGATTCTATCACAAGGGTCCTCAAATACGTGGCGAGTAACTAATGGTTGTGCACTTAGCAAAAAGATGGACAACTATTCAGCTAGCTTAGGTACTATTAAGTGATGATGCTAAGTCGAAGTAATAGTTCAACAACGCTGAGTTGATTAGGTCACTTTTTCAAGGTAAATTTAGCTTAAATGTACTCGGTATAGCTTGGATTTAGGTTAGTTGAGTAGCTAGTTGGATAGGTCGAGTTGCTATTTAGATGTATCTCAGGACAGCAATTAGAGACTATCGATAAATGCAAGAGGGTTTAGCTCAACTAAGGCATTAGGTCAGTAGATTGCATTAATTCGAATTCCTTAAATGTGGTGCATAAAGAAAGAACTCGCTTAACTATGCTTTCTAATCTTCAAGCTTAGGCTTAGGTCAAAGGCCTAGTGGTTTGAGTCCTATCACCTCTCTTTCACTAGCACTTTCTATTTCAAACTGGGGTTTATCTCCCTTGATGGTCACGATACGTTGGTTAAAGTACTCATTAGCTATGTGTCCAAAACCGAGGTACTTGAAACACTAGATTTCTTAGGTCTTTTGTCTTGAGCATTAACCATGGTCCTTTTTTACCTCAAGCTCCTAAGCCATAGTCTTTCCTCAACCGTCATCAAGTTGACTCAACATTTGACCTCAGTGGTCTACCTTGGAGCTCTACTAAGCTCAATCATATTCAGGTTGGCTCGACATACCAATTATGCTCGGTAAGCCAGGTTAGCTACTCGGTACTTAGTTGATCTAATTTTGCCTCTACCTTTTGACCTTTTATGTTATTCGGATGGTCTTATCCATATTTCTAAGCCTCTATACTTCCACTATATTACTAATTTCAGATCTTAGTCAAGAAATGAACCGTATTATTATTTGCACCTCAAGCTCGTCAACATCGCATTGAATCATTAGCAACTCGAACTCTTAGACATGCTCATCCATTGATTGGCTACTTTGTTTAAGTTCTTAGAGATGTCGACAAATATCTTGCTCATAGTATTCTGGAACAAATCTACTCCTCAAAACTCTCTTCATCTCATTCCAAGTTCAGATTTCGTGTTAGGTACATTGATGTATATTTTGCAATTTCTTCCACCACATTACTGCAGATCTAGATAATTCTAAAGCAGTTACTCGATCTACTGGAATAAGTATTGAGTCATCGTAGTCACAGAAATTAACTATCTTTTCAATCTTCTTCTCCTAATCCAGATAGTTATCAGCATTACCACACCTGTTAAAACTCAGAATCTATACTTTGAGATGTTTGGTTCTTCTAAGGGTATGAAGCTCACGTTCTTTAAATCTATCATATTGCTTCTCCTCTTCCCTATACTCTTCAACTTCATCTAACTCAAGTCTCCTCCTCACAAACCTCTCAACATGTCGAGGTGGAGCTGGGTTCACACTAATAGCTTCTAGTGCTTTAAGTACTATTACTTGTCTTTTTAGCCTATCTCTCACATCTTGGCCTTATTCATCAACTCTCTCTTGTAGCCTAGTCTCTATTAATCTTTATACAAAGATAACTAAGTCGGCTACAAAAGTAGCAAGGTTTTGTAATTGCTTGTTAGTAGTTCGCAAGGTCTATTAGGTAACATGATCGTGACCATGAGCATCACTCTCAACATCATTAATCTTCCCTTGAACACTAGGATTCAACATTCTCAATACAAACTTCAAAAAGTCCACTACTTAACAGAAGATTACACATAACATTCAAAATAAGATATTGCACAGTAGCTTAAGACTTACTTTGTCTTTCTACTTAAGAAACAGAGTATAGTAGAACACATACTAGAACAAGACTACTACAATACTAAGCTTTTGGTCACAACCTTTAGCTTTGATACTAGAATTATATGATGTGCCTAGGAGTTGAGTTGATTACTAGGGTTTAATGTAGGAAGTAGCAACGGTGAGTCCTTCGAAGTATCAAAGAATGAAAGAATGGGAAAGTCGACAAACATAATAGCTTTTGTGGAGTTGCTCGGAGGATATAATGCACCAACGTACACAACATGACTTAGTAATTCACCTGATATAACGCACAAGCTAATACTAAGATCCACTCGCCACTATTCTCAAGCTACTCGATAAGATTAGATAAGAGTATAGAAAAAAATGTACTCAAAGAAGGGTATCTTGCAAGTACAAATATATTCAATATCTATAAAGTGTAAGATGATTTTAGCTACATAAGATAAGGGACTATTTATAGTAAGTCCCTAGGAAAATAAGGAAACATGTGCAATTACAATAAAGGGTAATACAATAATATTAGCTTAGTACATTACTAAAAAGGTAAAAGGAGACAAATAGTACAAAGGAATATAGTATAATACCAGAAAAAGGAATAACAGTTAGCATGCCGTGATTGGGTTCCCATCTTAGGATCTTGGGGCATTGTAGCTGAATGGAGTTGATGTTGGGTTTACTGTTGATTAATTGTGATGGGGCATTGTAGCATTCGGTAGATCAGTAACTAAGCAAGAGTTTGAGTAAAGAAGGGTGTGTCTGAGCTAGGCTATTAGAGAGTTCATCCACAGCCCCTCTGTAAACCCCAAATTTAGCCTTATAAGTATAGAATTAAGTTCGTATATTGTAGACGATTTCTTTAAGTTAATTGAGCTAATAAGTTTAAAACCGATTAAAATTTAAAATTTGCAACTCCAAACAAAAATGAAAAACCCAAACTTATAAATCGAAACTTTAATCGTATACAAAACTTTAAACCCTAAACATATGTAATTGTAAAAGATTGATCCTGAGCTTGATAAAAACTTTAATCGCATGTAAAAACCCTAAATTCTACCTACGTATATATATGAGAAATCGAATTTGAACTTGATCAAAACTTAAAACTTTAAACTTATAAATGTACCTATTTGCTATAAATGTGATAAAACTCTAATTGAGTCAAATAACTAAACGATATGTTCAATCACATAAAATCGTTAGCAAATGATTACAGATAACTTCTAAATGCTTATAAACATAAAAATACTAGATTAATTTATTAAAAATTGTAATACTATTTTATAATTAATATTAACCTTATATTTCATAGATAAGTTAGTATTATGTTAATTTAGATATTCTTGGTTATTTAGATAAGGTATAGTAAATATTAATAACATGATTTATAATTTACCTTGAAATTATATTATTTACTATTTTAAATATTATTTATAGGATTAGAAATGTGTAAGGATATTCTAATATTTGTTTATAGATTTATTATATTTAATTTTCTATTTTCCCTCTTACTTTATCTTTTTCTCTATTTTCTTTTTATTTCCAAATTATTTATATCTAATATATAAAATATTCAAAGAGTTGACTAAGTCAACATGTGGACTAAGTCAACATATCCTTATCAAATGCATTTAATCTTCCTTTTCTTTTCTTTTTTCTTTCCATTTTTCTTAGCTGTGCGTTTGAGTGGCCTTACTAGAACCATCTCTAGCTTTCTTGATTTGTTTCTATTTTACATGTGTATTTATCTCACTTTTCTTTGGAAATTAAAATAAAAGGCATTTGACACAACTTCCATCTTCTTCTTCCTCCATTACTCTCCATTTCCTCACCTAACATTTCCTTTTTACTATATAATATAAACTCCATTTTAATCCACTTTAGAAGAAAGCCAAGAAGGGAAAACCAATCATCAAGAACAAGTAACCACATACTCTTTATGTTTAAGTTTATTTCTTATAGTTTTTTTAAATATATTTATTTCAATATGTATTTTTAGTTTAAGTCTTTTCTTGTATACTTATGTATATGTATATTGTTATGTTAGAAGTATTATACATGTATCTTAGCCGTTATGAATGAAATTATATATAGTTGTATTAAAGCTCATGGATATGAGTATGTTTCTTTTAGAAATTAAGTATACAAATATGTACATATATACTAGTATACATATATAGATACTTACCATATAGATATACATGTTATAACTATATGTAAGTATATGTTATATGGTTAACTAATTAGGGGTACGTAAACGTGTATGTATATATGGCATATATATATATAATATGTACATAAACATGTGTACCTAAGAAATACTAAATTTCTATACATATATGTACAAAATTGAGTGTATAAATGTGTACATAAGATATGTATATTAAAGATTATTAGAAAATAATACTTAGAAAAATATAAAAATACACAAATATACATGTATAAAAGCACATATAAATTTAGGTATAAATACATATACAAGTATATCTACATGTACATAAATATGTACAATAAAAGTATAGTACATGCATGAATACGTGTACATACGTATGCCTATATGTATAAATATACGTATGTAAACATGTATATATGATAGGTACATATACTAATATACTAAGTATAAGTGTATCTAATAATATTAAGTATAATAATATAAATGTGAATACCTATGTACATATGTAAATGTATGAGTGTATATAATAATATATTAAACATAGGTACATATAATAAAATATCAAATATAATAAAATAATTGAGAATATAAGTATGTACATAAACATATAAGTACATAAGTATAATTATATATATACAAAATATATTTATTTAATATAATATAATATAATATACATACACATATATTATGGGTCGAAACTATAATACATAATTAAGGCCCACAATCTAGTAATTAATTAAATATGATAAGATATAAATATACTTAATAATAATATAAAATTTAAGAAATGTAAAAAAATAAGAAAACTTAATAAAGTGCTATGTAGACCAATCAAAACATGCCATGTCAACAAATATATCCAAAAAAAATAATTAAACCAAAAAATTCAAAATAATTAAGGAATAATAATAAATTAAATAAGTAAATTAATAATAATAATAAATTACAATAAATAGTAAATCAAGCTTAAAATAAGAAAATAATAAAGACTACATAAATTAAAGTTAGAATTAAGAAATCACAAAAAATATAAAATTTAGAAATTAACTAAGCCATAAAATAATAAAGAAAACTCGAAAATTAGTAAATAAAAATATTTTTGAGTCAAAATAATTAAATTTATAATAATTTAAACTTATCTCAGAAGATGTAAGTTGCAACGTCCAAAATAGACCTCGCTATGTGAAAGCATGTCCGAAAACGATAAATAACGACTATAAGATCATAAAAATAAGAGTTAGAATGAAAAAAATACATACGACTAAAAATTTAAAATAAATCAAGAAGAATAAGTAAAAGATTTAAATTAAACTATGTTTATACTTTACTTGGGTTATAGTGGAAAATTAGGTAAATAATAATAGATATTTAGTTGATTGAAGAACTTAGCTTTTCCAAACACTTATAAGTCTTATTATTTTTCAGATACTCAATTGTTGAATTTTGAGAAATCTAAAAGCTTGGAGAATGAGTATTAATTTAGGTGAGGGAGTTCTAGTGACTTACTATATGCTTGTACGTATTATTTGTATGATGTTTTGTTGGTTGTTATTGCTTATATGTCTAAATGATTGTTTTACTTATTTGCTATTATTCGTGTAATCACTTTCTTAAATCGGTAAATATAAATATCTAACTAAAATAATCTATTATATTTGTCATTTGTCTATGACTCAATTGATGTATTGATGGAGAGTACTAGCTTTGTAAAATTTTGAGAGAAGTATTTTTGGAAAAACATTTTTCTAATCTTAAACATAATTTTTGTATGATTTTTATAAAGACTAGTAGTTCCCGTGAATGATATTTTTATCGTTATTGTTAAAGGCAACGCTAGCATAAGATCTCCAATTGATAGCGAGAGAACTCTCTTTATTGTACCTATGGAGCCTTGAATACATTTTGATTGTGAGAAGACTTACATATTTGTACTTGTAGAGCCTTGGATATTTGTTAATAACAAAAGGACTCGCTTAGTTATGCCTAAAGGACCTTGGATGGTGGATGGCTCTAGTTGAGGTCCACCTATTTGAATTAGTATTTCTTTTTCAACTAGAGTAATAGTCGATTATCATTTGGAGGGGTGATGCTCTTAGGCAACCTCATATAGATAAGCTGAGGTGTCTCATACGGCTAAGTACAAAGGATAATTGAAGTATAGATGACACAATTTTACACCTTCCATAGTTCCAAACTCTTATGGATGTATTGCTTGCATTCATTTTGTATGTAGATAGCTTACATATATACTAATAATGTTTGATAACTTACTTGAACGGTAGTGGTGAGGAATGAACTTATTAAGCTATTTTATGCTCATTCTCTAATAGTTTCTTTTGCAGGTTCATTTATGTTGGGATTGGAATAAACCTCAAGTGTTGAGTGCAAAGTGAAGATAAGTTTGTTATTATTTGAACTAGTTAAGACTTTTATAGGTGATATAGAAACATCCTTTATAGGAAATGTTTGTATGTCAGAATTCAATATAATTTAATATTTCTTATAATTTTATAAAGCTAATACACCTTATCATATTATTTGGTAGGAGATACCAATTCTTTACGGAAGGAACTATGAAATATTGGATAACCATAGTTATTTATATTTTACAACATGTTAATTAATTAAAAATTGAAAACCCTAGTGATAAATTAATTCAAGTCTTGCAACCTCTGACTTGTAAGGCGATTTCCATATTATAGATGCACACATGATATGAAAATTTTAAGCAATCCTACTAGACCTCCTTTAGGGTCCTAATGCCTTCCATGTACAAGAGCTTGTCCTCAACAAGCTGACAAGAGAGAATCTTCATATTAAGAGATTGGAGGCCTCAGATGTAAGCACAAGTGATGGGTCCAAAGGTTGGCAATCCATCAGCTGCTGTACCTCAATTCTTTTGTTTAAATGCTCTTAGTGATAATAAGGTCATATGGATTGTTGACATGGGCACCACAAGTCATATGACTCCTTTCTCTTCAATTCTTTACAATATAACCAAACTTTTATAGCCTATTAATGTGAAACTACCAGATGGCACAAACATTTTAGTTACAAAGGTTGGTTCAGCTTATATTGCTCCTTCCTTTCTTATGCAAAATGTATATCATGTTCCCTAATTCAAATATAAGTTGTTATTTATACATTGTCTCACCCAAGATCATCATCTAGTGGCCATTTTAGATCCCTTTCGTTGTAATTTTCAAGACTAGACACTTAAATAAATAGTGGCTGTAGTTAAGGAATTATGTAGTCTATATGCATTGCAAGTACTAAGTCTGTTTCCTTCATCATTGGTAAACAATAAATCAGTTTTGTTGTCTGAACTCTATAATTCTGTTGTATCTCTTAACTTATTTCATGTACGATTAGGTCATACTTGGGTCTCTAAACTTCAACATTTGCAAGAATGTAAACACTACAACCTTAAACACTTTGTTTGTGATGTGTGTCAATAGGAAAAGTTTCATAGATTGCCTTTAATCACAGTGATCATTATTCTTCCTTTGCATTTGAACTTCTTCTTGTGGTTATGTAGGGACCCTATGGATTAATCTTATCAATAGTGCTAGATATTTTCTAACTATTATAGATGATTTTTCTAAGTCCATATGGACATATTTGCTTCATTACAAGAGTCAAGTTCCTTCTATTATGTCTCAATTCATTTCTTATGTGTTAAATCATTTCTCCATTATTCCTAAGTTTGTGCACTAAGATAACGGTTCTAAATTCTTGTCAAAGGTATGTAAAGAAATGTTTGATGGGTTTGGAATTGCTCATTAACAAACAATGGTGTATACACCTCAACAAAATGGACATGTGGAGAGAAAACATAAGCACTTTCTAGACACGACTAGAGCATTATGTATTCATGCTCATTTACCAAAGAGTTTTTGAGGGGAGTGTATACTTACAAAAACTTATTTGATTAATAAGATACCAGTGGCTAGTTTAGATTTGAAAACTCCTTATAAAGTGCTATTTGGGAAGTGTCCTTCATATGATAATCTTTGGGTAATGGGCTTGTTGCTCAACTTCCTTCTCCTAAGGATATGTTTGAGCCTAAAGGGATTAAATGTGTGTTCTTAAGGTATCCTCATGGACAGAAAGGTTATCGTGTTTATGACATTGAAAATCAAAGAATTCTTGTCTCAAGGGATGTAACATTTGTTGAAGATATTTTTCCTTTCCAAGATAAATCTGTTGCGTGTGAGATTTCATCTAAAATTTATGTTTACTCTCTGTAATTTCAAGATCTTGTTTCATATATTTTGTTTGAATCAGGACAGCATGTTCCTTTTCTTTTGCATAGTCCATTATTTCCTCACAAATCTCTATCTAATCAATCTTCTACTAATCAATGTTCCTCTACAGATCTTGTATCTTCTTCTAATGTTGTTTGTCCTATTAGTCAACAACCAATTATATAATTACGTTGATAAACCAGACCGCATAATCCACCATAGTGGCTTAATGATTTCATTCACTCTATTCATCCGCACTCTACTTCAGTTGCTGTTCTATCATCATCACATCCTTATCCTTTATTTGGTTCAACAAATTTTGTTCATTTTCCATTAGACTTTGTGGTTTCTTCAGCCAAAGTGTTGACTGTACATGAACCTCATAATTACTCAAATGCTTTTAAACATAAAGAGTGGCAAATTGCCATGCAAAATGAATTAGATGCTTTAGAAGCTAATAACACTTAGGAACTAGTTGAGTTACTTAAGGGAAAGAAAGCTATAGGATCTAAATGGGTTTGTAAAATTAAATATAAACTTGATATTACTGTAGAAAGATATAAGGCATAATTAGTTACTAAGGGTTTTACATAAGTTAAAGGAGAAGATTAAAATCACACTTTTTCTCCAGTTGCAAAATTAGATTCTAGTTGCATTTTATTAGCTATAGTTGCTACTTCTTCTTAGCCCATATTTCAAGTTGATGTTAACAATACATTCCTTTATGGTCATTTAGATGAGGAAATTTATATGACTTCTTCAGAAGGTTATCTTAAGGCTTCTTCTAATCAAGTTAAAGTGTTCTTTACATGGTCTTAAGCAGGTGTCTCGCTAATGGAACATTAAAATTTCTAAATTTCTTGTTTTGGTAGGATTTCATCAATCGATTCATGATCCTTCCTTGTTTACTCATCTTGATAATGCTAGTAGTGTGCTCATTTTATTATATATGGATGACATGTTGATCACAGGCTTAGACTCTACTTTTATTTCCATTATCAAGCAAAAACTTCATGATTGATTCACTATTAAAGATCTTGGCAATGTATGGTTTTTCCTTGGTTTGGAACTTTGTATAAGTGATCAAGGAATTTTGGTAAATCAATGAAAATGTCTTCTAGACATCTTATAAAGTGTAGGGTTATAAGGAGCTAAACCAGTTGCATTTCCTATGCAACTACGTCTCAAGCTTGATAGTTCTGTAGGGGATTTGCTAATTGATCTTACTTTATAAAAAAAATTGGTTGGTCATCTCTTGTATGTAAATCTTACTTGACCAGATATTTCATTTAGTGTTCATCACCTTAGCCAGTTTATTTCTTGTCCATGTAAGCCTCATCTTGATGCTATTTCATTTGCTAAAGTATTTGAAAGGGGCGATTGGTTTGGGTTTGTTCTTTCCTACTGATAATACACTAGAGTTGAGAGGATTTTTTAATTCTGATTAGGGCTCTAGCTTTGTTGATAGTAAGTCTCTTTCAGTCTATTGTGTAATGCTTGGTAAAGCATTGATTTCATGGAAAACCAAGAAACAGGAAACCGTTTCAACCTCCATAACCGAAGCCGAATATAGAAGTCTAGCTGTTGCTAATAAACAACTTTTATAGACATCTTATATTCTATGAGATTTGGGTTTTCTTATTTAAACACCAATTCCTCTTTCTTGTGACAATTGTTTAGCTTTGCTCATTACACATGATCCTTGTTTCCATGTTAGGACTAAACATATTGATATTGATGCGCATTTCATTTGAGATCATGTTTCATCCAATTTTCTTCAACCACTTTACATTCCATCAAATCACCAATTTGTTGATCTTTTTACTAAAGCCTTGCACAAACCATAGCTACAGCAATTTTGTTTCAAGTTAGGCTTGCGAGAAGCTCCAACTTAAGGGGAGGCTATAAGAATATCCACATGGCATAAGTGTATATGTATCTCTAACTTATTGCACCACTTGGTACCAGTGCTTAGTTTTTGTAGTCTTGTATAGTATAAATAGTTCATAACTGTAACTATAACTAATTAGCGATTCATTTTTTCACCTATACATAAACTATTTCTACAAAAGTCTGTTATTCTTTTTCCACTTCAACATACAATTGTGATTAGATCTAAGAGTTCACAGGTTGTCTCCCTTTTGTGTTAGCTTAGTCAAATAAGTTGCTACTTGAAGAATCCCACCACAAAACTTTTATACTAACTAGTTAACCCTAAAAATCTTCCTATTTTTGTTACTAACTTTGGTGTTAGCTAATCCATCATTGCCTTTTTATTTATTTTGAATCTATTAAGTCTCAAGATACCATATTTATTTGTGAAATTGCTAAGGATGCCATCTACTCCAAACAAAACTTGCACTTTCTAAATTTAACATGTAACGAATCTATCTTTAACTTTTCAAAACCACTCTCAAGTGTTCTTTAGTATCTTCCTTACTCTTGAATTGATTAGGATGTTGTTTACAAAGGTTGCCATAAACTTATCCAAGTAGTCTTTGAAATCCTGGTTCATTAAATGCCTTAAACCTTTTTATTTGCAAAATTTTATAGAAGGTTAAGTTTAAAGGAGTAGCAACTTAAGTTTAATTAAAATTCTTAAAGAGTTTTAAGTGTTTAAGTCATATTCATTCATGATTAAGGATTCGAATCAGTTTATAGCTAATCTAAATCAAATCTAATAGATAGTATTCAAATATTGAAAGATTATAACTCTTGAGAAGAGTCATGTTATTTAAAAAGTGTCATAATTTATTGTTTTGTTTCTACAATTTTTCTCAATTTTTTCAGGCACAAATTTCATTAATTTTCTGCTTTCTTTTTCCCTCTCTCTCTCTCATACACATGAGCACATACACATGCACATACGCACATACACGAAACACAAGTACGCACACTATTGCTCCAAAACACAATATATCTCATATATATCCCAAAAAATATGGTTTGATACTTGAAAATTTGCTATTCAAATATCAAGATTTACTTATATCTTAAGAGATTTTCGTATCTAAAACCCTTAAACAAATATTGTGTAGGAGACATAAATTCCATTAAAAATAAGTAAATAAATTCATTTGTCCCTCTAAATTCTTTATTGTTTTATTTATTTTCATTAAATCAAATCATCTACAGTTTCTATAGAAGGTTATGTTATTGTATATATAACAAATATTGGAAAAACAAAGAGTTCTTATTATGTGTACATAGGAGAGGCATACGCAAAAGGGGGGTAAGGGTAGAGGAACAAAAATTACAGATTACTTGCTTTCTTGACCAGTGATTCATTTTCAAATTCCAATCTGATTAAATCTATCTATTGAAGGTTATTTAATATAGGTTTCAAACATCTAGCATGAAATTGTACAGGTCCAAATTCTTAAGAGGACCCAAGTCAGCTTTATTCAATCCTATTTTTCTAAAAATATTATGTTGGTAAATGAAAAAAACTGATATGATCCCTCTGATTAAAAACAAAACCCTTAACATAATTGGCCAGTTGCAATATCATGAGTATCTCATGTAAGAAAAATAAGTTCATGAAATGATAAACTACTATAATCAAACATGACTTGCCCTTAGGGAGATGGTGATGGAACCATGGTTTATGCATTATTTTATGAGGATGTGTAGAAAGTTCTAGTGAACATGTGTGCTAACTGGACATCCCACAATGATTAACAACATTGGGCTACTTGCATGACACCTCAAATAACCTTTGCATAAGTTAAAGCAAATTTCAAACATCTATAACCTATATGGACATCGACGTTTTTGATGTTGACCTTGTTCTTACCTTTGTTTTCCTTTTTCACCATTGCACATATATACACTTATTTTTGTTAGGTCATGCATGGCATTTTCTTTGAATAAGAGCTCAAACCTTTTATTGACATGACCTGGCTAGCTTTAAGATTGTAAAAACCTTAGTTAAGAGGGAAAAATAAAAAATCAAAATCAAAAGCATTAATTCACGAATGATTATCCCCATTATAATGCTAAATGCCTATTTATAGGGTGAATATAGGTATTATGATACTACTATGGTTAACCTAAATAAAAATAGTAATTAAGGAACAAACAAGAAATAAAGCTAATATGTAATGATTCATTTAACCCGTTGGCACAACTTCATTTATTGTAGCATGAGATCCAACTTGCATTGAGTGAGCTTCAAACTTATGACTTGCATCTTCTTAAACATGTAGCATTCTACCTTCGCCATAACTCCTTTGATGTGGTGCAATTCCAAATCGTTTAGACCTACAAAACATCAAAGACTTATAAAATCATAGCAGAAACTTAGAGTTTAACACATAAAAACATGGATATATTCAAGAGCTATGACACCCCTGAGTTCAAGTTTTTGGTTGTCCGCCAGTAAAATGTGTAATGTTAAGTTGAAGGACAATTGTGTTCCATATTTAGGTAGGAGAAATTTTTTAGAAGGTGAATATTACACTTATTATGTACTTACCTTAGTTAAGAGCTTAGGTAATATCATGCTCTTACTCCTTCCCATATCAAGGAGAACGTGTGCATATTTAAATTGAAGAACAACAAGCAAATAAATAGAGTAATTTACCAAATCTACTACTTGGCATCGACTAAGTGGTCGAAAAACGTTACCCAGTGTTATACTCCTCTACCTCTGTCAAGTTCACATTAGATAGAAAATTACAAGAAACTTAAATTAATTATAGAATTATTCTCGTGATTCTTGTAGGTTCTCCTAACTTTTCCTTGACTCTCACTCGTTTCTTTCAGTTTTAACTAAGCTTAGAAACTTAAGAGTGCCAACACACGAAAGCTATGGCACACATGAAAGCTTTTACGTAGACGTGAATTCTCAAAATAATGTTAAGTTTGGACAAATTCAGTTGTCTACTGCTCAAGCACCTATCATATGGTGGATGAACTTGGTCCAAAATGAGTAAGAAACCTCACATTTTAATTGTCAAGTAAGACGAAATAAGCGCACAAAATTTTGCTTGAAAGAGAGATCTCTTTCGCTCCAATATCGGGATAATTGAAAATTAACTCACTGATACTATCCAAGTCTAAATTCACTAATAATTATTCTTTATTTTAAAATAACCTACGCTTTGACCGTTTGTAAACTCATAATTTGTGCTCTTTTCTATTTATAAAAACCACGACATGCGTTTTATGATAATTTGTTATTGTTAGCTAAGAGATGTATGTCAATTCGATTGAAATCCTTAATGCTAACCCCCTCATTTTTTCCATATCAGAGCCCGTTTTAATTCTAACACCATTGAAAAATAGCAGTGCAAAATAAGCATTATGAAACTCTCAAATTCATAGTAAGACTACTGTAACATATTGATATGAACATTGATCTTTCAATTGGATGAATCAAGTTCAAATTCTAATTCTTTAAAATTATAACATAATTGAAAAAAAAAAATAATCTCAAATATGTAATTTTTAAAAATACATTCTTATATGCATGCTCAGAAAACGTAAACCTTGTAATACATAAAACTTACTTTCTTTTGCGAATTTCCAGAGAACATTAATGCACATCACATTTTGGTAATGGTCATATGATATGGTCCACAAATTTTTGTTTTCTAAAACCTTCTCTATGTTGTTTAACTATATTAGATATTTTTTAGTTTAGATTTTTCTAAAAATTGATTTACTCTGGATTGACCAGATATTTGAAATAGATAATTGATACCAATCCACTTTTCTTGTTTTAAACCAATTATCTTACTGTGCTAATGCCATTATCACCTTTCATCATATTAACAAGACACTACTACACGTATGATGGATGCATATGATCCGTTAGTTTTTTATACATAATAATAGGGGTTAATAGTTGTTCACGGTTACAATTTGACTTTCGGCGCTATTAGCCGTACCCATGATTTGTCTTTTTCTTTTATGCAACACATGATATGATACATCAAAGTTCTATCGTTCTATTGTGAGCTGTTATCCATTCGTATTCGTTACAACATACACAGAAGATGTACAGCTACCTATGGATGAGGACCGCGTAAATCTTGCACGAAAACTGGTGGAAGGTGAGAACTCTTATGTATTTTGGTCCACATATAACAAGCCGTTTCTTACTTCATTGCCAGACAGATGGCTTCCTTCGTGCTCAAGAGTCAAAGACTCTTCATGTGGACCTTAAAGTTCGTAATTCTAGGTAACTAGACTTAAATAATATCCGATTTTAAATCGTGAATCAATTTGAAATCAGCCTGATCTAATAGTAGCAAAGCTGAACCGCTTTGATAAACTGTTGGACTCTAAGGATTAAGGCGGTTTATTTGGGCAGAACTATTTAAATCGGCGGTTCACGAACCGCTAGATCGACTCGCCATTAAATCGGAGGATCAGTCCAACTGGTTCATCCTCTTAAAAAAAAAAGTGAAAAAAGAAGCCATTAAGTTGGAAAAAATAATTGGATAATATCAAATAAACTATTAGTAAATGATAATTTTTTTAAAGTAATATTATTAAAGTAATATGTTAAGGATAGATAAAAAATTCAATTTCGGTTAATATAAATTCTTTTTGTAAAACTTATCAAATATTAACAATTTGAAAATGAGGAAAAAATAAAATTGAGAGAAAAAAAATAAAAAGTTAGAATCGCATTAAGTTGAAAATTAATAAAAAAATTAGAAATTATTAATGAATTAATACACCTAAAAAAGAAAAGTAAAAAGAGATCACATTATTATAAATTATTAATATATATAATAAATTAAAAAATTAAAAAATTAAAAAAAAATATTTAAGTATCTCGAACTGGCCCTTGAACTATCGGGTCTAGTAAATTGGTTTGAAACTGTCAGCTCATAATCAATCATGGTTCACTATATCATCGATTCGTAAATTAACAGTTCAAGGCCGGTTCGACTAGGTGCCCAGATCTATACGTATTGATGTTTGTCATATTACTCTTGTTATTCATAAACTTGCTTTTTAATTCCATAATTTTTTAAAAGTTTTTGTACGATTACTTGAATCATTATTAATATCATTTGTAATACAACCCACTGTTCATAATTTATCAATGTATACTTTGTGTATATATATAATTTCATAATCGTGTTGTAAAGTTCGCATGCATCGTAAAAATTCCTTAGAATTTGTAGGAAATTTTTCGTTAAAACTATAACAATTTCGAAAATTTTTATGTAGATGTTCTTATGTAATTATGCATGAAAATTAATTACACAAAAAGTTTGTAAACCATTTTTATTAGCATGGTAAATTTTATTGGAGCTCATAATTATTCACAAAATTCATATATTTGTACAAAAGGATGGATTTGAGATGGGTATCCAACATAATACTCCTATATAAAAATTTTAGCATATGTTTAAAACCTAGCGGTAGCATTATAGGATATGTAACCACTCCAATCCAATAAACAAGTTAATCTAACTCAATTGAATACTTTACAATTCATATCTCAACATAGTTGTGTTTTCTCTTCATTTATTTTTAACAAACAAATAAATTTAAATCTCTGCATTTATATTGACATTATCCTTCTTGAATCATTAAAAAGAAAACCAAAAAAGGGTTATGGTACAAGTGGGCAGGTTTGAGCATCGAGACCGGTCAGACTTAGAAACCTGTTGGAAATTGGACTCTACATGATTGTCTAAGTTCCAAGGTCAATATTACTCCTATAACATAAGTTTTGCTTTCAAAATTTTTGGATACTATAATCATAGGGTACTATTTCATACTTACCTGAAAGCTTATCTAAAACCTATAATATGTATATTACAGGTTTTATACAAACTGAATTTTTTTAATGTGTATAAGTTACCATGCATCCTACCGCTTAAATATCAATAATGAGTATAATGGAATATTATAAATATAAAGAAAATCTAAGCTAGTTGATTTTATTAATAGCCCAGACCAGCACCCTACAAAGTAACTAAACCTACATCACATCTTTAATGTAAGTCAACACTAGATTTATGTATATTGTAGTTTATTAATATTTAATTTTCTTATTAAAATTCCTTATATTTGTTTTGCTTATAATTGATTTTTATAAATGATGTAGACTTTCTATTTGCATGTCATGATTTTGGGTATCAATGCTCATAATATTTCAAATAAAAGAAGTCATTCAAATAAAAAGAGTAAAAAAAGAATTTAACGCGTTCCATAAGATACCTCAAGATAAACATTTTTACCTTATTCACCACTCACTTATATAAAAGGCATTAACTAAACTCTAAAGTCTAAAAACACAGGGCAATGTAAGAAAGAAAAGAGGTAAGATGAAAGGGATTGATACGATAATTTTAACATGGAAGACCCTAATAAAGAGTATAAAATCTTTCCAAATGAAGGAGCGGCAATCCTCTATAAATCATACAAGAACAAAAAAAGATCTATAGAGAACTTATTATGGGGTATTACAGTCTCGCTCCTAGAGATTAGGCAGAAAAAAAGCCATACGATAAATCTACTATGAAGTGCGACAACCTCACTCACAGAAATAAATCTGAAACCTATTCACTAAACTGACTATGTAGGTACTATAATCTCATTGGATTGAAGGGAGAGTAAACATGAATTACGAGTATTTTCGAGTACTCGCAATCCTTACCAAGTACTAGACACAAAACATGTGCCAAAGAAATCCCCATTATAACAAGGAGGATCCTCGAGTTCGATCTACGAGGATTGGTCTATTGATCCGGGTTCAGAAGTCACTGCAATTAGTAAATGCCTATTTGTGCCGCATTAACAAATGACGAATAGAAGCAAACTTCTCAAAATTGTAAATATTTAGCTTAGTATTCACAAGTTTTCTTTTAAATGATTGAGGTAATATACTCGCTAAAATATGAAGATTTAATTTTTTTTTTTATTCACTATTTTTTTGCAGTCTTATTCATGAAGAGTATTCCAAATTAACTGTTAGGGTACAATTAAAACGATTTCATAAAAAATTTGTTGGTCGAAAATTATAAATATAGAGTAGTTAGAGATGTGATAGAAAATTTAAGAAGCAAAATTTTGATTAGATATAACATTTTGTAAATTCAAACTTTTAAGTACAAAACTTTAGCAATTGAGTATAATATTTAATAACTTAAACTTTACATATAAAATTGGATAAATCCTTAAAAATCATATTATAGTAATTTTGACATTATTTACCCTTACAAGCAATAAAGCCGAGTGATTTTGTACACAAATCTTGCAAGATTTGCACTAAAATTCCCATGAAGGATATTATATCGTATCCGAACAATGATTGACCGATTCCGTACGATCCGCGCTAACCTAAGTCCACACAAATTTGGCTACTTGCAATGGAAGCAGGCAAAGCGGCCTTCAAATTTGTTTGTTAAACGTGGAGGAAAAGTTAGTTTCCTATAATTAGAAAAGATATACATTTCCCAAATCTATGGGCAAAATGGAAGAGCATAGAATGGTTTTCTCACCTGAATTAATATGTCATAGAGTAACATATAGTTGAAAGAAGCCAAAATCATGCGATTACGTTTACTTCATCGAGAGGCAACATGTGCCTATGTAGTAACCATTAAATACTAAATAATAGAACAGTATCAATTAAATACTAAATAATAGAATACTAATTATCGAGATATTTTTTTTATGTAATAATTTGGCGTAAATCAAAATTTTAAAATTAAGTATTTTAGATTAAGTGAACCTCAAGATAAATGACTTTATAAAAAATTGTTATATCAAGAAATAAAATTCAATATCTTAATGGAAAGAGTTTCTATCTAATTATTATAATGTATACTAATTATATTGAAATGTATGATAGTGATATTAAATAGTTTAATAAAAAAAAAAAATTACATATGTGTATACGTGGGCTCTATATCGGTTAGTATCTGCCCTTCCTTAAGTAACTTAGGTCGAATGATTTGGGCCATAATGTCAGTCAAACTCCCATATTTAAAGCTGGAAAAGCAGAAGGACAGAAATGGCCTAAGATTTGCGGCTGTGTAAACATGAGCTAATTTCATTGATACATTGTTTACTTGGAGTTGGAGACAGTTCATTGGTACTCATTTATCTAATAAGTTATTTGATTGCTCGCCGTAAGTTATTAACATACAAGTTGCATCACAGTTCACCTCATCGACGCGTAAGCATCACCCTCTTCTCCATATATATATAGAGCAGATACGCAAACGCCCATGCTTATGCAAGGTTGCATGATTTGTCTCTGTAGCTCGACCACCTCAAACCCCCCAAAGTTGCAACAAAATAAAATATGGGAATCCTCGATCTCCTCTCTGATTACGTTGATATTTCAACTCCAAGCAAAAAGAAGAAAGTAATGCAGGTATGTGTTTCATAATTTAATTAGTTAGGCATCATTATTCCAATATCCAAATATATTTTGATTGAAAATGGATCATATTAATTTTTTCTCTCTTAATTTTTTTTTTCAATTTACAAATTAATGATTGAAATTTTTTAAATATCTTATCATGTTATCATGACGTTATTTTCTTTCTTATAAATCTAACTATCGATTATATATAACAATATTTTAAATGAAAACATTAAGAGAAATTGAAAGAAATAAATTGAGATGATTTTAATCCATTTTAATCTCCTCTCTCTCTATTAACTTAGGAGGAATTTGCTTAATACGACATATGACCGCCTTTGTTCTTAACAATTTTTTAAAATGTTTGATGATGAATTTCAGACAGTTGATATCAAGGTGAAAATGGATTGCGATGGATGCGAAAGGAGAGTGAGAAACGCGGTTTCCTCCATGAAAGGTGAGGATGATGATCTCCCTCTTTCTCTTTTATCTATAGTTGTGGCAAATATTACAATAGCCTACGGGCATATAAAAGCAGTACTCTATGAAAGAAAGATTAATTAAGTTACAATGACTCTACTTATTTATTTTTTTCTTTTTACTATCATAACACAAATTGTGATTATTATAAACACATATGAAATTTTACTGTTTAACAAGTTATCGACAATAAAGGAACAAATGATGATATGCTTTTACGTAACAAATGTGTTTAATTTATCAGGGGCGAAATCAGTGGAAGTGAGCAGAAAGCAAAGCCGAGTTACGGTGAGTGGGTACGTGGACCCAAACAAGGTATTAGAGAAAGTGAAGGGCACGGGAAAGAAAGCTGAATTTTGGCCTTACGTTCCATACAACTTGGTTGCTTATCCCTATGTAGCTCAAGCTTACGACAAGAAAGCCCCCTCCGGATATGTCAGGAATGTCCCACAGGCATTGCCCAGTCCGAATGCTCGCGCCGACAACCTTACGGCACTCTTCAGCGACGAAAATCCTAATGCTTGCTCAATCATGTAAATACATACATACATGCATGCATACATGTAGAAAGTGAATCGGCCAATTTTCTTTTATATGTATCTCTAGTTTTCTAAGTTTTCTTTTAATTTCTTTTTTTTTTTCCAATATAATCTTATAAATTATATGAAAGTGGATATTTTTGTAGTGCACTTGTTAAATGAAAATTCCACTGTTCCTACAAGAGCCACACCCACAGTCCCTATAAGGCTCCCACTCTCCTTATTTTTCGCTCATTTATCTTAATATACTAAGGCCGTAATTATTTTTTAACATATTAATATATAAATATAGATGTATATCTTAGTTTAGAAGATTTTATTATACTTATTAAAGTACACGTGTCCTGAATACATAATATCCTGGCGTATGTGTATTTGTGTCTAGAAGTGCTTGTTATAACGTCAAATGAAGAAACTTTATACCATTTAATGTATATGATTTTCGTAAAATATGTAACTAGTAATGGAGAGCATAAAAATATCTTGAGTAAAATAAAAAAATATAAAATGTGTTTTTAGGCTTTTGCAATCATGATTCATGTTTTCTTTTTTTAACAAATAGAGTTATAATTCGTATTATTATATCGTGTCTCGTTTCTATACTTAAACGGATTCTTATCTAAAAACATAAACTCGTGATACGATCCATTATTAATTGTATCTAAAACCTAGATCTATGACTTAGCATGTATTATAAGCAGGTTAGACCTATTTATATTAGAGTTAACAATACCTATTATCATATTGTGTTTCATTTATTTTAGGTTTAATACTACTTATAAATTAAAAAGTTATAACTAAATCTATAAAATGTTTACAGATACAAAGGGGAAAAACAATAGTAATATTTAAATTTTATAAAAACAGATAATATAGTATCTTCATACTTAATATAAAATTATGATTCAAATAAAAGTTTTAATAAAGTAGACTCTTACCAAATATTGAAAATTTGAGTTATTCGACATCATTAAATTAAGTAGAACCATGAATTAAATAAATATTAATATTACTACTAGTGTTAATTTCCAAATTTATCACATTGTTTATCATATTTTCAAGTGAGGTATTTAAAGAATTTAGACATAAGTTCGTAATATTTTATCCATTTAAATTACAATGTTGTAAGAAAAGTATATAACATTACTAAATTTAAGTTGCATAACATTACTAAATAAAATAGAACCATGACTTAAATGAATATTAGTATTAACTTTAAAATTTATCACATTACTCGTCAGATTTCAAAAGAGACAATTAAAGAATCTATATATGAATTTGTAATATATTATCTATTTAAACTATAATGCAGTAAGAAGAATATATAGTTAAAAATATCTTATACCTTTAATCGAGAATTCTAACTTAAAAAGAAATGATTTGTATAACAAAATATAAATATGAAATAATGTATAGCGTATCTCGTGTCTCGTATACAAGTCTAAAAACTTGACTTAAACCTAAACATAAATTTAATCGTGTTTGAAAAGGTCTAATTCATTTATGTATCATATCAAATTTTTTCATATACTAATTTATTTAAATTATATCGTGTTGTATTTGAGTCTATTGTGTTTAGGTCCTAAATTGGCAATCCTATTAACAAACATGTAATAACTAATGTTTTATCATTATGTGTAATTTTAATTTGAGACATATCTCAACTCGTCATTGTTCCATAAAAATTAATTTGAACGAATAAAAGTCTTTAATTATAGAATAATTGAAAATGTAGAAAATAAGACATGACGAAGGCACTTTCCACTTGAACCTTACTCTCAAGTCTCATACCCACTGCAAAGGACCTTTACATGCATCATTTTAGTCAGGGTGTCACACTAAGATATTCAGCTCTATGGCAACCCGCAAATAACATTATCATCGTGGCTATATAAAATTTACAAGAAAAACCCAATTTGCGTTTTGTATTGAACTACTCGATTCCCGCCTCATAATATATCCTTTTCTACCAAAACCCCAAAAATAATTACATTCCAAGACACAGTATATTTTGCATGCATTATTTCATCGAACCTTAACCATGTTACTTAACTCTCCAAAATTTGAATGTACAGAGACGAGAGATATCAAAATGATAAGTACATGCTGCATAAAATGACCTAAGATTAAAAAGGGATGAAGTGAAGAACCGAGCTTGAAAAGGCATTCTTTGCCATGAATGGATAAGGCCTAAGCCAACATGGTTGAAGGTCGATACGTTGGGATTTCATCCACGAAACTGAATTTTGCAAACAAATAATTTTAATTTGCAATTTTCTAAATATATTTTATAATATTTCTGGGTTTTTAATTATTTTTATAATGTTTTTTCATTAAATATATTTATTACTTTTTAAATTAATTTTTCTAGACTAACCACAAGCGAAGATGTTTCCCAAACGCATAATGATAAAATACAAGCATGTGTTTATCAAAAAGAAAACACGGATCACTTATTTGTAAAATTCTAAAACCACATATCATATTTTTATAATTTACCCAAATACTTTTGGAGAAAAATACAAAAAAATCCTTAACATTTCATGTTTTTACAAATTAGTCTTTAAATATTCATTTAGCCTATTTTAATCCTCAACTTTTTTAGGTCATATCAAATAAATACTTCTCTTAACTCTATTAAATTTTTCGTTACTATGTATACATATCAACATACAATTAGTCTGCGTAAATATAAAAAAATCTCTAATATTTACATATATATATATACAAATTAGTCCTTAACGTTTAGCTGTATATATGAATCAGTATTTAACATTTTTCATTTAGTCTATTTTAATTTTCAACGTGTCTATACATAATGGAAAAACTAACAGATAGACTTTTTTATAAATTTATTAAAATATTGAGAACTAAAATAGATTAAATGAAAGGTAAAGGAGTGATTCGTATGTACTAGTAAATGTTAGGGAATTTTTGGTACATTTCCCAATAATTTTTAACCATTAATGAGTTCTTAAAGCTTGGGGGTACCAAATCAATAATGAGATACTTGTGTAGACATATAGTTTTTGTTTTTCTTAAAGTAGATGATTGTGTAAGTGCATGGTACATAGTTGAGATTGAGCTTAGTTAAATATTGGGATAGAAGAGTGAGAACAAAATGAACAACAAATGATATATAGGTAAAAAGATAAAGGAATCATAAAATAATTTTGCGTGAAAAATTTTGAGAAGAGGAAAAATTCAAGGGAGAATGAAGATTATTATAGTATCATATAAGACAGGCGAAGATAAGAATTATTTGATTTTCTCAACAATTCACAATCCTCACACAAAGCTCATGAGAATAATTTTGAGCATTACCTGTCTAAATTAAGCAAAGCATGATAGAAGCGCTCGATAGATATGTTAAGGTTACATGTATAAAACTACGTTGCCTGCTTTACAATCCTAGCTTGGACCAGGGGAGATGAAACATCACATAGGGAAACTTTGAGGTCAAAACAAGAAGGTGGAGAGTTCGTCACCAAATCTGAAGACCACGGCACGAGGAGTACATACAATTGAGAAAAAAACCAACTAA
Source organism: Lumnitzera littorea (assembly GCA_024138015.1). Lineage (NCBI taxonomy): Eukaryota > Viridiplantae > Streptophyta > Magnoliopsida > Myrtales > Combretaceae > Lumnitzera > Lumnitzera littorea. The sequence continues at coordinate 42,999,612 of JAMXBB010000006.1, read as the reverse complement.
CAATACGAATACATTTTCTAATGACCATTCTGAAGCTCAAGTATCAATTGTATTGCTATTGAGTTTATTGAGAAAAACGAGGGAGAATCCACTTTATCCCTCATTAGAAGAGTTTATATACTCATGTTTCTTATGAGTAATGTTTAAAAAGAGTAGTGGGATAGATTCTGCAGGCCTATATATTTTTAAAAAAAGGTGAAAGACCGGACAAAATCTGGGAATTGGTAACTTGTGGAACTTGCAAATCTCATTCAGACCTTTTCTCAAATAGTGGAATGTAGTTCATGTTGATTGACTCGTCCCCTAGAATGGTACAAAAAGTGGATTGACATATGAGGCAAAACTATTTTATATTCGCTATTTAATTTTGTTAACTCTACACTTTTTACTTTTCTTTGTTATTTACATTTAGCAACATTGCATCAAGTATCATATATTATGTATTCAAGCTCTCGCTCGTGATTCTGGTTGATTCAAACTTGTTGTGTACACTTTAACTTATTACAAGACTTGGATTGAATCGGAATTTAAGTAACAAGTCCATGCCATTTGCTATCACTTCGAATAATTAAGCGGAAATTCAATTCTTGACAAAAAGATGCTAAAACTTTTGAAGTTTTTTAATAACAATCAATCCACCTGCTTTCTTGATTGTTTGACTAGAAACAACTAGATGGAATGAAATAGAAAGCAACAATTTTTCTTTTTTCTCTCTACTTTCCTAGGAGATCTTCAGATGTGCCTAAAAGGATAATCATAAGCCACTAATCTATCCAATTTATCAAAGCAACTATTGAAAAGAATTTGTGGTTCATGAATTTTGAGGTCGATGCGTTTGGGATATGAATGGCTCTTCTAAGGATATCATAACTAGAGAAGATTGTATTATACACAACATTTCAATATTACACACAAATGGATTAAGTGTTAGCTTGGTACAATCTAATTAGATTGGTAAGAATAAGAATTTGAGAGGGAAAAAAAGAACAATTGAAAGGATATCTCTTTTTGTTCTTTAAACATTTCAAACCCTAAAATCATAAAAACAAGCACTATCAATCTAAATTCTAGCACACTTCAAGTGATATTAGAGCTACTGGATTCTAATCGATCATGATGTCAAGAGAAATCAAGAATTTTAGATGAATGGAAGATGCAATTAAACAGATCATGAAAAAAGAGATGGATGAACAAGATGAATGTTTCAAAAATTTGCTAAAAAAATTGTAAAACATAAGACCAAACTTTTGAACAAAGAAGCTAAATGTCAATGGAGTTATAATAGAAAATGCAATATAACTGATAACTTATCATGTACATTAAATATAGCTTGACATCATTGGATACCCTTGAACCCATAAACTATGAACACTTTATCGACTATAGAAACAACACAACAACAAACATGACCTTATTTTACTAATCATTAGTCTCTATATCCAATTACATATACTATTAAGTAGCTCTAACATTGTTCCACACAAACCCAATAACCTTAATGCCAAACTGTACCTATACAATTGCACCCTTAGCAAACCATTAACAAAATCACTTATTGTCCCACTCAACATTAATGAGAAATGCACATAAAAATTAAGGATAAAAATAAAAGACAAAAGAGTAGGAAGAAAGCATCCATGAGCAAGTAAACACCACAGCTTTACAATTAATAGTTAAAAGAAAGCTCAAATTAAGTGATTCAAAGAAAAACTAAAAAGAAAAAAGAAAAATAAAAGACTTGAATATTCCACTTAGAACTAAAGTCTCAGGTTAAAAGTAGTGAATAAACAAATTAATAAATATTAATAGAGCAATTTTAACTACATAACCAAAAAGTTAGTTCTTTATGAGAGATTCATTATCATGGTCTTATAAATTGATACTTCCACCATCTATGTATAACTTCACTTAACATAGGGTATCATAATCCCCTTACCCTCTAAACATATGATGTCTTTGTCATGAGACCTTATAGTTTGGCTTGATTCTTTCTCCCTTTTTGGTGTATGATTCAACTCATTACTGCCACCCTCAACTTATAAGTCATTGTAAAAGCATACCATAAGTCATACCCTAGTGATACTCCTTACCCTCTTCAGATCTCTGCTTTAAACTGAGTCCAAATAGTTCCCAATTATCTACTTATTGATAACAGATTAGTTTTAATACTATTTATAATGATTCAAGGTAAAAGTAATGATAAATAAGCTAATAAATACTAATAGATCAATTTCAACAACTTGATCTAAAAGTAACTAATTAGTGTTGATAAGACATTCAAAGTTTGGGATAACTCATGATGTCGAATCATATGTGTAATTATATAATACATAAATATGTTGTGTTGGGTGCTTCTCAACACCCTAAAATCTAAATCAATAATCTAAACCTACCCAAATCCTTTTGATATGCGATGCCACTCAAGACAATGCCACATATCAATCATCAAGTTACCACACCTATGATCTTCGATACTCCTAATTTCTTAAGCTTAGCCATATACATACAAAACACACAGTTACATTAAATTGGATATAAGTTAGATTCCTTGAATTTTAATCTTACACAAGCATAAGAAACAGATATGATATCATCATAGCTAAAGTAATCAACTCTAATAAAACCCAATATCCATTAGAACCTAAATAAGGGAACACTACAAGTGGATCACTAATACTTACTTTCACGTTTTTGAGATGGTCTTAAGTTTCTTGGTTTTAAACTTAATGAATTTGCGTTGGTTGACCAATGGATGGAGAAACCTAATGGAGGTAAAGTATGAAGTTACTAATGACATCATCCATGGTAAGGAAATAATGGAAACTAATCACTTAACCATTTATAAACAAAGGATAAAAAATGTAAATGTGTAGAAGCTTTCCTACTATGGGTTATTCATGCAATGCATGTGTATTTTTAAGGAGCAGAAAGAGATAGAATAAAGGTTGATGGTTAGAGTATTAGTGAATCCAGAATTGCATTTTGTTATCTTTCCCTTAAGGTTAAGGGCTTTTGATCAAAAGGGTAATTTGACATGAGAAAATGGTATAAAGAATAAAATTATTGACAATATAAGAGATATAGCCATTGGCACTATGTCTTGAAAGAGGGAAACCATTAAAGAGAAAAGAAAGTGAGAGGAGTGAATTAAGGAAGAATAAAATGGGGAGGAAAATGGGTAAATGTTATATTTGGTACTTGATTTTATCCATTTTTTCAATTAAACTTCAATTTTTTTTTCCTTTTTTTTTCTGGCATAAACCACTTGAAGTTAAAAGTATTAATTTACTACCTACAAAATTTTCAGGGTTTTTTATAGTACCTAGACCAAGTAGTTAATAATAAAAAATTGATAAAATTTAGGTAATTAATTACAAAAATATACTATGTTCTAATAGTTAATTGCAAAATGAATAAACTTCAAGTACTAAATGACTTTTTTGAATTAGTTGTGAAAATGTTAAAAATTAGGTAATATATATGACATTTATATGAGAAAAATCATATATTCTCTTATTTGGTTAAACAATGAAAGAAAGTGAAGTTTATCAAAATGTCATAAAAGCCTTTATAACTTTAAGGTATAAAATGATAAGATGCTATTTTTTTTTTTTGGTTTATTTGATCTAGTTTTATTGGAGAGTACAGTTGTTAAATCAAATAAACGATTATATGAGTTTATGATTTTATAATATTTTTCTTAGTTAAAATGGATGTAAAATAATTTAAGCATAAATTTCTAATGGAATTATAAAGTTTAATATATAATTTATAAACTTACGATTTTATCGATTTTGTATAATTTTATATGATTTTACCGATTTTATATATTCAAAATAGCAACTGATCTGTAATTTTGACAATTATATTAGAGAGAATGATTGAGAATATTTCCCTCCCAAGTCCTCTCTCTTGAAAAATGGACTTGCGAGAATTTCTTGAAAGATGGACTTTCTTTCCTTTCTCTTTTCCCTCCTTGCAAGAATTTCTTGAAAAATGGACTTTCTTTCCCCTTCCTTTCCCCATACATAATGTAAAGGAAGAAAAAGGGTTTTGCTTGGTTCTTAAAGGAGGAGAATGAGAAAAACATCATGTTGTTATACGATAACCAAGGAAATGGAATACGATAGCTATGAGAGGGAAATGAAGAAGGGGATTGAAATGTTGGATTGGGTCAAGCCTCTTTTGGTGTGAACCTTTAGAAATTTGGCTATCCTTGATTATTGAGGCTGATTGTTCCAATAGCCGTAGCCTGTAAGAAATATTAGAGTTATATATAAGAGGAAAAAGAAATTGAAAATAGAAAAAGAAAAAAGAAATGGATAATAGTGATGATGATGGTAAATAGCACATGCATAGTAGTTAATGGGAATAGTTGCCGTTTAGGGCAATATTATACATTCTAAAGAATAGGTATCTATAAAAATACATACAACTACAATATGAAAGAAATCAATGAGATAAACATTTGCTTCTCCAAAATCTAGTTGCAGTTAGCTGTTGCGTTTTGCATTTGGAGTGTGAGATCTTGAATTTTCCAATTTTTCAAACATTTAGGGCCTGAAATTATAAAAACAAATACTATCACAAGTATAAATTCTACCATTCTTGACTAGATTTGAGTCTCATTTCTCCATGGAGTTTATGAGGTTAGATAGTTTATATTAATCCATTGTGTCTTGTTTTTGTGTTGGTATCTAAATAAGTTTGTATTTTAAAGATCTTGATCTGTAATTCGATCCATTTATTAATCGTATATAAATACCGAAATCCATAATCTAGCTATTTAATAAATGCATTTCGTGTCCAAATTAAACTCGTTTATCAATAAAAAAGTTGTAACTAAATTTATAAAATAAATAATCACATAGGGAAAATGACAATAAAAAAACTAATATTTCACAAATAAAAATTATATAGTCTTAACACTTATATATGAAATTACAACCCAAGAAAAGTTTAATCAAATAAAATTCAATCAAATATAGTAAATTTAAGCATTGATTGAATATATAACATCTTCATATTAAGTTTAACCATGTTTAAGTGGTATAATATCAATAGTCGTAATTTCCCTAAAAAGACAATTAAGGAATTTGCATATAAAAAAATTATATTAATAAAAAATAAATGATGTTGAAATATTTACAAAAATAATTTAGTTTATTACATTCTTTATAAAACTAACCCATTATACATAAAAGAATTTTCACAATTTCTAACTTCAATAAGCTATTATATTAATCAAGAATTTGACCATATACTAAATGTGAATTTTAAAGCTATCATAACTATTAATATACTTAAGATATCATGCACCATTTTTATAACTTGAAAATATTAAGATTGATTAGTATTTTAATAACTCAAATTACCTAATTTAACCATCATATGTCGCTTCTCATACAAAGATAGCTATAGTTCAAGTTTATTGTTATTGCTAAGTATTTACAAGATTTTAAAGGATTGAAATTCCTAAATAAAATAAAAATTATAAATATCATAACAAATGAAATGAATTTAAATTCACTATACATATTTGTAAAAGGTAAAATTACTTATAACCCATCTGTTTATTCATCATTAATAGGATCATGAGCTCTTAACTTACTGTAAACAATATTTAGACATGCTTTGGTCCAACATTCTTCACATGTTTATGAAAATAGAAAAATAATGCACTTTTAATTTTCAAAATATTGGTTATTTTAAACTTAAAGGGGATTACAAGCTAAACTAGTGACATATTTATGCGACTCTGTTTAATAAATGCGTTTATAAAATGGTTCGTAGGTTAAACCTAAACTCGAGCATGAATTTTATTGTAATTAAACGAGCATAATCTATTTGTATCTCATATTGATTTTTTCCATAACTAAATCCATTTATAATTGCATCTTATCATGTTCAAGTTCATGATCCTTAGATATATTGCGATCCACATCCAATTTAAATTAATCTAATTTAAGGCTAATCAAAGCAGTTGGATGCAAAATTTTTTTTCTTTGGGGTTTTAACCAGTTGAAGAAATAAATCTTTATCCAATATCATTGTTATCATCTCTGAGTATTTGTCGATAAATATAGGGGCTCTATACAAAGAAGGCCTACAAAACAATATACTGTAAGGGGACATCGGGAGGTTATCCGGCGTTGCTATTCTGATGCTTAAATTAATAGTAGGGCCTTGGAGAGTAGAAAGTAATTTGGAATAATTAGCAAGCTTGGTATGCAAAGTCTAGAAAGATTTACCACTAAGTAGTGGTCTAATATTTATAGTGGAGTGGCATTAGCAATTGAAGATTAGTTAATGAGGAGAGATCTTCTCTCGCAAGTATGGGAAAGTCGGGTCGTTGTGTCCGACGTATCCCACTTATTTTGAACGTGGTTGTTTAACACTATTCAATCCATATCTTGTGCATTCTTGCCATTGGAGAGCTTATAGGGCTTGATCAATACAAGCCTAGGGCTCAAGCCCATAGGGGCAAGCTCCAGGGCATGAGACGTATCAGATTCGGTTGGCCTTGAAGGGCCTATGTCCAAAGAGCTCTATCAACACTTTGTACCCCCTGCCCCCCTTGTAGTCTCATTACCAAGGTGAAGGCAAGGAGAAGAGATACATGAGCTACTCAGGCATGACTAATTTGACTTAAAGGAGTTCGAGCAGGTGCTACGATGCCGATGTGGTGAAGGTATAGGTCCGAGTTAGAAGCCTACCGAAGTAGAGATGTTTAAGGCAGTGGATATCCAGTCTGAAAATGTTCGAAGTAGGATGGATCGTAGTGGTCCGCAGTCATTCCGAAGTGGAGTGCTAAAGACCCGGGCGAGGCTAAGCCTTGGTTGGGGTGTTAGAGTAGGATACCTTCTCATCTTACAAGGCAAGCACTTCTAGGCTATGAATTAGTCTGCCTAAATAGTATTCATCATACCATGTCTTCATCATGCCAACTAAGTAGAAGTTAGATGGGCCTTAAAGAAACTTCTTGTCAAAGAAACATTTTCAAACTGTGATCTTTAGGCACCCATTTTCCGTACATTAAATATGACGTGACAAGTGTTATGTTATAGCAAACTAGTGTGCAGCTACATGCACTTTGCCTTTTAAAGGTGATCATCCGATTACACTTTTCACATGTCTGTTATGCAGCATTCCAAGGGATTCATGCTTATATGGATCCATATAATCGTCTGTACAGCTTTTTAGATGCTTTGCCTATAAATAACAAGGTCACAATGAGATATCACTTTTTTGCGATCACTTTGTTTTGCCATTACGAATCCTACATTCACATCAAATTTTCTTCAAAAGTTTCTCGAGCTTCTTTCTTCTTCACATGTTATAACCATGTCGAGCAACAGAGGTGAGATTGGTTCATCTTCATCATTTTAAGTCTCTAGCTCCGATTTTACAAGGAGTAACCCCCCCTCAAACATAGGAGTACGAGGTCTTGTTGCTAGCACAACTTGACGAACCTACGAGGATAGCTGTAGAGGTGCTGGATAGGGCCGAGATCATCAATGTCATCCCAAGGGATGTATATGCATACATTCCCTACCTCCTCCGAATGATTTGTTCAATTCTCTTGAGACAAGCAAGGGGCTTAACGATCGAGTGAGCAAAAGTAAAAAATCTGCCTTCAATTGGATTATAAGTAACTTTGTTGTCGAGGCGATCCTTGGGTAGCAAATAAGGTTGCCAAGTAAGGACAAATGGGTGGCCTTGCTATCAGAGAGGCACTTTATGGTGTTTAAGAAGTGCCTAAAGTTTGGGCAGTGCCTCCTTTCAAGTTGCTTCGAAAAATAATTCTTCAACTACCATCGATACAGTTTATCATAGGTCCCTCCCAGTAGGTGGAGGGTACTAAAGGCTTTCCAGGTGCTCTACAAGTAACTGGTGGTAATGGTTACTCTCGAGCTCTTCAGTTACTTCTATATATGGAAGAATGTTGGGGGGTAGCCTTACCTCCAGCTGCGCTTAGGGAAGAAGTTGTTCTACAGCCTTGTAGATTCAGTAAAAGGTTAGTAAGATGAGTACGTGATAGTTGAGTTGCCTAAGGAGGTAGACTTCTGGACGTGGTGGAGTAGGATGGCCTAAACCGAGGGTGAGAAGGGGCTTGGTCCCCATGACACTGAAGCTATCAAGAGATCCTGGCCTTATGGCACTGAAACACGGCTAGGAGATTAATGCTGCTAAAGGCTATAGAGAGGTATCTCCAGTATTTCTTCAAACTCTTCCTTAGCATAAAGAAGGCTGTGGTAAAGAAATGGGCTGAAGGTACAAGTTCGTTCTATGTACCTACGTTTGTTGTGCTAGTGTTGAGGTACTTCATTTGGTGCTTGTAAGATGATAGGGCCTCCTTAGCCGTACCGGTCACAACGAAGTCTAATGAATGGTAGTAATAGTTTCTTCTAGTTCTGTCATCTTTTCCTCTTCTAACTTTGAATTGAATATCTTACAAGCAAAAATTTGGTTGTAAGGGTGCCTCGTCCCTCTATAAACCAACTAATGAGTAGCTGCCAAGTGAGAGCTAAGGCAAACTAGTTGAAGGGCAAAGTAGTATGACCGAAGCTAAGGCCTGGGGAGATTAACAGGGCACAATCAAGGTCCGTTCCTCAGGGGATTCCCATTGGCATTCGAGACAAGCCACTAGATGTAGAGCCTTTGGTTATGGCTCTACTTGCCCTTTCCTTCGTCCCTTCCATCGAACCTATTATCATGGGTAACAAAGGTGTTGATGAGGAGAGGCCTGATGTTCAAATGCTTTCCCCTCTGCGAGCGAGGGAAGAAGAAATGGCCGAAGGGACTGCCCTTCCTTAAGTAGCTAGCCAAAAGAGGAAGACTTTCGAGATGGCCAAGGAGTGAAGGCCCTTGACAACGACACCTTTAACCTGGGGGAAATGGAATGAGTGGCCGATGACTCATCCCTATCAGAACGTTGACGATATGGGGGACACATTTTTTGGCATCTTAAACAATTTTCGGTTAGTAAGGATAGGGTCAGACTTATTCCAAGAAGTGTTGTACACCTCTCGGGATAAAGAGTTCTTGACAAGAGCCCCTAAGACGAAAATAAAGAAGGCCAAAGGGAAGTTGTTGTGGTTAAAGTAGGAGGTCCACACTAACGATCTAACGCTACAGCATTGGATACTCAACTATTAAGCTTCAATGGGGTCTTATACCTCCGGCGACTAGGCTATCCTCGGGGGCTCTCCAAGGAAGGTAGAGATGACCCCTTGGAGATAACAAGCTACCTAAGCACGCTGATATGGCAAGTAAGTCTTTGTTACTCTCGTGTTGAAGTACTTTACTTATCATTGCGTTAATGGTGGCCTTTGTTTTCAATTTGCAATACTACAATTAGGTGCTGCTTCAACTGAATAAGTTTGATGCTGCCCAGAAAGAGGTAAAGGGCTTTAGGGAGGTATTGCGCTGGAATGAGAAGTACCTACAGGAGGTAAAGACATCTACTAATAAGTACTTGAAAAAATTCTCTAAGGCTAACCGGCTCCTACGTCACTCTTATGTATAGGTAGTAAGGCTTCAAGCAAGGGTTAAAGATGTGGAGCGAGAGAGAGAGAGAGAATATTGAGAAAACAACCAAGAAGGTTGACGACTTGAAGGCTTAGCTAGAGGACGAGCAAAGGATAAAGGCTTACCTCTCTCAGAGGCTAGACGAGGAGGGCAAAGCTAGGGCCTAACTCGAAAAGGAGAATGCCGAGCTGAGGCATCGGTAGCTAGGTTGCAAACCAAGCTGGCAATGAAAGCGCCCGAGTACAGAGATATTAAGGCCACTTTACTGGAGCTGGCTAGTTTGAAAGTTAGGTTAGAGTAATAATTCCAAGAGCTATGAGAGAAGGTTTCAGATTTGGAGGAGATCATCTCTAAAAGGGAGGGTGGGGAGGTCTTCAGTGATGCTGCCCTTAAAAAGGCAATCACTGACTATCAAAAGACCGAGGAGTGGTTGTACGAGTTGGAAGACCTGACCATGGACTTAGTGTGCTATTCGAAGAAGGAAGTTCTCTCCCATTATCCAAACCTTGATCCAAGCTTCCTCAACTTTTTGAATTCTCCAACCTTCAACGAGAAAAGGGAAGCCCTAGCGTGCAAGAGAGAAGCTTCCCAGGCGGCCTTCGATGTTGCAGGCATTCCTTCTATTACTAGGATCAGGTAAGGCACTTCTACATCCACTTCTTCCCCAGCAGCCCAGCAAAAGGCTGCCCCTAAAGTAAATCCTCAAGACAATCAATCTCTAGGTGATCCTACTACTGCTCCTTATTCGCGTCTTTTAGCCTTCACTCCAAGTTAAGGCCTACTACTTGAAGCACCCATGGATCAGTGCTCCGAACAAATTGAGGCTTTGAATTTTTTTAAGTTACCAAAGTTAGCTAATCCAAGGATATAGCATGTTTATCTTCCTTTTTTTTATTTTTTATTTTTTATTTTTTGATATATGTGTAAGTTGAGCCAGGATGCTAGCCTTCACTGTGTAATTCATTAATCAATGAATGAACAAATCTTTTGAAACATTCCTCCTATACACTTGCTTTTTCTTTGCCTTCGAATATATTTACATAGGAATTCCTCTACGTAAAGGGAGCTTACCCTTGCTGAGGTGGGTTAGATCGGCGGTGTTCCGACCTGCCCAGTAGAAGGGAGTTCCTCTTTACAAGGAGTAATTCTTCTTATTGAGGTTACCCAAAGGAGGTTAGGTTGGTGGTGTTTCGATGTGCTCGGTAGATGGGAGTTCCTTTATGCAAGGGGTGTTTCTCCTTGCAGAGTGTATGACCCATAATCAGCTATTTGGGATTTGACTTGTAGAATTTAGGGTGATTAAACAAATTATCCAATTCAACCCAGATTTTACGACAAAGCTAGAATTATTAGTAAAAGTTATCTCATAAGCTCGAATTTAAGAAAATAAGTAACAATATAAGAAAATATAAAATTTCCAAATTTTAAGTTTATTAATCGTTATTTATCGAAAATGCGTAAAATGCGTAAAATGCATTCTGATAACTAACAAATCATTACAGATAAATTATATGCACACTAAAAATCTAAAATAACTTAAATAATATGTGGAGTACTTATTTATACCATATATGCATTTATATGTAGGTAGAAATATGCATAATTATTTAAAATACGTAAAATAGGCTAAAATAATGTTAAATAATTAAAGAAAATGCATGAATAATTAAGGAAAAATCAGAAAAAATGAGGAATCATCTAGATCAAGGTCATGGGAGCTGGGAAAGAAAGGAAAAAAATTAGCCAATTAAATTTACGCAACGAAAAAGGCAATTTAGAATAAAATAAAGTAAATGTCTAGTCAAATTAATGCACTATAATTTCTCTAGAGCTCTATAAATATCTAAAAAATTACAGAAGCTCATTTGTACAATTAGAAGAGTATAAAAAATAGAGAGGGTTAAAATAAGAAAGTTAAGGTTAATTTTCAAAAATTAGACAAAAATTTATATAGTTGGAGCTTATAAAGAGATTCCCAACCAGACGAGCACCTGGGAGTGGACGGCTACCACCACCAAATGTTAGTGGCAATGCCTAGGGTGGCCGATAAGGCCTTGGTGGCCGGCGGTGGTCAAAGCTACTAGTTATAGTGAGTCCAATTTTCTTCCCGATTTTACATGTTTTTTAAAAAATATTAAATATACCTAGAAAATTATGAAATTTGGTATTCTGAAATATTTTTGTATTTAGTTTTTAGAGAAAATATTATTTTGATAAAAATATGTCCCGTGATATGTAGTGCTTAAGAAATTGTGCAAAACCGAGCATGTTTCGATTTAGAAATAAATGATCTTAAGAGTGTAGTTTTGAGTCCAAAATTTTTGTGTAGACTACTTAGGGGTTATGGAATAGTTCTATGAAGCCTTTTTTTAAAATTTAATTTTCAAAATTTTTAGATAATTTTTAGGGCTTATAATAATGCATAAAATAGGTAATTTTGGGTTAATTAAGTAATTAAATGAGTAATTACTAATTTAATGAGTAATTATATGTTTAAAGATGTTGAAATCTGATGAAGTGTGATATTTGTAGTATTTAGGGTGTTATATATAATTATTAGAGAATTATGTAGTAAATATGTAATAGGTAAAAATGGTATATTTTAAGTTAATTTTGTAAATTAAGGTAATTAGGCGTAAAATTTGATTTGGGATGAATTTAAATATTTTGAGATGTTAATTGATGTTAGGAGATGATATTTGGAGTGATAGAAATATTATATGTGTATTGTGTACATAATACGTAATAATACATAATATACAAAAATTTGAAATATAATAAATAGAAAATGTTAGAATAAAAATTAACATTATACTAATAATAGGAATATATATAAAATCTGAGAAAAGACTTAAATTTAGATAATTATATGAAAGATGTAAAATTTTCTTACATCAAGAGTAAGTTCGATACACTAATAAGGATTTAAGTATACCAGGTAAAATAGAATACTGATTTAAAATTAAAAGTGATAATTAGGATACTTGAGCCTAATGTGACGAATTTCACATTTGTGTTTGGATCGCATTTTTAGGCTTTACGTATAACATCCTTAATTAGATCTGCTTTAGAACCTAAATCATAACTAGATTTGGAAACCAAACCTTAAACCAACATAAGATGAATTAATAACAACTATTATGTATATGGGAAGAATTAGGTTAAATCATAACCTGGAGTATATATACATATACATATCATCAAGATATAAATACTAAAAACGCATTTATATTATATATTATAAGACGCACGAAGACGAGTCGACCTGCGGTAGGTTGAGTGAGCAACGAAGGATACAAGAAGTTAAGATTAATACATTGCTGTATTTCAGAGTATAAATCTGTAGTACTCGGAGACTTGAATTGTACTTAATTATGTTTATTAGATAGTTAATCATATGCATGTGCTTGTTCTGAGCTGCTGATTTGCTGTTTAACTTGTATTTGTATGATTTGTATGGAACGATTGATCATCCTAAATTGGATCTAATCAAATATATGACTTGTAATCATAAATTAGACATGCATAGCAACCTATTAAGGGAACATTAGGATTCTCTGGACAAATAGCAACCCCTTCGAAAGGGATAGCTTTAGATGGCATAATTAGTCTCTCCTTCATCCTTAGTCGAACTAAGTGATAGGAGAGAAGGTCGTGGTAAGGGTGAAGTCAATGGTTCAAAGGTAGCCATGGGAGGAGCAGTGTCTCCATTGTACAAGCCTAGGTTTAGTCATAGGCTGTTGCATCAACAGAAACTCCTTAACCTAGATTAGGGTGAGTGCAATTTTTCTAATCTTACAACGGGTCGGACAATGTCGTGCGATAGCATTTATTCAAACATGCATTGCACCTAATAATTTGATTGATAACCTTGTTGGCATTTATTGTATAGTTTAAGTCTCCATCCCAACTTACTGAGCTGTGGTTGCTCACATCCCTATAGACTTTATTACAAGTGCTAGCTAAGAAACGACCATATAACTACCTCAAAGCTAGCAACTACTGGATCTTAGGGAGTGAAATGTAAATCGAAGACTAAGTACACTCTCTAGTTAAATTTATTTTAAAGTTTTTAGTATTAATTTACGAATTACTTAAGTAGATTAGGATTAAGTTGTTAAATCTTGTAAAGATACTCAAGTTATTTTAATATAAGTATATATCTTTCTTAAGTTCATAAGTAAATAATATACTTAATTTATGAACTATTTATTTCAAATTGGGTTAGTCGTAAATGTATTGTGTAAATCAGGTCTAAAATGGCGGTTGTATGGTCAGCTTTTATCTTAGAATGGTTTGCATAGCGGGACTGTTAAAATTTTGCCGCTTCTGATAAGGATCAAAGAAATAATAGCGGATTGGGAACCCAAAATGGGTATTTTAGATTCCAAAATAAAAATGGGTGCGAAAAATAAGAAAGTTTTTTATGGTGAATGTGAATGGATATAATTCACCAATACACAAATATAATCAGGGGTTTAAGCTCGAAATCGAGTTCGATACAACTCACAAATACTAAATGTCGCTTGGGATTCAAATGAGGGTTAGGTATAACTCACTAACTAGGTCAAATGAAGGGGTTTACCACAATCCTAAGAATAAGATTAATAAGAACACGGGAGAGATTAAAGAGGATAATTGATATTGAATAATCCAGTAAATGCAAGCTCTACTAGCTTAAGTATAGCCTTGATTGATAGAGGAAAGTTTCACTCTTTGTATGTGAGGGAATATCTTCACAATCTGTATATCACTATCTCCTTTAGTACAAATGTTGCTATTTATAGCAAGTCCTAAATCCTAGTAGCAAAACTGTAAATAATGTATAAGGCCTTAAACCCTAAAGAATTAGACCCATAAATAAAATGAAGGAAAACATGTACAAGAATACAAAACTAGACGTTTTGTAGGGGAAGTCGACATGCAGTCACTCGGCATGTCTTAGAAGGAGTAGTATCCGAAACAGATAGGGTCGGTAGTTGGATGTACAAGTTCAAGAAAGAGTCCCTGAAGTCTCCCTTGGTTTAGCTAAGATACTAGAAAGGTCAGCCCATAATTGCCAAGCTCTAGAGCTAGTTAGCACGAGTCTTTCAGTGCTGTGCTGAGTGGTTCTTTGGTTTCGAGTACTCTGCCTTACGATTTCTCAGCACCTCAACTGACGACAGACTTGATACCGAGTGTTTATTTTCCTTCTTCTCATCCTTTTGACTGTAGCTTGACTTCGGCAAGCATTGAAAGGCCTCAACTTGGATTTAGTCGGAGGTTGATTCCCATCATTACCGTAGGTTTGAAAGGAAGTCATCCTCGATGTTAAGTGTTGAGAATATGCTGGGATACCGAATAAGCTCCTTCTCCCTTTTTGCTTTACCATGAGGGTCGAGTGTCTTTGGATTTCCTCAATGCTCATCGAGGTTAAGAGATAGCTCTTCTCATCCTTCTAAATAGTGTAAGTGTTGAGGAATTCATCATGGATCACCTTCCAATCAAACTCCCATGGTCAGCCAAGAAATAGACTCGTGACATTCATAGGTACTATGTTGAAGTCGATCTCATCTTCATACTGCCCTACCTTAAATGCGATCTGTGCTCCTTTATGCATATGGACCATACCCTTATCATTAAACCATTTTAATCCATAAGGTCGGGGATGTGGGTAAGTCAGAAATTTCATCTTTTTTACTAACTTGATAGAAATGATGTCGGTATAACTACCTCCATTGAAAACTAGGGAACAGGTCTTCCCATTCACTAGGCACTGCATGTGAAATAAATTTTCTCTTTGTTCGAGATCCGCCCTCAAGTCAGTTCGTATGGCTATAGCTAAGAGTTTATCCAGGTTTTCGCGATAAATATCTTCTTCTATCAACTTGTCGTTCGAGCTCTTGTCACTCTAACTCTCGATTTGAGCCTCGAGCCCCTTGTCCTTCAAGACCATGACCCTTTTATTCGGACATTAGGATGTAATGTATCCGTAGCCTAAGCACTTAAAGCACTTCACTTCTTGGGCCTTATTGCCGGGTGCCTTCTCTTTTTCGACAATCTTTTTCTCGACATAGATAGGTCGACTAGACTCTCCTTTCTCTATCTTCTTTTCTTGCCTTCTCTCGGCATACCTCTCAAGCTTAAGGCTGCCTTGTTGAGGTTGGCTACTCAGCCTCTGATGCCTTCATCTTTTTTACCTCTCCACTCTTAATGCCAAATTAATTAGCTTGTCCAAAGAGTTAAATGGCAGCAATTCAACTATGTTGGCAATGTCATCCTACAGTCAACTCAAGAATCTAGCAATGGTGTAGTCCTGTGGCTTGGCAATCTCACATCTCATCATCAAGGTCCTAAACTCTTGTAAATACTCTTCAACAGTATTTCGACCTTATTTTAAGTGCTGGAAAGCATAAAGCATCTCCTACTTGAAATAAGTCAGCACAAAGCGTTGGCTCAACAGTCTTTTCATGAGCCTCCAAGTTGTAATTGGCTCCTCTCCTTTAGTATCTCACTTAGCCACTAGCTTATCCTACTAAAGACTCGTATATTCAACAAGGGATAATGAAGCCAGCTTAACCTTTGCTCAATCATCGTACTCGTAGCACTCGAATAACTTCTCGACTCGAAGAACCCAGTCAAGGAACTCTTTGGGTCAGCTACTTCCACAGAAGGTTAGCAATTTCAGCTTAACATTGTTAAGTCCTCGATCAGGTGCTTGGGGTTCATCCTTTGTATTCCGAACTAGTCGATTCACCTCGATTCGGTCACTTCTATTAGAGCTTTGCTCAACCATGTTCCTTCTCGGCCTTAGTTCCCTTCTCCGGGCTTTTTGATTTGTTTCGGAGTCAACACTCTTTTCATTTCTTCTTCTCAACTCAAGTCGATTTTCTCTCCTTCTTAGCTTAGCAACTCTTCTCCACTATTAGTTATCATGATCAAGTTCATTAAAGTCACTTCTACTTGTGGGTGTTCTCTCCTTTCTTTCCTCTCGACCATCCTGTTTGCGGCCTCTAACTAATCCAGTGAGTTCTTGGATAGAGTGAGTGGGATTCTGAATCTAACATTCTAAGTTGTCAACACATTGCCTTAAGCTTTCGCGAAGACTATCACTAGTATTGTTGACACTATCCTTTGACATTCTTGTCCGTACAGTAATTGACCAAAGAATTGAATAAACAACAAAACACAATAACAGTAACCTAGAAACAACCACTACTCAGCTTCTGCAACTACTTACGACTACTACGAACAATATGCTACACTACAGAACAATGATTAACAAAAATGTTAGAACCACAAATCTACTTTGAAGAATACTAGCACCTGTATCTCCCTGAAGCTCTGATACGAAGATGATAAGGATCAAAGAAACAACAGCGAGTTGGGAACCTAGAATGGGTATTCTAGATTCCAAAATAAAAATGGGTACAAAAAACAAGAAGGTTTTTTATGGTGAATGTGAATGGATATAATTCACCAAGATACAAATATAATCAGGGGTTTGAGCTCGAAATCGAGTTTGATACAACTCAAAATACTAAATGTTGCTCGGAATTCAAATGAAGGTTAGATATAACTCACTAACTAGTTCAAATGAAGGAGTTCACCACAATCATAAGAATAAGATTGATAAGAACATAGGAGAGATTAAAGAGAGTAATCGATATTCAATAATCCGGTAAACACAAGCTCTACTAGCTCAAGTATAGCTTTGCTTGAAAGAAGAAAGTTTCACTCTCTGTATGTGGGGGAATATCTTCACTATCTATATAACATTGTCTCTTTTAGTACAAATGTTGCTATTTATAGCAAGTCCTAAACCCTAGTGGCAAAACTGTAAATAATGCATAAGGCCTTAAACTCTAAAGAATTGAACCCATAAATAAAATGAAGGAAAACATGTACAAGAATAAAAAACTGTGCATTTTATAGGGGAAGTCGACTTGCAGTCGCTCAGCATATCTTAGGAGTAGTATCTAAACCGGACGGGATCAATAGTTGGATGTGCGGATTCAGGAAAGAGTCCTTGAAGTCTCACATGGTTTGGCCGAGACACTAGAAAGGTCAGCCTATAATTGTTGAGCTCTAAAGTCGGTCGGCACGAGTCTCTTAGTGCTGTGCCGAGTGGGACCTCAACTAACGACAAACTTGATGCCGAGTCTTTATTTTCCTTTCTCTCATCCTTCCGATTGCAATTTGGCCTCAACAAACATTGATAGGCCTCAGCTTAGATTTGGCCGAAGGCTAATTCCCATCAGCTTTGGGCCATGACACAGAGGTTACTCGAAGGAGGTTAAGTCAGTAGCGTTCCAACCTACCCAGTAGATATAAAGAAAGGGAGAAAGAGAGAGAGGTAAACAATCAATTATGAAACAACTTTTTTGTTTCATTATTCTAGAAAAATGTACATAATAAAATGCTAATCGAAATAAAGCCGAAGATTATCGGCATTCCATGTACGAGGGATGAGCTCACCATCTAGTCTTTCCAATCTGTACACTCCATTGCCTAATCTTTCCTTGACTCCAACCGGGTCTTCCTACTTGGAGGCCAACTTACCTTGCCCTTTGTACGAACCTATGGCTTCTAGCTTTCAGCATACTAGGTCACCATCCTTAAACTACTTGCGTTTGACCTTCTGGTCATAATACCGAGCAGCCCGATGTTGGTATGTGGTTACCCGAGCACCAACAAGGTCTTTGATTTCCTTGTTGGTATTGATGCTAGTTTGCAATAGTGACTCATTAAAAGCAGTGTCAAAAATTTAAGTCTAGATATTAGGAAACTTAAGTTCAATGGAGAAGATTGCTTTCGACCCAAATGCCAGGCGAAAGGGGGTCTCACCCATAAAAGTACGGTGGGTGGTCTTATACTTCCATAAGATATTGGGAAATTCATTGGCCCAAGTGCCTTAAGATTAGTCTACGCGCTTCTTTAGGCTATCCAAGATAATCCAGTTAGTTGCCTCAACCTATCCATTTAATTGGGGGTAGGCAACTGAGGTGAAGTACGGGGTAATGTAATGCTTAGTGTAGAACTCCCTAAACTTGGGGTTATCAAACTGTCACCAATTGTCTATGATGAGCATATAAGGGATCCCGAACCATGAGAGAATATTGTTTCTAACAAAAGATTTAACACTTCTCTCCATGATCTTAGATATCGCTTCGGCCTCTACCCACTTCACCACTTCGTAAAGTAATCGACAGCAACAATTATGAATTGCCGTCATCCCGAAGCTTTTGAGAAGGTGCTGAGAATATCAATCCCCCATTATGCGAATGGTTATGGGCTGGTCAGGGTTTAGAGGGTGGTACTAGGCGCATAGTTGAGTAGTACATGCTTTTGGCATTGTAGGCACTTTTGGGCTACAACTTTTACGTCTTGCCTCACGGTAGGCCAGTAATACCCGAGCCATAGCGCTTGGAGGTAAAGGGCTTGGGACTAAATGTGATTACTAAACACTCCGTTGGGTAGCTCTTCCATGATACACAATCCTTCCCCTTTTCAGAGGCATTGAAGTAAGGGAAGGTTAACTCCCCTGCGATACAAGATGCCATTGACCAATGTATAGTTGGTGGCGTAATACCGAAGCTTCTTTGCCTTCCTCCTGTCATTTAGGAGTGTGCCTTACTCTAAATAACTTTGGATAAGATCCATCCAGCTCGGCTCTGGTGTTGTTGTGGTCAGTTTCAAAACTTCAGCCAAGCCCGAAGTTATGCTTTTTTCTGGTAGGTATTTTATGAAGATTTTGCTATCCTTCACCTCGAGCTTCCGTACACCAGTGGAGGTGAGCTTGAATAGCCAATCTGCTACTGAATTCTTAAGTCGGGGGATATTCCTGATGTTTCATGAAGGGAATTCAGTAAGAAGGCTCTTTACTTTTTCAAGGTACCTAGCCACACTATCGTTATTGGCTTCGTCTTCACCTCGAACTTATTAGATGACAAGCATGGAGTCCAAGAAGATCCGCAAATGCTCAGTGTGAATCTCCTTGGCCAGCTTAAGACCAGTGATAAGCGTATCGTATTTAGATTCATTGTTACTAGAATCAAACCCGAACTTAAGGGCATAGTAGATTGTAACTTTTTGCAGGCCAGTTAGAACAAGGCCCGCGCCTCCACCCCAGAGGTAGATGATCTATCGACATGGAGTCCACACTAGTTTGTCATCACCTAGTGGTGTTTCCTCTTCTCCTGTATATTCTATCATGAATTCAGCCAGCACTTGTGCCTTATAGGCCATTCATAGCTGATACCAGATTCCATACGCACTCAATTCCATTGCATACTTCATCATTTGTCTGGACACGTTAGGTTTCTACAACATGGTACACAGTGGCTAATCTTTAAGTATGATTATCTGGTATACCTAGAAGTAAGGCCTTAGCCGTTACGCTATGATAACAACAGTTAGGGCAAACTTTTTTGCTCGGGTATACCTGACCTTAGGCTTTTGTAGTATATGGTTAACATAATATACTAGCCTATGTTCTCTTCCCTCTGCTTTAACCAACACAGAGGAGAGCACTCGGTCGCTCACGACTAGGTACAAAAATAGGTCCTCCCCTTAAGCAGGCTTGGAGAGAACTAGTAGACGTACGAGGAAGTCTTGGAGCTACTGAAAGGAGTGGCGTACTCTAGAGTCCATTCAAAACCCTTTGGATTTTTTAAGATTTTGAAGAACTCAGTGCATCTATCAGCGCTCTTTAAGATAAATCCACTCAAAGTAGCCACTATGCTGGTGAGCTTCTATACGTCTCAAACTAAGGTTGGAGGTTTCATTGCCCTTATGGCAATAATCTTATCGGGGTTGGCCTTGATGCCTCTCTATTTTACCAGAAAGCCGAGGAACTTGCTAGATTAGACACCGAAGACACCCTTTTGAAGGTTTAGCTTCATGCCGAACGTACGCATCCAATCGAAGGCTTCCTAAAGATCTTTGACATGACCGACTGGCTTCTAGCTTTTGATGATCATGTCATCAATGTACACCTCCATATTGTGCTAAATCTAGGGCTTAAACAGTTTTGTCATCATTTGTTGGTACGTGGCCTCGATGTTTTTCAATCCGAATGGCATCATGATGTAATAATATGTGCCGCAATTGGTGACGAAGGAGGTATAAACTTCGTTCTTTTGATCCATTTTGATCTGGTTGTACCTCAAGAAGGTGTCCATAAAGCTCAGTAGGGCATGTCTTAATGTTGAATCAACGAGCTAATAGATTCTCCGAAGGGGGAAACAGTCTTTAGGGTAAGCTTTATTAAGGTCAATGTAATCGACGCACATTTGCCACTTCCCATTCTTCTTCTTTACCAGTAGCACATTCACTAACCATATTGGGTACTTTTCCTCCCTTACGAAGCCGGCCTTAAGTAGCTTCTACACTTCCTCCACAATTGTAGCTTGCCTCTTTAGAGCAAAATACCTCTTTTTTTGCTTGACAAGCCGTACTATGGTGTCGATATTGAGGTTATGGGTCATTAGGTCAGGCGAAATTCAGCGTATGTCTGATGTTAACCAGGCAAACCTATCCGAGTTTGCCTACAGGAGGGTGATGATTTCATCCTTCACCTCTACTAGAGTCTCAATCCTGACTTTCATAGTTTACTCAAGTAAGGTGCCAATCTGGATGTCTTATGCTTTCTCCCTAAGCTTGCCCCTCTTAGCTGGCCTCTCTTGTAGACTTGTTTCTAGGGTAAAGATACCATCTCCTTTGGCTGCCTTAATATATAACTCTCGTAAGACCTTTTGATCACACCTATATACTCTTACCCCGGTTGGGGTTAGGAATTTGGCCTTCAGATGAAGGGAGGATATGATCACCCCGAGCGCATTCAGGCTTGGTTTTCCTAAGAGCACATTGTAAGGGGAGGGGCAATCAATCACAACAAACTCTATGGGTCGTTGTGCTACATAGTCATCATCGCCTAGTTCCATATTTAATGTAATGATACCCTTGGTTCGAACCATACTTCCGTTGAAGCCGATCAGATTATCAGGGTATGGCTTTATTTTTACTAGCAGCTTTTGTTGCATCTTCTCTTATGTATGAATGAAGAGTATGTCAGTAGAATCGCCAATGTTTACCATAATCTTTAAGATATCAAATTTTGAGATCTTCGCCTCTATCACTAGGGCATCTTGATGGGGTGTGTCAACCCCTTCAAGACGTTTGTTGGAGAAGGAGATGGAAGTGTCTAACTTTTGTCTCTTCTCCCTTATAGCCAATACCCCTGATGAGGCATTAATTGAGCTGTTGGTGCTCGGCTAGCTCTTAAGGTGCAGCACCATCCCCCCATGATTATGTTTATGACACCATTGGGGGCACGGTCATTGTTTTGCTCAATATAAGCATTCTCGGTCTATCACCTCTAAGGTGCCCTATCTTCATCATCATCAAAACAATTGTTGTTCCTCAATTGGGCCACGTATTCATTAAAGAAAGCATGCTAAATGGCATATTCGAAGGTATTCTTCAACTAGAAGCACTCATCAATGGTATGGCCATGGTCATCGTAGAATTGATAGTATTTATTAGAGTTCCGATGACTAAGGTTCCCTTGCATTTTCTACAGCCTTTGGAGCAAATTTTAGTACTTCACTTCGTGATAGGAATTGGCCTTCGATTATATCTAAGTCGAAGCCCACCAATCCCAAGCCGAGATTGATTAAGTTTTATCGAAGCCAAACTAATAACAAAAGACTAAATGGAAGAAAAGGAGACACTCAGCACTACGTCTATCGTCTACCGAGAAGTCGAGAGACCATACAGTAAAGGACTCAAGACAAAAGAACTACTCGGTAAGACACCAAGAGACTAATGTCGATTAATTTTAGCACTCAACAATTATGGGCTAACCTTTCTGGTATCTTAGCGAAGCAATGCGAGATTACAGAGACTTCCTCGGACTCGAACATTCAACTATCGACCCTACCCAATTTGGATCTTACTCCTTCTAGGATAAGCCAAGTGACTGCATACTGACTTCTATTAAACGCATAGTTTTGTATTCTTGTATATGTTTTCTTTATTTTATTTATGAGCTTAATTCTTTAGGGTTTAAGGCCTTATACATTATTTACAATTTTGCCACTAGGGTTTAAGACTTACTATAAATAGTAACATTTGTAATTAGTAAATAGAAACAATATACCATATATAAATAGATGAAAGTACATTCTTGTACTTGGAATTTTCCTCTTTCGTGTAAGGCTACTTTTGAGCTCTCAAAGCTTACCTTTTAGCCGGATTATTGAGTGGTAATTAAACTCTTTAACATTTCCCGTGTTCTTAACGATCATGTCCTTAAGATTATGGTGAACCCTTCATTTGAGCAAGTTAGTGAGTTACATTTAACCTCTCATTTAAAACTCCAAGCAACATTTAGTGTTCATAAGTCGTATCGAACCTTATTTCAAGCCCATTCCTTGATTGTGTTTGTATCTGTGTCTTGGTACGTGATATCCATATACATTGATTGTCAAGACCACATATTTCACTTCTTATTTGTTATACCCATTCAACTCATTTTAGGTTTGTGACCCGCTGTATGCATCACTTCAGAATAGACCTGAGCAATGGGTCTATTTAGAGGCGTATACTGGGTGTAAATAGGAAGGGGTAGCAGGTTATGCTTGGCCCGATGCTTCTTCTTCCTAGAGCTCTCCCCCTTCGATCTACTCAGCATCCTACCATCGAGGTGATCTTTCACAGATAATTTTTCTTTATCCAGCTTTCCACTCAACCTTTCTCGATCGGCATCACGCCTGGCATGAATGTTGTCTTCCTAATTAATGTACTTCTAGGCTTTGTTCTAAAAGTTGACCAAGGTTTTTGGCTTGCTCTTCCCAGGTCGAGTACTAAGCTGCATAGCATAGACAGTGACTCCCTCATCTAGTTGAGGGATCTCTACCACGGCATTGTTGAACTAGGCTACGTATCGTTGAACTAGGCTATGTAGTCGCACAGAAACTTGCCTTTGCCCTGCCTTATAAGGTACAAGGATGATGTGTCCATGGATGGGAGCTTGCTAGCCCTAAAATGGAGACTAAATCTCCATGCTAACTCATCAAAGGTACTGATGGAATTGTCAGAGAGATAGTTAAACCACATCCAAGCTGCCTTCCTTAAGTTGCTTGGGAAGGCTTTGTACGTTATAGCATCCCCATAACTATGGAGGTTTATGAGGGTACGAAAGTGAAAGAGATGATCATTAGGGTCACCCGTGCCATCATTCTGGCTAGGGACAAAAGTTTACCATTAGAAGGCAACACTTCGTCTTAGACACTCCTAGTGAAGGGGGTCTTATTGTTGATGATCAACCCGACATCGCTAGTAACCTTACTCTCTTACTACTTGGAGAGCCGCCTTACCATGATACAGAGCTCGTTTAGGTCAACATCATTTACCAGGTGAGCTCGACATGCAATTGAATGAGCCTATACTCCTTGAGAGTTGGCTTCTTGCTCGTTCCCAACCAAAGTACGGTCGCGAGTGGCAACAAACCTTATTAGCTGTTAATGTAAGGGTGGATCAAGTTGTCGATCCCTATCATTCTACTGCTGCTGTTGCTGGATGTTATTCCACCTAGTACGGGCATCTAAAGCTTCAGGGGGTGGGTTTGTGTGCTGTACTACTTCGCTTCTTCTAGGTGAGCGTAGAGTAGCCTGTTTTGTGCAACATATTCCCTAACCAAATGTTCCAAGCGCTCCTCCAACCTAGCCTTTTGGAGGGGCTAATTGCTCCCAAGTTGGTTATTTAACAACTATTGGTTCTGCTGCTCGTTGCGGTAAGATATAATGTTAAAGGAATTATTCATAGGGTATGTGTTTGATGTGTTTGAGTTTTCAGGTGTAAGAATTCAATTTCCTACAAACGGCACCACATGTCTTCTTTAAGCATTTACCAATAGATATGGGGGCTCTATACGTAAAAGGCTTGCAAAACAATACACTGTAAAGAGATGTCGGGAAGTTGATAAGTACAGTCACTCCGATGCTTAAGTTAGCAGTAGGGCTATGGAGAGTAAAAAGTAATTTGGAATAATTAGCAAGTTTCGTGTGCAGAGTCTAGAAAAATTTACCGCTGAGTAGTAATCTGGTATTTATAATAAAGTGATACTGGCAGTCTGGCAGTTGGAGGTCAATTAGTGGGGAAAGATCTTTTCCCACAAGTATGGAAGAGTAGGGTTGTTATGTCCGGTGTATCCCTCTTATTCAGAACATGGCTGTTTAACATTATTCAATCCTTATCTTATCCATTCTAGCTATTGCAAAGTTTACTAGACTTGCCTACAAGGATGAGCTCCAAGCCAAGAGATATGTCAGATCCAGTCAGACCTAAGAGGTTCATGTCTAAAGAGCCTTGTCAATAATTGTTTTTCTTAACAACTCTCCTATTACTTAAAAAGTCTAAGAAAAAAGCCACTGATGCTTTATGTTTTTGTTGAAGCAGAGTATAAAGCCATAATAATTGTTGCTTCAATCATATGCCAAATCGCCTGTACTGGTTTGGATAGTTTCACATGTAGAGCCTTAAGATGATTCAATATCATATTAGTAATATGTACTACACCAATGAGTAAGTTTTCAAAAGAGAAGGTGGGATTATGGTAATATGGAAATTGCAACAAATGATGAGGACAATATCACATAGGATAATGATTCCTTAGATGAAATCATAATTCTTTAAGCACTTCAAGGACTATCAAGTGCTTTCCATTTATCACGAGGACCCTTGATGCGCAAATGCTACTAAATCCACTTCCATGTCAACCAATAGGGCATTCATAATGTCTCTCAGAGCACGATCAGTGAAAGTAGATCTGATTGTACCTTCGGAAATTTCAGTAGCAAGGGCAACTCCTCGTGTGAGAAAAGTTATAAATGTTTATTTATTCATTCATTCATCTATCTTTTTGCAAAGGATTTATTTTACTGCCAGGGAACTTAATTCTGCTAGAGAAAAGGAAACTAAGGTATGGACAAACTCAACATGTTGAAAATTTGTGAGCCTTTAGAAATTTTTTTAAAAAGAAAATTACACATTTAATCATCAATGTTTATTTCTCTTTTTTTATTTGAATCTTTAACGTTTTAAAACTTTAGGATTTTCAATAATTTATTTACATTTTTAATTTATACTTGACAAATGCTTGTTCTTACTGGACTAAAAATAATTAATTAAATCAAATAATGCTTCTAAATATATTTAATTATATGATATAATATTAAAAATAGAAGAAAATAAATAAGGAAAAAAAAAAACGTTGCAAAAGATTATAACCATACCACCTTGGTCTCTGCCTTTCCAAGGCTGATTAGAAGTAGTACATATTAAAGATCACGGAAAATTGATAGAGATTAAAGAAAAAAGGTCTTATTCTTGTAAAACTTAACTTTCAGTACTCAAATGATAGAAAAACAAAGTGTCTTAATTCATTCTGCTTCTTTTTTAGCTTCTTTCTCCCTACCTCTTCTCTTATGTTCCATCTAGATGTCTATTCTTCCAAGAAGGTGCATGCCATAAACATCCAAGCTATCGAGTCAAGGTCAACTCACAAGCCTGTGCATAGAAAACAGAAATCCTTTTCCTCGCCAGCAAGTCTGAAGAGAAGATGGGACCAAGTGAACAAGAACCTCAGTGCCCTGACAAGTTCAGACAATAGACTTGTGCTGTGCTGTACCGAAGTTGGACCACCTCTTTTTTCTTTCTCCTTTATACTTTTTTTCCCACGCTTCAGAACATTTTTCTACCAACCAATTGCATCATTATTCTGATGCATTGTATATGAACACGGAAAATAGAAGATATGCTCAACAAGGATATGGTTGAATAAGAGTTCAATAGTTAGATTCCAGAGGGGCCTTTTGGAACTTTCAATTAAATTAGTGGAGGAGTGGAAGTGAAAGGATATAACTGGAAATATATTGAGAATATCGTTTTCCTTCTCCCACCATTGGAGAGAAATTATAGGAAAATGATATAAATGCGATTGAAATTATAAAATTACCCGGTTTAACATTTTCTTATTAAAAAATTTTTATCAAATATTAAATTTAATTTTTGTAATACCAAACATTTAATGAAAATGGAAATATTTCTCTCCATTTTATTTGGTTTGCTTCTTAATTTCTTATAGGCATTAAGTTTACAGATACAAATAAAATATTACAAGAAGAACTAGACATTACATTCCTACAGTATCACATTTCGTGTGATCACTATTGGATATTGATTTTTGTTATTGAAATAATTTTAAAAATTAAAAATATATATATGTTCATGTTATAAATTACAATAAAATTCGGTATTATGATTTGGAAACATAGTATAGGTTAATTTTTGGAATTTCAAAAGTATATTTGTTATATATTGTGAAATAAATTTTTGTACTACTAAGTATATGGAAAAAATTTTTAATTTTGGTCTAGTATCTCAAAACCTTTTCGTCTAATTTTAATTAATATGCAAATCAAACAATGAAGTAAAAAATTTATCTAATATTATATTATAAAATTTTAACAATCAAATGATACCTTAAAATAAAAAATATATATATATATATAATCTTTTTCATTTCTGCTCTTTTCTTCTGTATTCTCTTCTATTAATAATTGCCAAATATAGTGTTAAAAACAATCATTGTATCCTTCTTTGAACAAGGAGAGAAGGACTTTTCACTTTTTAAACTGTACGCTTTATGATGGTGGAGCTAATGTATGTTGCGGCGTAACCTAAAAGAGAGCTAGGTATATTATTAATTCGGTTTCTGTTCACACTGTTTAATTGGATTTTCATTGTCCATCCCTTCTCTGGCATGAACAAGAAAGGAAGAAAAGACCTGCCAATCAAAAAGTTACACCTGGAGCGACCACATAAGATAACAAGAGTTCGTAATAATACATTATTCAAACAATCTTCTTTTTTTTTTTTTTTCATTATTGATGGGTGATATTTGTAATCTAAATCAAAGGACCACCCACTAAATTTTCATAAACAATTTTAAAAATTATTACAAAATGGAAGTGAAAGTGAAACCCACTAGCTGGAGAACTAAAATAGTTCAGTGGAAGCTTATACCCAATGATTTGTTTCATGAAATTTGTCGAGGGATGGGCCCACTTGTGAATTTTACAGACTTTTGAAGAAGTTTTAGGAAGATTGAACCAAGCTGCAAAACATTAGGAAATGCTAAAAAGAAATTATAAACAACTTGCATGTATTATTAAAGCTTGGACTGTGTTTTTCATCGATATTACCTAAGATCCTTAATAATTCTTCATTTGTTCACACATTTTCATTGGTAACATTTCTAACCGTTGACTACTAGATTATTACATATTTTACATGACTATATATAAAGACAAGTTATTTATTTGCCTACATAATGTTTTCTTATATACAATGGTTAAAATATACCTTAGCTCATTCCGATGGCAATTCTTTGCAAATGGCATCCTTTCCTTTTAGGGAGGAAGAGGAACAACAGCCCTTTCAGTTGGTTGGATGAAAGAATTTATTTGCATTACTTCTACCAAATTGTTAGATCTCCTTATCTTCCTCATTTATACTTTTCAGATGCAGAGATTAACTTGAAGCATTTGATTTCGTGTTCCTCTCCACATTACTTTAGTTGTTTATCGTATGGTCTCTAATTCAGTTCGTTGGATTAACAACATCGTTAAGTGTTATTTCCTCAAATTGTTATAGACAATCAAATTCAATCGGCTCACTTAATTAATAAGGTATGTCTTTTCTGTCACATTGTACAATTGATATGATTTTCCTTACTCTAAATTCAAATTCAAATTCTCTTACCATTTTTAAAGCCAAGGTATCTGTCAATATTCATGTTGCGAAATCTCTTTAAGCAAAGTTACAAATTTTTCTCATAGTCTAGACACATTTAAAACATTCTTAGCAGAACAAACTTTAAATTGTTTTTTTTTTTTCCCCTTTCTTGAGTGAAATTGAAACGATAATTTGATATTAAACTCAACTGGCTGAAACTTTCCTTTTTCCCCCGATCTCTTTCTTTTCATTCCTGTTTTACAGGATACAGATAACTATACAAGGCAATATCAACATGCCATCCATTCCTTAATAGCAAGAGGACATTACCTAATTGCCTAAAGTATGTTCACATGTAAAAGAAAATAAATGTGGACATTTATTCATATGAAAAATCGATTAGAAGAAAACGTGAGAAAAATAAAAATATTTCAAACAATCATGCATTAAGATACGTGGATTTTCACGTAAAGGTCATGAAGGATCCAACTTACTTCAAACCATAAGTTGAGCCAAATCATCTCAATCCAACCTACAATGGTAAAAGTAGCAGCTCTTACAACTTTTGATCTTAAGAATAATTAGGTCAGATAAAAAATATTATCACTTGATTAAATAAGCACGAAACAACTCAAAATTATCTTTGAGACCCAAACTCTTGGGCTCAAATCACCTAAATCCGATCCATAAATTCAAATATTTAAATGATAAGATAAAGGTGCAAACAATTTGGTAGTAATTGCATGGAATATCTACTCGATTGTCACTAAGCCCCACATTTAACACATGCTCTAATTAATAGAGCTCTATGTGTTCCAAGACATTTGAACCGCTGCTCCATTATAGCTATCAGCTAGCTCTATAAATGGCCAAGGAACACAATAGTAAAACTCTCTACACTCCTACTATTCTCTTACTCTCTTTATCTTAAAATATCATATACACTTTTCTGATTTAGATATCGAAGTGATAACGTCAGACAGCCTTAACACACTTCATAGTCTTACGTGCTCTATTTTAGAGGTTATTACTCGAATCTCAAATTTCACCAAAACAAGATATATATTTTATATTTTAAATCATTATTAGTCTAATGCGTAAGCTGTTAACTAGTCATTAACAAATTGATAACAAAAAAGGGTATTATTTTTGCAACCTGAATTAATTCCATTAAATTTGTTTATTGATATAGATACAAGAAAGAAATAGGAATTGATCCATAATCACAAGTGAGTTGAATGACTTATTTTTTGAAATAGATCACGACTCCCTTTACCTTAAGCGGCCGATTCGGCTATATTAGGACTTAGGGATGGTCAGTAATCACCTAGTAGAGGATTGCACTACTCCCTATAAATGGCCAAGTCAGAACATTCATTTCCTAGTTCACCTGTATGTCTACTTTAATAAAAGGCTTTAATAGAGTTAGTTTAGGTAGTAAAAATAACTATGAAAACTTTAATTAGGTGATAAATATATTTTTTTTAAAGTATATATAGTAAATTGCACATTTTTGCAAAGTTTGGGTATCATTTATAATATTAACCCTATTAAATACTAAGTCAAATCAAATTACAGATAAAAGAATCTATAGCAAAATAATTTTGTAAAACTTTTGATGGCATGAAACTTAATATGAAAAGAAATAATTGTGAAAGTGGTCCTCCATCTTATTTTACTTTTAGACTTAAGTCCTTTATCTTTTAAAATTTTGGATGAGATTTTTTTTACTTTAACTACTCTTCTATATGAATAATTGAATCTTTAATTTACATTAATGATTAGTAAAATCTCAAGATGACGAATAAATGACAATACAATTGAATAAAAAAAATCGAATCAATTTCTTGGAAAAGTTGTTTTCATCCTCCAGTAACAAGTGTGACTTGTGAAATTATGTTTGTGGTTAAAATATTCTAAATTGATGATATTTCAACAAATACTAATACATCTAATAAAAACATAATGAAAAATAATAAGATAATAAGAGAGGACCCCAATTGGTTCATAACTAGTTTATTTGAACTGAGTCAATTTAATGACCAAAGGACTAAAATTAAATTTTATTTCTTATTAAATGGTATCCCTAAAATCTAATCTAATAAATAATGACCAAAGGACTAAATCTAATTGGATGACACATTGCATATGGACTACAATTGTCGATGGCTAATGTAACTGTGTGAACTTTGTGCGAGACTACTTTTGGTAGTGGATACAGATGTGAGATTTGGCCATCCCTATCAACCTCTAAATGATCTATTAATGTAGGATTTAGACCCTTACTCCTTGTAGTCTTAAGGAGTCATGAGGAGCTACTCCAATTTTTGAAGCAACTGATCGTGCTACTTATTTACACTTTAAACATATTTGAACAAATCTTATTTGCTACATTAGAACTAAGCATATATTTAAATAACATCTAATGTATTTGTGCATAAATTGCATTATTGAGTCCATTGTAACTTACTTTTTTGTTATCTTTTTAGGTGATGACTTCCAAGTTGATTTCACATATGATACATTTGGTTACAAGCAAGATGATATGTGCAACTAGTGGGGGAGATTTAAGCAATGACCTATAAATGTGTTTATGTTATTTTAGCTATATTTATCCCTACTGTTCATTAATTACCTATACCATCATATTTCTAGATTTCTAGACTTGGACTTTTGATGGACTTCGATACTTTTGAGCATATGGGCCATTAATACTTTTATAGATGTTTAATATGATATGACATGGATGTTTCTTAGTACAACACTTTTTCCAAAGTTAAAACTAAATAGCACTTTCCTAATGTAAATTAATCAAGAACAATAATTAGGACGATCAAAAAATGTTATCTATAATTAATGAGTGATTTAAGAAATTAAAAATTTAGCACCTTCTATCTAATTAGGATACATGGTAGACAATCATTACATTTTAAATTTTGAGACATAATAGATATCTTATGAATGAATTACATAAACTAAACCTATGCATGTAATAAGTTGGAAACAAACTCAAATTTAGCATTTAGAAATATTCCTTTCTTTTTTTTTTTTTTACTAAAAAAAATGAATATATTAACATAGAAAGAGCAAATTAAACTAATAAGGACCCCCTTCACAAAACTGAGGTATTGGTTGTTGGGTAGGGGGAAGATGGAGGGGTAGGGTTGGGGGTGTGGAATGGGGGTGTTGGTGTTAGGGGAGAAAAGAAGATAGAATATACCTTGCCTCCAAAGTTAAAAGGGGGAAAAAAATAAAAGAAATGAAAAGAAACAAACCTACTGGTTATGGAGGAATGATAGGTCCATAACATTGAAACAACAAAGCAAGAAGACATAAACTAGTCACTAGTGCTTAATTTAATTATTCCGTATCACCTTTTGAGGTTCCACTAGAAAAGCAAGAATGAAAGAAAAACTACAAAGCAAGAAGACAAAGGGAAGGGCAAATGTGAATGGGAGAAAACAAAGTCTATATATAAAGTTCTTCAAACTGAAACTAGCTTACATGTAATACACACATAATACAAATAATAATAATACATATATAGAATATATGCACATGTGGAAAACATTAACAAGCACTACTTATTGTTTGCTAGAATGGTATTTATTATGAAATTTAGAAGGAAAAAAA
Source organism: Lumnitzera littorea (assembly GCA_024138015.1). NCBI lineage: Eukaryota > Viridiplantae > Streptophyta > Magnoliopsida > Myrtales > Combretaceae > Lumnitzera > Lumnitzera littorea. Next base: position 42,967,668 of record JAMXBB010000006.1, on the reverse strand, counting down.
AGGGGAAGAAAATGAGTAGGGTTGTGACTAATGATGATGTCATTGGGTAAGGGGTAGCCACTGTATATAGTGTTGGTCCCCAATTAAGTTCTCATAGGTTGTTTTCCAATTGTTGATGCTTCGATTTTAGTATTATTGATTTTCAATTTTGAAAGTTGCTATAATATATATATTCGTGATAGATTGTCAAGACCATTGTAATTTAGTAGTAATACCGATATCCCATATGGTGGCCCATGTGCCCCTATGTGCCAAAATTCATGTACTTTGTGTACTCATACTTTTCGCATGCCAAGCCCATTGTGCTAACATACTGGTTTCACATGCTCATGCTTCTTGCGTGTTACCCATTTATTCTCATACCAACCTATGTGCCTGTAATTGGGTTCAAACTATAATGTTAGAAATGCTTTTTTAATATTTTTGAGTATTTATAATGATTTACGGTATTATATATTTTTAATTTTTTCGAATTTGAACATTTACTAAATGTATTATACTATTATTACATATTTATACAGTAAATTATGAAGATTATTAAATAATTTGATAAGTAAATAGAATGTGAAAAATAATAATTACATATAAATTTTTTACGTAAAGCATTTCTATACATTTAATGTATACGTTGTACATATAATTCGGTAAAGTATTTACGTATTTATATATGTAAATGCATATTATGTTTTTATGGATGTATGAAAAATTTGTATGACACATTCAATTTGTGGAAGAAAAAATATGTAAAAATAATTTGTACATATTTATGAAAACATATATATGTTTATATGATTATATATATGTATGAATATGCACATAGATAGATGTGTATATTTATATAAACATGTAGATGTATTTATGTATGTATAAATATATACATACCAATATGTAGAAATAGGTATGTATATACATACATATTTACATCCATATAAATACCTACGTACGTATGTAGAAATATATATGAAGAAATTTATATAATTGTATGTATAAATATATACATACAAAATGTAAAATTCGGTAAAGTATTTACCTACGTATTTAAATATGTACATATGTACTTAGAAATATGTATGTACAAATCTATATAAATATAGGGGCAAATATATGAGTATGAATATGTATACATAGGTACGTACATATTATAGATGTTAATGCATAAGTGCATAGATAGGATACAATACATTAAATTTACTGATTTTATATTATTGCGTATAATTTTATATATAAAAGAACAACGAAGAAAAATATTAATAATAATAATTAACTATTAACAAATCACGAAGGACGTTTCATTAATAAAAAATAACTTTATTGATTACATAGAAATTGAGAAAAGAAAATTTTAAAAAAATTCACAAAGAAAAAACTATCCTAAATTTCATCAAATAGTGGAAATGGAGAATTTGATTATTGATCACCATTAGAACTAGGCAAAGATAGCAGGGATTGATATTAAAAGCCTTGGCATTAGTAATATGCTTGGTATTACCTATACATTTTTTCTAATCTAACCTCTTAGCAATCTTGATGTTTCTACATCTTCGTCATCCAAACCTCTATGTTTCCATTACTATCCCATACATCCTTGAAAATAGTCATCATTTTACCAAATTTATTGAAGAAGTCTTCCATTGTGCAATGGTTGAGTTCTTGTTGTTGGTGTTAGTGTTGGTCGAAGCCTCTTCCTCTTTGTTTCGAATCCTAATGAATGATGTCATAATCAACTACATTTAATTTAGAATGTCCCTCTTCTACGTATTGTCCATGCTTGAATCGGTTTTCAATTACATCATCCCTACAGTAGTGTAGCTTCTTATTTACTGAATCTATTGAAAAAATGGGTTTATCCCTCTCTACGACATAATCTCCTAAGTCAAACCCGTATGATAAAAGAATAACTATAATTAGTCCGCCATAACAAAGATGGCTATCTTAGCATGAAAATGTCCGAATGAAGTAGTAATTGACAATGTAGCCAACGTTGATCAGTATCTCCTCTAATATATAGTTAAGGATGAAAAGGTCTTCCTTAGAGAAAAAATCTGTGTTTAATCGCGACACAATTGTATGGCATGTCATGCAATAGAGGATCTGCGTACACAATGGAAGCTTAGGACCTTTGAGATGCCTTAAATGTTGTGATACAATCTATTGATTGTTCGAACACGTATTGCAGAGCATTTGACATGTCCTACTAGACTGGCATGTAAGCATTACCCTCACATTCAAACAAGCTGTTAATGTACTCCGGCGTAACATTGATAACTCGACCAAACAAACATGTCGTTTAATATCTAACATTGTCATTTGTGGTGTGCTAAGGATATATGTCAAGGTCCTCATGAACAACATTACTAGTAGCATTAAAGTAGAAAATGCATACCAAGTTCATGTAAGTACAATTTTCTAACTCTACCAATCCCAGAAGATGTGCTTAGTGTAAAGCTTCACAGAATGGGAAAATTTCCCCTAGTTGATCAAAATCATATGATCTTGATGGGAGCATGTTACGCATGAAAAAGCTAGTTTGAAATTGCTTCTGCATAGCTTCTATAAGGAAGTGCTCGTCTAAAGGAGATGGGGGTAAATCTAAACAAACCTAAGTGCACTTAGCTTTTTTGCCCTTAGATCTAGACTAGGAACAAAGTAGGTTAGAAGAGCCTTGCCCTTGTATTGTGAAGGATTTATATATGTAAAGTCAGAAGGAGGAGTTTTGGAGGTTTAGATGCTTAGAATTTTAGTACAGGAGCATTAGTAAAAGAGTGTATGTTGCAAGGATTAACATAGGCATATTGGGTGCTATTTATAAGCAAATATATGCTAGAAAGGGGATTAAGTGCCTACTTTAAAGGCTAACGTGCCCATGTTTTGTCCTAACAGAGGTACTTTAGCTTCTTAATGTTTAAAAAAATTTGAACATTAGGTATTAACGTACCCATGTCGAATTACTATATGGGTATGTTAAAGCCCACCCAATAATTTTGTTCAAATATTTGAAGGGGGAATGTTAACATAGGTATGTTAGTTCCCGTCCTCATAAAAAGTAGTTAGCGGCCATTCCAGCCTAACTAATTTTTATGAGGGTAGGAACCAATGTGCCCTCATTGAGACTAGATGTAGGCACATTAGGCAGACCTAACTTTTTTAAAACCTTTTATTGGGACCAATATGGCCATGTCAAGCTATAATATAGGCATGTTAATTCTAGACATAGGCGCGTTGGATTGAAATGTGGCCATGTTAAATTAATTTTATATATGCCAATCTAAGTGTGCTAAAAGCATTTCTCCTGGTTTATTTTTCCTTATGCACCTATGTTCCTCCAAATGCTCTCCTATTCTCTTAACTCTACATTTAACTCTCTAAAAACCTGCATATTTTCTTGGAAAAATGGCCGAATGAGGAAATCAATTAAACAATTCCAGTCCTAATAAATTCAAGGGTTGGATCTTTACTGATCCATAAGCGAACAGCCATACTCCGTGTATCCCAATCAGGGATTTACCAATTTAATGAATCAAGTAAGGAACCCTGCATTTTCTACACCTATGTTCAAGGGTTACAATACCAACCCATAAACATACAATGTACCTACAATTCCTACTAATAACCTATAGATGTGCAATACATTCAAGGGATCATGCCAATATGGTTCATATTATTCACAAGCTGATCCCATACATAGTGTTAGAGTCGGGTACATAATAAATATTTCCTTTAAGGTTATTATTAAAATAAGTAGAGCAAAATGTGATATCTATTATGAATTTGCATTTTTTGTTAGGAAACACATTAACTCAATCTACAGATGCTTACATAGAAGTTGGTTCTATCAAGCTTGGACCCAGATCCTCTAAGAAAAGCAAGAGACGTGGAAAGCATACTATCAAATGCTGGCAGTACTTTCTAATCTAGCCCGATGTTGTAACTGCCTACTACATAACCTACAAGAATAATCTATCTAGTAAATCCAGGTCTGGTACGGGTCACCTAAGATGGCATTTTGAAAGGCATGAGAAGAAAGGTTTAAAACTGGTAAAGGTCAATGGAAAACGGGATGAGTCAACAGCTAGTTCGAGCAACCCTACTAATTTTGTTTTTAGTAATGAAGAGGCACGAGAAGAGCTCATGTAAATGATGGCTATTATGGGTATATCATTCTACGCCATAAGTCATCCTTGCTTTAGAACGTAAGTGAAAGAAAAGTTACAACTTAGGTATTGACATGTGAGTAGGCAGATGTTATGCCCCGAAGCAGTCGAATCACAATAATCCTATCATATAAACCAACCTATGATAGCAACCAACCTATGATAGCAACCAACCTCATAGTCATTATCGTAGATACAATTCACTCAAGACATCTACGATTTCTCACTTTGAAATAAATAGCTTATTTAAGATTATTGATAAAATTTACAAATATAACTAGAACCTTTAAGTTATATTTTCATAAAGATACTTATATTATCATATAATCCTAGGAAATATTTACAAAACATAGTAGTTTGATAAATAAAATATTACAAGATCATTACATAAACCTAAGAGTTAATAATAAAACTCTAAAGGACTCGATTGCTCAACCAGTTTAATCCTCATTCTCCCAAGGCACTTCAAAAAGAAACCAACCTCAGGATAGTTATAACGCGGCATCTCAATCAGAATTTACAAGAAAATCTATAAGGGTATAAACAACTAATAGCTCAGTAAATTAAGATAAAGACTTAAAAATGCATAACAAACACAAACAGGGTTTTTAAACAATTAATTAGATCTAATGTAATATGTAAATATCATCACACAACGTAGTTTGTTCCATTGTGAAATCAACATAATTTCACTCGCTCTAATCCGAATTGAGGAGTTTCAATGTTTATGCATCAACTCATAACAAAACCCAAGTTTGTGCAATGAAAACACTTTCCCCCATGACTATCCTTTAGACTATTGTACTCATTCTTATCGCAACTTCCTCTTATATTACTTAGTTCGGCTAAGAATGAAAAAAAAAGACCATTATGCTATCCAGTACTATATTTTTTTAAAGTATCAATATTTGTTTAGAGAATCTTAATTGTCCCCTAAATGGTTGCAATTTAGGTAAAAAATGGATAAATTCAATTTAAGGTAATCAAACAATCTTACACTACTCAATTCACAATAAATCACCAAAACACAACATCAATCTTCAACAAAAAATCAAAGACACATAAGTACATGTACATATAATTACCTATTGGCACAAGTACATGGTACTTTAATATAGTATTCCAAAATACGATAATGTATTAAACCCAACTTACCTGAAATCCTTAGTTCACTCACTTGACTTATTGCAAGTCAACTCATCTCCACTTATCCTATAATATAAATAATCTTTTAGTATTTTATTCCTATGACATATAGACTTTAAATCACGATTTGATTCAATTTTCCAAATATATATGTATTACTTATTAATGATTTATTCTAGGTTAGTTTCTGAATTGATTTTCTAAATCTGTTTCCAATTTTCATTCTAATTCAGTTTTTGATTACATGTGTGATACGTGAACCCTAAAAACTCGTTCTAAACCATAATATGAAATTAATTACATTATATTCGAGTATCCTCAATATCATATTTGGCCTCTAACCAATATTTTAGTCCATATGGTGTACTCTAATCCTCATTTAATTACCGAATTTACTCCCATTGTGAAAAAAAATTATATTTTTCATATAATTATCTAAATTTAAGTTTCATATTAGATTTATTGTATATTACTATTATTATTATATTATCAATTTCAACCTAATATTTTCAACTTATTACATCTTCAATTATATATATTATTAATTTACACATAATAATTACATCTAACACTCTAAATACTACAAATATTATACTACATCAGAAACTAACAACCTAAAATACTTAATTGTATGCTAAATCTGTATTTATACATTTAATTACTAATTTAAGCTTAAAATTACTCTTCTATATATTATTTTAAGGCTTAAAAATTATCTAAAAATTTCAAAAATTAATTTCTAAAAAAATCTCCTCATAGCACTATTTTAATATTCTAAATAACCTACACAAAAATTTTGAACTCAAAACTACACTATTAAGGTCGTGTATTTCTAAATTGAAAATAAGCTCGGGTCTTGGGTTTTGGATTTTGGATTTTAGATTTCTTAAGTACTATATATTTTCAAATCTAAATTTATTAAACTAATATCTTTCTCTAAATCTACATGCGTTAAAATCTCAAAATACCAAATTTTATAATTTTCTAAACATATTTAATAGTTTTATTGAATTAAACAAAATCAGATTAGAAATCGAACTCACCTGTCTGATTAGCTTCCAACCATTAGTGGTGGCGCCAAGTGTGTCAGCAAGGTAGGGTAGTAGTGGTGGCAACCGTCCTTTCTTACGTAATCGTTGGTTGTGGTTTCTCTCCTAAAACCCTAATTACACACAAATTTGGTAAATTTTACTAAAATTTCTTAACTCTCTCTTTCTGGTCTCTCTCTATTTTTCCTAAATGATTAATTGACTAAAATGAATTGTGATGAGTGATTTCTGATTAGGGTTTAGGGTTTGCTTTTGATTTATAGGTAGCCAAGTGTCCCTTATCCTCTTCTATTTTGCTTTATAATTGTCCTATTTGATTGGCTAATTGTGTTCTTCTTAATCCTAGCTTACCACAACCTGATTTTAGACATTTCCACATTTTTTTCTTATTTTTCTTTAATTATTTAGTATTATTTTAGCATGTTTTAGGTATTTTAAGTAATTTCGGGTATTATTATCTACATGTAAATAAATATATAGTACAAGTAAACACCTCTTAATATTATTTATGTTATTTTATGATTTTTAGTGTACATATAATTTATCTCTATTGATGCGTTAGTTATCGAAACTCTTTTTACGCATTTCCGATAAATAATAGGTAATATGCTTATAATTCAATATTATGATATTTAATTATTTTATTACTTATTTTTCTAAATTCAAACTCATGAAATCATTTTTACTAATATTCCTAATTTCATCATATAATTTAGACTTGATCGGTTAACTTATCCAATCATCCTAAACTTTACGTATTGACTCTAAGCTTGTGATTGTAGGGCTCACATTTCTATCCTCTTTCGAAAAAGTTTTGTTCTCAAAGTTTCTGTACATCTACATTTTACTTAATTAACCAAAAAAGATAATTGATATACATTTACTGACCTGGAAGTAAAAAAAAAAAAACAATGGGTATTGCCTCATCACTATTGCTTTCAACTCCCAAGTAATCTCGAAGTTCGAACCTTCATTCCATTGTACTTTCACATGTTCCATATCTCGATTCCTTAACTTCCGAACCTGATTATCTATTATTTGTATGGGTTGCTTCACAACTTGGAAATTCCTCTTCAATTCTATTGGTTTTATCTCTACGATTACATTTGGGTTCTTAACAAACTTTCTTAACATTGAAGCATGGAATACATCATAGTAGCCTAACAAACTTAGAGGTAAGGCTATTCTATAAGATACATTACCAAGCTTCTCCATTACTTCAAATGGACCAATATATCGTGAGCTCAACTTTCCTTTCGAGCCAAACCATCTAAGTCCTTTGAATAGACTTATCTTGACGTAAATATGATCTCCAACTTCAAATTCCGATGGCTTTCTCTTCAAATCTACCTAACTCTTATAACGATCCTAGGCTTCTTTCATTCATTGTCGTACAATTTTAACCTTCTCATTCGTTTGGTTGATCATGTTAGGTCCAATCATTGCATATTCCTCATGATCCTAATACAGTGGCGATCTACATTTTATTCCATATAATGCTTCATAAGGTGTCACCTATATAGTCTCATGATAACTATTATTGTAAGCAAAGTCTATCAATGGCAAATATTTATTTTAATCACCTCCAAAATCTAATATACAAGCTCGTACCATATCTTCTAGGGTCTGAATTGCTCGCTCAGATTCTCTATCTGGCTACAGGTGATAAGCTATACTAAATTGCAACTTTATGCCCAAAGCTCTATGTAAAGTCTCCTAAAATTTAGATACAGATCGACTATCCCAATCAGAAACAATACTTCCTAGCAAACCATGTAATCTTACTATCTCTCAGATATACAACCTAGCCATCTTTTCCATTGAATCACACATCCAATAGGGTAAGAAATGTGCACTCTTCGTCAATCTATCTACGACTACCCAAATTGAGTCATAACCAGCTTGAGTCCTAGGTAATGCTACCACAAAATCTATTGTGATATGATCTCACTTCCATCTTAGTACCTCTAAAGGTTGCAACGATCCACTCGATCTTTGATGCTTTACTTTAACTTGTTAGCACGTAATGCATTCTGCCACATACTATGCCATATCTCTTTTCATTCTATTCCACCAAAACATCGATTTTAAATCTTGGTACATTTTATTTCCTCCCGAGTGTACGACATAACCTATAATATGTGCTTCATCTAAAATTTCCTTCTTTATGTCGAGATCTTAGGGTACACATATCTTTCCTCTAAAATTTAGGATGCTTCTTTCATCCACTTTGAAATCAAAATCATTCCCTTTGCTTAAATTCTCTTTTATCTCCATCATGTCTTTATCTTCCTCTTGCTTCTATTTGATTTTCTCTAGTACAGTAGGTTGTAGTTCCAAATTCATTATCTGACCATTAGGCTCACACAATTCAATCCCAATTTTCAACTTTTCAAATTCACGCACCAATTCATGTTGGGTGGTTAACAATAATGCAACCCGTTCATAATTCTTTCGACTCAAAGCATCTGCCACTAGATTGGCTTTTTTAGGATGATAATTTATGTTCAGATCATAATCCTTAGTTAACTCCAACCATCACCTCTATCTTAAGTTCAACTCCTTTTAAGTAAAGAAATATTTCAAACTTTTGTGATGAATATATATTTCACACTATATCTTAAGTTCAACTCCTTAAGCAACAACTTTTCTATCCTACGTCGATATATAACCCAATCCATTCCAAGAAGCATAACTATATACGCTATAAGGTTTATCCAAATCAGATAATGTTAATACTGGTGTTGTAACCAATCATTTCTTCAACTCTTGAAAACTTAACTCACATTCCTTACTTTATTCAAATTTTATATCTTTTTGGGTCAATCAAGTCAATGGTTTGGTAATCTTAGAAAAATCCTTAATAAATCATTTGTCTGTAGTATCCAGCCATACTTAGAAAACTTCTCACTTTCAAAACAATAGTTGGTTGTCTCTATTCCATTACTGCTTTCACTTTTTTAGGGTTTATAAAGATTCCTTCACCAAATACAATGTGACTTAGAAAAAAAAAATTTATCCAACCAGAAATTACGTTTACTTAACTTAGCATATAACTTATTTTCTCTTAATTTTTGCAATGCCAACCATAAATGTTATACATGCTCTTCCATTGGTTTTTGAATAGATCAAAATATCGTCAATAAAAACTATAACAAATTTATCCAAATATGGTTGATATATGTAATTCATTAAGTCCATGAACACAGCCAGGGCATTCGTCAATCCGAAAGGCATCGCCTAAAATTTATAATAACCATATCGTATTCTAAATGTAGTTTTAGGCACATCCTCCAATTTTGCTCGTAATTGATGGTATCTTAATTTTAAGTTGATTCTAGAAAACATAGTTGCACCTTGTAGCTAATCAAGCAAATCATCGGTGTGGGGTAGTAAATACTTATTCTTAATGGTAACCTTATTTATTTTCCAATAATCTGTACACAATCTCATGGTACCATCTTTCTTCTTCACAAATAATACCAGTGCTCCTCATAGTGAAACACTTGGACGAATAAATCCTTTATCTAATAGCTCTTGAAGTTCTATGGGTGACATTCGATATGGAGCTTTAGAAATAGGTTCAGTTCAAAGGACTAACATGATAGTGAAGTCCAACTCTCGATACGGACCCAAACCTAGTATATCCTTTAGAAACACATATAAGAACTCACACACTACTGGTATATTTGCTACTTTAGGTGCCTCTTTCTTTACTTTGATAGAAATTACTCAACAAAATTTCCAATCACTCTCTTCTACCTTTGTTTCATGCATTTCATCACATATCTCTACTACGGTTAAGTTCAATTTACTTCCACTGGCGTTTCCTTGAAATACCATTTCTCCATCATTTAGAGTAATAGTTTTACTTCTATATTCCATAATCACTTTATATTTAGACAACCAATCTATTCCTACAATTATATCATAACCCTATAAAAACAATATTACAAGACTTATAGGGTACTTCTTCTCTTAAATCTTAATTCTATCATTATCCACCACTTCTCAAGTTGTTACTTCCTCCCCAATAGGAGTTTTAACTCTATAAGTTGTATTAATCTTAGTCACACTAATCTTCTTCTCATTCACAAATTTCTGACTTGTAAAGGAGTGAGATGCATCGATACCAAATAATGTAGAAATAGTTTTTCCATTTATAAGCACATTTCTTAGAAGATACTAATACTATGATTACTAACTAAACTTGCATTCATAAATCTCAAGATTTAAGCACTTCAAATCAACTTACACTTAAATTATCATTAAAATAAGTAGTCTGAGTATGTACTTGTCACAAGTCCTTCATTGTTTTCTTCTTCAACTGCTATAATCTCCTCAATATCGTCATAATAGTACTCCTCCATCCAATCCACAAAATCCTTATCCTCTTCATTTCTCGTATCCTCCATAACAAAGACATGAGCAAGTGCAATCATGTTATCAGAACCTCTAATCCTCTTAGCTCCTTATCCAAACTATAGACAATACTTGGTGAAATGCCCATTTTTACCACATTTGTTATACTTCACAAGTTTCATTCTAAGGCATGCTTGTAGCATATGGTTCTAATCTCTACATATAAAACACTTTCCTTTAAGCTGAACATAATTTCTCAAGAAATGATTTGTGCCACACTTTAGCACTTAACATTACCATCCTTATCATAAAAACTCAAACCAAACATTGATTGCACTGGGCTACTAGCTAAAGTTATTGTTTCCTTCTCTTCTATCCAAAACTACTAGTTGCATTAGGATACGATCTTTTAAATGATGAACTAGATTGATAACCATTGTAATCTTTTAACCCCACATTGCTTGCATTCTTACGCAATTATTCTCCAGTTGTCTTGCCTTATCCACTACTTTAGTATAAGTAATGAAACCATAATCTTCCAACTTGCAACACATTATAGGGTCAAATCCAGTAAGGAACAAATCCTTCTTTAATTTAGTATCACAATATGAATCAGGTACATATTGCAACAGTCTATTAAACTCAGTTTCATATTGAGTCACATACCTCTCTCATTAAGTTTAAATAAATCTCTCACCATCTTATTTTGGGCACTATGAGGGAAGTATCTTCTTGAATTCTTCCTTAAGCCTTTGCCAAGTAATATTATCCCCCAATTGTCTCCCTTTCGAGTCCTACCAAACTCAAATAGTTAACTTTAACATAAAGGTGCCATATGCTAACTTTTAGGATTCAGGGATTTTAAAGGCCTCAAAACTTCGTTCAATCTAAGCCAACCAATAGCTTACCCATTTCTCCCTCAAAGTAACAATTTTCTTTTATAAACTCGGGAGGCTTATTTACCTCTGTGGTCATTCCATTCTTTCCTTTGTCACCCATATTACCTCTAGTAATAAGATGTTAAATCAGTATTCCTTGTTACCTAATCAATCTCTAAATAAAGCTTTTGAGTTTTACAAATTAAATTCATATATTTTATCCTTTACTCCATTAAATAGGTAAGTGTATCTATCGTTTGTTAGTATGGATAAGTATAAAGTCGTCTCCATTGAGAAAAGGATTCAAACACTAGTGCTTATTATTCTTCCTATTAATTAACAACCAAATTTATCAAGTGATGAAAAAATTAAATTATCTGAATTACTAACTAAACTACACTAATCTACCACAACTGCTACAAACAATATTAATACTACAATGTTTAACATACGAACTTGCTCATCTACTTGGTATGATATTACCAATACACTTTTTATCCTACTAATTATTATCTATAGGAAATACAAGTATGTAAGCATCCTTCTTAGAATTGCTTATGTCTAATCCTAATTGTGTCTATTAGAATTTCTTCTAAATTAATAGTCAACTCGGATCGCATTAATGTCATTTAATTTATCCATTTCCCTAAGAATGCAACAATTTTCCTAATAATATCTCTATTATCATGAGTAAGTTGTCCCAATGAATCAGTTCTATTCAATAAAATTGTCTCTCAACATATTCTATTGAAATCTAGCCTAAGACAATATCGTGCACTACACTATTCTTAGATTAATTAAGTTCAATTCATTAGAACTAACAATTATCAGGAATTCAATAATTCTCACACTTATTCATACCCAATTGATGTAGCAAGTCCTAATTACTACTCATACATGATGAAATAACAAAGTGTATTGATATAATGCATAAATAACTTTGAAATTAACATAAGATAAGTAAGAAATACAACCCCATTCGAATTTTACTATAGAAATCTTTAAATGCAAGAACAATGAATCCCGTTGTCCCTTTTGAGTCATTCCGAGAAATGTATGATACAACACTTAAACAAACTTTACTGTAAATGGGAACACAATGGTACATATACAAATGATTAGGTGTTCGTTTGTGAATTGATGTTCTGAAAATTCCAAAACTTATCCCTTCTCTCTAAAAGTTGCGTTCTATTTATACTCTTTTCATCAAAAGACTTGAATCTACCTCTTCAAGGCACCACTTGACATATCCCGCATACTGGTTCGTGTGAAAAAGTTGAAAAAGAATAGTTATGCCCCTTCCACATGCCCATGACTCGAAGAGTGATGGTCTCAAAAACAAAATTCTATACCAATCATGGCCGTAATGAATATCGTAAACACCTCATCACTTTATTACATCTCATCACGTACGTGATTAAGGTGTCATCACCCTCCTATTATGCAATCACGGCCATAATTAATAGGAGAATCATCAATATTCCTCAATCACGCCCGTGATGAAGGGCATGATCAAGGCTGACCTTTTCATTCGTTCATTATCACACCCATGATTGAGTGAATCTTGGTATTACTTCAATGTTTTTTTCTCCTTACAGTCATAATTGCCCTAAAAGTTATTGTTCTTGTGTAAATTTCATTCTCTTGCTAGTGATTTACCTAAAATCAATATATTATATAATTAAGTACCAAAACTTAAGAATTAAATCACAATTATGATCAATTCTATGTCTAAACATGCCTTAAAAGTATAGAGTAATTTACACTTATCATTATTTCATCACCATTTGCATACTAGCAAGTAATTACCCAATGGGTATACCCTCTTATGGTGGTAAGGATATATCCTATCTATGTTGTTTCCTTAGGGGTAATGGTACTCATGGTGGAGGGTTTTAATTTCCCTTAGTTCTTCCATTACGACTCCCATCTCTAGCTTTTGCCATACTTACTTAGTATTTATAACTTATAAAACTCGTACACATATCTATTTATAAGTCATCCAATTCCTTATTTATATAAATATTTCTGAAATTACTGAATTCCTGTGATTTGTGCTTATATAATAATAACAATATCATTTCAGTCAATATGCATACTGGATATAACTTTCACTGTTTACTTGATTCTTGCTTTACATCATTGTAGTTGATTACAACTTCAAAAACAAAAAGTACAACTAAATAGACCTTTAAGTACATGTATAGAATTTAGAACCTTGATTACATCACTAATTATATTAAATAGTACGGACTCAATATTTACAATTGTATTGCACAAAAGATTACATTTGACTTGATTACATCAGGCTCGATTACATTGACTATTTACAACATTTAGACATGACCCAAGAGCTATAAAATACATCAAAATGTCAAAAAATATATTGAAAGATCAAAGATACATTAGTTTTTCCTAAAATTGCTATTGGATCATACATAGAGATCTAACTAAACAAGTCGGTCAACTATAACTAATCCCCATCAGAAGAACTATCTATAATAGTAACCTGATCAAAGGGAAGTCACTCCATGTGTCTACCCACTATGTTATCTTCTTCATCACTTGCAGATTCAAAACTTATTGATATTACTTCTAGACTCTCGGGAATGATAATCACCTCATGCACCTTATCATCCTCAAGCTCAATTGCACAACCATTTCCTATTCCTTCATGTTCTATTTCTTCATTTTGTGTAAGTCCTGCCTCTACCTATCCTCCTAGTTCATTTCCTATCTTAGCTATCTCAACATTACTACAGCTTGCATGACTATAGCATGCATATTTTTACTAGATTCATTATCACTTTCTATCTCTTGTTCCTCCTCTTCAGGTTCTTCTTCCTCGGGTTCTTCCTCCTCTATATCCTCTTCCTCTGGATCCTCTTTAATATTAGCCTCATTCTCTTGATGACTACTCTATGTATCAAAATGGTTTGCTTCTTATGGTTCTATGGGTGGTAGATTTTCCTGTAATGGTCATGGCATCATAGGATCTATATTGGGTTCATTTGGTTCCTAAGGTATCTCTATTCCTACATCAGTTGGTTTTGGAAAATAGAGAAACCAATCAATAATCCCTAGTAGATAATGTCTAATAATGTGCAAGACTCCAATAAGAATATGTGTGATGCTAGCTAGGTAAAGTCTCCCATCTTCTAACCTAGCTGGAAAGTATTTCAAAGGCATCATCAAAGATATAATTCCTTCTCTCTCTAAACACATCTGCTTGAAGGCTGTTATAGCAATATATCTCTCGTATTGAGGTCTAAACTCATCTCTATCCACATCCATTGATTTTGCCTAATAACACATTTTATCATAAAATTTATCAATAATCTTAAATATATTCTAATCAACTAGCTCTATTAACAATCATTGCATCTTAACCCTATAATCAATGGGTAACTCCTCTCTATTCCAACTAAAACGTACCCAATTAACCATCAACTCTACCCTATGACCCTACAATTAAATTGAGGATTAGTTAACATTTAATACATTAAATATTACATTTACTTCTACTCTAGTATGCTCAGTATAATCTTTTACTGCCTACTTAGTACTACTAACTCTTATTGTATTCCTATAACATCTATTTCTTTTAAATTATGATGCTTCAAAGTAAGTTCATTAGAACTAAGCTTTGATACTAACCAAGAACTGTTACACCTCGAACCAACGAAGTCACAATAGTCTTGCCATATAAACTTCACTTTGAAGTAAATAGCTCATTCAAAATTACTAATAAAATTTACAAATATAACCAAAAAATTTAAGTCATATTTACATAAAGATACTTGTATTGTCGTATAATCCCAAGAAATATTTACATAACATAATAGTTTGATAAGTAAAATATTACAAAACCATTATATAAACCTAAGAGTTAATAATAAAACTTTAAAGGACTTGATTGCTCAACTAATTTGATCTTCACTCTCTTAAGGTACTTAAAAAAAAACTACCCTTGAGATAGTTATAATGTTGCATCCCAATTAGAACCTGCAAAAAAATCTATAAATGTATGAGCAACTAACAACTCAGTAAGTCGAGATGGAAAAAAAATGCATAACAAACACAAATAAGGTTTTCAAACAATTAATTAGATCCAATGCAACATGCAAATAATAGTGAAATCAAAGTAATTTCACCTGCCCTAATCCAGATTGAGGAGTTTCAATGTTTATTCATCAGCTTACAACTAAACTTAGATTTATGCAATTGAGACATCGCTCCTCCTATGACCATCATTCGAACCATTGCCTTTATCTTTATCACAACCTTCGTTTATATCACTTAATTCGACTAAAGATAAAGAAAAGATTATTATGCTATCCAACACTATCTGTTTTGAATATATCAATATTTGGTTAGAGAATCTTAACTGTCCCTTAAAGGGTTACAACGCGTACTTAGTTAAGGTATTAGGTCAAACATGGTTAAATTCAGTTTAGAGTGATCAAGCAATCTCACATCACTCAATTCACAACAAACCACCAAAACACAACATTAGTTTTTAGCAAGAAATCAAATACACAAAAGCATATACACACATAATTACTTACAAACACAATCACATACAATCCTAAGCCTCTAAGTACTTTAATATAATACTCCAAAATACAATGATGTATTAAACTAAACTTACCTGAAATCCTTGGTTTGCTTACTCAACTTACTACAGGTCAACTAGTCTTCACATGTCTTATAATATAAATATTCTTTGAGTATTTTTATCCTTATAACATATAAGTTTTAAATTATGATTTGACTCAATTTTCTAAGTATATATGTATTACTTATTACCAATTTATTCTAGGCTAATTTCTGAATTGGTTTTCCAAATTTGTTTCCAATTTAAGTTCTAATTCAATTTTTTATTACGGGTATTATACGTAAACCCTAAAAACTCATTCTAAGCCGTAATGTAAAATTAATCACATTATGCTTTGGTATCTTAAGTATCATATCTAACCCTTAACCAGTATTTTAATTCATATGATACACCTTAGTCCTAATTTAACTACCGAATTTGCTCTCGATATCAAAAAAATTTACATTTTTTATATAATTACTTTAAGTTATGTTTCATATCAGATTTATTTTATATTACTATTATTATTATATTATCAATTTTAACCTAGTATTTTCTACTTATTACATTTTCAATTTCATATATTATTAATTTACATATAATCACTAAATAATACACATAATAATTACATTTAACACTTCAAATGCTACAAATATCATACTATATCAGAAACTAACATCCTAAAACACCTAATTACATGTTAAATCAGTATTTATACGTTTAATTACTAATTTAAGCCCAAAATTACTCTTTTATATATTATTTTAAGGCTTAAAAATTATTTAACAGTTTCAAAAATTAATTTCTGAAAAAATCTCCTCATAGTACTGTTTTAAATACTCTAAATAGCTTACACAAAAATTTTTGAGCTCAAAACTGCATTATTAAGGTAATTTATTTTCAAATTGAAAATAAGCTCAGGTTTCGAGATTTCTTCAACACTACATATTTTCAAATCTAAATTCATCAACCTAATATTTTTCTCTAAATCTACATGCATAAAAACCTCATAATATCAAATTTTATAATTTTCTTAACATATTTAATAATTTTACTAAATCAAACAAAATCAGGCTAGAAATCGGACTCACCTATCCGATTAATTTTCCGCCACCAATGGTGGCTCCAAGTGTGTCAACAAGGTAAGGAGGTGGTGGTAGGGAGTGGTGGTGGCGACCATCCTTCACCAAATGGTCGTTGGTCGTAGTTTCTCTCCTAAAGCCCTAATTACATACAGATTTGGTAAATTTTACTAAAATTTCTTAACTCTCTCTTTCTGGTCTCTCTCTATTTTTTTAGATGACTAACTGACTAAAATGAATTATGATGAATGATTTTTTATTAGGGTCTAGGGTTTACTTTTGATTTTTAGGTAGCCAAGTATCTTTTATCCTCTTCTATTTTACTTTCTAATTATCCTATTTTGATTGACTAATTGTGCTCTTCTTAATCCCAACTTACCATAACCTAATTTTGGACATTTCCACATTTTTTCTTATTTTTCCTGATTTTTCTTTAATTATTTAGTATTATTTTAGTATATTTCAGGTATTTTAAGTAATTTCGGGTATTTTTACCTATACGTATATAAATATAGAGTATAAGTAAATATTCATAAATATTATTTATTTTATTTTATGATTTTTACTGTGTATATAATTTATCTCTATTAATCATTAGTTATCGGAACTCATTTTATACATTCCGATAAATAACGGTTAATATACTAATAATTCATTATTATGATATTTAATTATTTATTTTCTTAAATTCAAACTCACGAGATTATTTTTATTAATATTTCTAACTTCATCATATAATTTAGGCTCGATCAATCAATTTATCTGATCACTTTAAACTTTATGTATTAACTCTAAACTTCTTATTACAAAGCTTATAGCAAACCCTAAAAAGAGATATAGTTGCTATTTATAAAAAAATGTGGCAAGCTTTAACAAAAGAGTTGTCAAGCCTTCTAAGAAGGTACGTAATTCGCTCGCTTTTATTTACAATTTTCATTTTCATTTTTTTATTTTCATTCAAATGCACAATCGTCATGGATCTATCATGTCTTTATGTAGCATCTCTTTGACATCTGACATTTAGAAGTCATTAGTCATCACCATCAATGATAGTTATATGTGCATTACTACACATTAGATTGACAACAAGTAGCTAATGAAAAAAAAAAAAATAGCTTTCATTTTCTTCCTAGATTCCTACACAGGGCAAACGATTGCTAACAACATCATCAACACTGCTCAATCATACAACATTTGGAGATTTTTTAGTGTTAGTTTTGATAATGCCTCAAATAATACAGCTTTAGCTCGACACTTAAAGACTACGTTCAATCCAATCTACGACAACAACTTCTTTAACTACCGATATATCTGCTACGTGTTCAACTTGGCAGTGAATGCCGATCTTGAGGGTTGTGGTCTGAATCCTCACCTAGTACAAATTTAATGTGTAATAAATGTTGTGGGTACGTCTAAGAGAAAACTCACTGAGTTTTTACAGATTTGCATAGCCAATGGAGATAATAAGAATTAGCAACTTCCACCTTTGGACTGCCCAACAAGGTGGAATTCGACTTACAAGATGCTTTTGCAAGCTTACAAGATAAGAGTCAGTTTGTCAACGTTCTACAACATTTTCATAATTAACAATCCCGACATTAGCCTCGGCCTAATGACAGAACGAGATTAAAAGTTATGCAAGAAAATGAAGGTACTCTTAAAGGCCATTCTAGTGGCGATAAAGAACTTGTTTAACTCATACTCCCCAACGAACAATCTCATTCTCTCCAACCTAATCAACATTTTAGACATGCTACAGTAACACCAAAGTATTCCTATCTTGCAATCTACCGTTTGAGGTATGGCTCAAAAACTCAAAGATTATTTCAAACAATTTCCCTTTCCTCTTCTATGTGGCTATCATGCTAGATCTATGTTATAAATTTTCTGCCACCTATGATCCCCTCTAAGAGTTCTAATGGAGCATTAGGGTTTAGAACGCTAAGTATTATGTAGTTGTGCTTAATGCTAAAGTGCAAAGAATACTCAAAACTTTGTACACATTTCATAGGCAAACATCGCATCGTTTACCCCAACCAATGCAAGCTAATAGTAATGTATCAAGTAAGCAAAGCAAACAAATTGTAAGAAATAGTAGAGATTCGTGTAATACCTTCAATTTTACGGGTGAATTTGGAGAGCTACTAATTTACAAGATACAACAACGGATGGAAATAGAAGAGGATGATTTTGATATTCTCTCTTGGTAGTCCAGTAAGATGCACATGATGCTAATCCTTTCCTTAGTGGTTTAGGATGTTCTAGCACTTTTGGCTTCAATAGTCCCTTCCTAGTTGGCTTTTGGTTTGGGTGGGTAACTCCTTAACACCCACCACCTTTCGATGCATCCGGAAACCATTGAAACTTGCATGTGCTTAAAAGATTGGACTGATGTGTAAACACATGATCAAGGAGATCATCCATATTCTTGAGTTCTTAATAGTGATAGTGACATGAGGTTGAGCAATTCAGATGAAGCACCAAGCATTGTATCGGGTGATAAAGGAGGTAAAGATGGTGGTAATGATGGTGAGGGTGATGAAGACGATTACAATTGACTTGCCTTTTTGTAGGAATTTTGAAGATTTCATTTTCCTTTTTTTTTTTTGTATATATATTCTAGTGACCTTAACCAGAATTCGACTTAAACTATGAAAGTTTATTAGTGAGAACATTGTTTAATGTTCTCCTCTAATTTACTTTCCTTATATATAGATTAGCTTACGAAAAAAAAAATTAATGATATCAAACCTTTTAATATATGAAAAAATAAAAAATGAAGATACATTTGTTAATTAAGAATTAACAGTTGATGAATAGTTAAAAAAAAGCACTAACTTATTAAATTATTATTCAATAATTTCCTATTTAGTAAATAATATACATAATTTATTAAAAAAAGTTATTGTTCATTTATTAAAAAAATTATTATTTGTTGAATAATTTATTTATTAAAATAACTTATTATTTAGTAAATACTATGTTTATTAAAGAATTTACATTATTTATAATAAATAAAGGCTCACATTTGCTAACCATATCCTTACATTCTCGTGCCTTTGGTAACTCAACTAATAATGTTACCTAACGTGCCTAAGCTTCGTATACTTATGCTTAGCATGTGCATGCTTATACTTCTACTTTCAAATTTTTTTGCGTACTTGTACTTGGGCCACCTAAGCATGAGCCTACTTGTGCTTAGGTTACGTGCCTGAGCCCACTTATCACCCCCACTCCTAATAAGATGATTTAGAATCAAATCCTTCATCTCTCAAGTTATAACATAATTAGTAAATATACATATATATATATATTTGTGGATAGGTTAATACATCTCATTTGGTATGCACAAGATAAATAAGGATATCCAATATTTTTAAATCCCAAATCCCTTAGAAATTTCTCATTACTTCGCAATTCAAGATAGGATTACTAGAGTTAATTAACATGTATAGGATTAATAGTGTTAACTTCGGGTTTATTTGGCAAAGGTTTGATGGGATATTTCCAAGTGTTTTTTTTTTTTTCCTTTTTCAACTATATTACATATTACAAATAAGCAATTAAAATGTGATTTATCATGTTGAAAGATAAGTATTCATATAATAGATCATTCTCTCTTTATCATGAATAAGAGTAAGATAGAATGACAGTCTATTTTCTATTGCTATTTTACTGGCTTGAAAAAGTGGTTGGGTCTTAAATATGACTCTTTATAAAACTGGTAATTTATATTCCTGAATTATGCATCTCTATCTTGTCCTGAACCAGAATTAATATTAAAATGCATGAAAATTAAATAGTGATGACAAATCATTATCTTATAATATAATTGTATTTATTATTATTATAATGATGTACTAATCATATTGTATTGATGTTTATATTATCATGTTGTGTTAATAATAGTAATTCCTAACTTTATGGTTATGGGTCATAATAATCCCGTGAAGGAAGGAAACGTTTTTCGTCCATTCCTTTTATTTTATTCCTTTATGCTTACAATTTTATGAAATCCAGTTTCATTAGGGAACAGATATCTTATGAATAGATGACTCAAACGAAAGCGGTGCCTTTAATAAGTTGGAAATAAAGTCAAAATTTAACCTTTAGAAACATTCCTCGTTTCTTTTCTTTTCCTTTTTTTTTTTTAACTTAGCAAAAATAATATATTAACAAAAAAATAGTAATTTATAATAATAAGGGACCACTTATCAAACAAAAAAAATATATAGATAAAGGAGGAAAAAAAAAAAAAGAAGAAGAGGAAAACGAACAGACCTACTCAGGAATGGCATAAACTAGTGATTGGAATCTGGATGTGTGGTGTGTGGTAAGGAGGCTATCCTTTTGAGTTTCCACCAGAAAAAATAAAATAAATAAATAAATATATACTTATATATATATATATATATATAAAGATAGGAGACAAAAGAAAGGGTAAAGTGTGAAAGATGGAAATCAAATGTCTATATATAGTCCTCTTGACTCTTGAGTGAACTGAACCGGCTACTCACATATATTATGTGCAACGTGGACAACATTATTAACAGGCAATCGACTGCTATAATTATTCAGTATCACAGATCACTTTTCACCATATTACTTACTTTTTCCATATATATTCCCGAATATAATTCTCGACAGCTTATGTATTTTATCTTAACTAATTATATATATATATATAAACTATCTGGGATGAAGTATATTTTGTCATACACCTTTAATGTATTCTTGATAAATTCAATAAAAACATTTATATTTTAAATTAGTTATTCTAACCTTCTATAGCCATGGTAAAATTCAATCAAAGTTTACATGGCTTAAATGAATAATTTAATTTATCTATTTTCGGTGGTTAGTTCTCCTTGTAGGAGTTGAGCTTGGTTCAGAAAACTTGTGTGGGTCATTAGAGTTTGTGAAGCTTGCAAAAAGAGGAAATGTAAATGTTAGTTATGAGGAGCATTAAAATTTTGTTTATTATAACCACTCTAATGCTCAAATCAGCTAAAAAAGAATGAGAATATAACATAAACTTTCCTAAATTATTTCCCTTTTGTCTTTTTTCTCTCTTTTGTATTTGGAGATGTCGAGGGATTTAAATAGAGAAGGCAAATGTGCTATTATTGAAAAAGCACATAGGTAGCCCTCTCTCTAACTTTTAGAGAGAGAAATTTTCTCTCATTTTGAAAAGTGCATTATGCCATGAGGATGTTAGTTAGAGATAGAAGATTCCTTTTCTCGTCTCTTTTCTTGCTTTTATCTTTATTTCAGTATCATTTTACTAAGTCTTATGCCTGATTTCATGATTAACTCATATCATTCTCTATAAATCTTATCTATTGCCATATTTCGTTTCTATGTCTACATTAGTGTACGTATCCATCTTTTCTATCTTCTTATGTAGAAACTAGGAACGGGTAAAAAAACCATGAACAGTGAATCGAACCAAATTGAATTAAAAATTGGTTTTTTTTTGAACCGTTTGGTTTATGGTTTGGTTCGGTTATGTGTGAACAGTTCATAGTTCTATTCGGGAAAACAAATCGAACCATACCATTTTGAACCTAATCGAACTGTCTAGTTAAATAAAAAAATTTTATACAATTATTTTGTACTTTTTTATATTTTCTTAATCAATCTTTATAAATATCATTAAATTTTTCATATCTTATTATTCTTTATCATAATTTTGCATCAATTATTAAGATTAAGTTAAGTAAATTCCATTTGAAATATTATATTAATTGAAGATAAAAATTTTTAGTGAAAATTTGATACAAACAGTTTGAACTATAGATCGAACCAAACCAAACCAATTTTAATTATATTCGAAAAATTTATGAATCAAACCGTATGATTAGGTTCAACTTAAAAAAAAAAAAAACCGAACCGTTATATTAGGTTCGGTTCGATAAGGGAGAGTGAACCGTACCGAATCGAACCATGCCCACCCCTAATAGAAACCCTTAGACCAAAAAAAAAAAAAAAAGAGCAATAAAATCGAAAATCAAGTAAAGAGTATACTACTTAAAATCTGTACATATATAATCATCTTTCTTAGCTTTTGTCTTGTTCTATAGTTTGATTAGCACTTTATTCTTCTTGTTGTGAACTTTCTCTAATTCAAATTTGGCTTATGTAGCGCCATGGCAGCTTTGCTAATTGAAGGTTCCTTTGCTTCCCAACAACTTGATCAAACATTACTAGAAGAAATTAATTTGGACTCTTCTCTAACTCAACAAAACTCGGATGGACTACTCATTACAACCAAAGTTGTTTCAGACAAATTGTTGAATACGTATGCAATGATTAGACTTCTAAAGAAGGCCTGAGTTGTTTATGGAGAGTTGGTGGTTTTTGCAATAGGTCCTAACTTGTTTTTTATTGATGTTAAAAAGAAGGAGTTAGGGTTAAACTTGTTGAATGATGAACCATAGGCTATGAAGGGTCACTATTTAGCTATGGAAGAGTGGAAATCTCAATGGAATATTACAGATATTCCTTGAGACACTATTTGTTTTTTGGTACAGATCCATGGCCTTAAATTATGCCAAATGACAGAAAAAAAAAAACGAAGTTATTGGGTGCACGATTGGGTTAAGTTGTAGAGATTAAGCTTGTGATGCTTGATTTGGGGAAAAGAAGGGGGTTCTTGAGGGTGAGAGTGTGAATTAAATGTGATTCTCCTTTGAAAGCTCAAATGAGAATTAGTAGACAAGATGGCTCAAAATATTTAATATACTTCAAATATGAAAAACTCAATTACTAGTGTTTTAGATGTGGAAGATTGGGTCATTTTAATAAGGTGTGTAGGTTTGAAGTTGCTTTGGGTGTAAGCTTTGGTGTAGGGTTACATGCTAATTCTATAAAGGATTAAGGTGATAGAAACAAAACACATACTGTGAAACTAGACAAAGAAAATAGCAATCCAAATTCTTCTTCACCAAACACCTTAAACCCCCAAAAACCTTAAACCCACAAAAAAACCTAGATTAATGAGGACTTAAATCCTATTAATATAAGTTCTACTAAACCTCCTCCTTTAATCACAATCTCTTTTGGGCTAAACTGAGTCAAAGATATTTCTCAACCTTCAGAATAAACCTTGCAATTGCTTTTTGAACCTAACAATTTCATAAACACTTTACTACCTCAAAAACCTTCACAGACACATTAACATATTTCACCCATAAGAATGAGTATCTCTCGCTTGTTTTGAGCAATTCCTGATCATCTTTAATAGGAAGGCAGGAAGAGGAGTTCAGGAAGAGATGGGAGGAAGGTGAATTTGCACTTATAGGTATACCTACAGTCAAAGAAGTTATACATTCATTCATTAATATCAAGCTTAAAAGAAGAAGAGAACAGTGTGAAGGAGAGGAGGGGCATGCTAAAAAACTAAAAGAGAAAAAATTCAATGTGGAACTCAATCTTAGCTTTAGTGAAGGGGTTGGAGGAAAGGGGGTAATGAAAGAAATAATGAAGAAGAAAAAAAGAATAGTGAAAAAAGAAAGGGAAAGCATGTGTAAATTAGTGATGGTTTATGTGGAGAAAAAGGTTGAGGAATGTACTGTGGATAACTATTTTGAAGTGCCTATTGCTATTTATGAACCTATGGGTGGTGGTGGCTAGCCCTAAATAGCCATATGGGAGCCATGAGTTTCATGAATTGGAACTGTCAAGGGCTAAGGTTACCTAAGATAGTTCTTAATCTTAAAGGCCTAATTAATAAGTATAATCCTTCTATTGTGTTTATTATGAAGACAAAAAATGTAGAAAATAAAGTTGAAAAATTAAGGACACGATTAAAATATCTTAATTGCTTCTATGATCAAGGAAGTTAGGCATTGCAGGAGGCCTAGCTTTTTGGTGGACTAATGATTTTTATATTATGCTAATGGAGAATAATTTTTATTTTATTAACTCAATTGTTGCATTTATTGATGGTAGAATGGTGGGTTGAATAATTTGGGTTCATGCACATTTAGATTTTGCCAAGCAAGTGTAGTTATGGAATATTTTGAAGCAAAAGGTAACCTATACATCAATTCCCTTTCTTTGTATTGGGGGTTTCAACGCCATCCTTGAAGAACATGAAAAAGGAGGAAATAGAAAAGAAGCTTAATGTATTGAGGCCTTTAGGAATTTAGTTTTTGATGCTGACTTGTAAGATTTGGATTTAAAGGCCTTCAATATACATGGTGCAACAAACGCTATGATCATGTTATTGTGCGAGAAAGTATTGATAGGGGTCTAGCTTCTATGCCTTGGATTGACTGTTATTCAAATTGTCAAGTGTTTCATCAAAATGCCTATGGTTATGATCATGTAACTGTTCTGATGCTACTGGATGGAAGGGATAAAAAAGGACAGTGGCAATTTTAATTTGAAAGTATGTGGTTAGAAGATGAAGAATGCAAAACTATAGTGAAAAATAGTTGGAACTTATGTTCTGATGATAGTGCTTTTGAGTTGATGATGCACAATCTAAAAAAGTGTCAACATTCCTTAATTAAATGAAGTAAGGATCATTTTTCAAATAACAAAACTGTCATTGAAGAAATTATGCACATAGGCTACTATTGGTGGACATGGACTCTCACCTCCTAGCCACTTATAGGTGATGGAGCTTTCAGTAGCAAATCTAGGTTAGAGTTTAGTTGCTTTCGTCTACATGTGCCATTTGTCACCTTTTGTCTTCTTCTTCTCTTAAGCATTGAATGTGCATGAGTTTTATACAAATACGGGCCTTTTTTTTTTTTAAATATTACGAAAAAAGGCCCGTTTAAAAAAAATTACGAATATAGTATATAAAAGGCGTATTAAGTGAATGCACCTTCAGTTACTCATATTTTTTATACTAAAGACGCATGCAGTGGATGCGCTTTTAGTATAATTCATTATAATTGAAGACGCATGTACTGAATGTGCCTTCAATTGTAATGTATACGCCTTCAATATAATTAGTTATAACTGAAGGCGCATGCAGTACATGCGCCTTCAACATACGCCTTCAGTAGGCTAGGTTTAAATACCCCAATTCATATGACTATAACTTATTCTTGCTTATATTAGTTTCTAAAATTTCTAAAACACAGAGAAAACTCGAGGAAACCCATAATTAAAGTACTGGATCATTTCTTTACACAAGTGAACGTTTGAAACAAGTAACAATCTACAACTTATAAGCATGTTATTTATTTATTTTATTTTATTAATAATTAACATTATGCAATTATTATTTTTAGAAAAAAAATTTGTTACGTTATTACGTAAATTTCTTAATTGTAGATGTACCGTAAGTTATATAAATTATTAATATTTCATAAAAATTTATTGTATGTTGTATAAATTTAGGATTGTTTTATATTACGGTAGATAAGTTATATAAATGTGGATATGAATAATGTTGGAATGTAAGTGGAAATTGTTGTGTGTGTGTGTGTGTGTGTGTGTGTATATATATATATATTGCGTTTTTTATTGTGTTAAGTAGAATTAGAAAGTGAAAGCTAAGTAGTTGTGTTGACGACGCAGCTTACCAACATGATTAAGTGCATTTTGTAAAGTTGTCGCTTGGTGTGTAGATAAAGTTTATAATTTCATTTAAATATTCAGTTTATTATGACACTACTAAGGTGGAAATAGCAGATTATGTGAAAGTTATTGTATATACAAATGGAAATATAGTGATGGGTAGCTAGGGGCCGGAATATAATAGGGAACCCGTTAAGAAGTTAAAAATTAGGAAAGATTCAAACTTCTTTTATTTCAGTCGGAGAATTTGTGGATGCACTGGAGTTGACCCTAGTGGTATTGAACTTGTGCATAGACATCCCTTTTTCCATAATACTAGAGTTATCTACAAGTTGATGGCCATTAGAGATGATAAGGATGTTGAGAATTTCATTGAGATGGCAGAGTCTTTTAAAGAACAAAGTATTCAAGAAGTGTACATAAGGCATATTGGGAAATCGAGTGCTCGGAATGAGCATAAAATACATGAGCCAAACAATCCAACCCTTCTGGATCTCAATGTGCATTCAACAATGATTGGTGCGAAGCAAACAAATGTGGATTAATCAAATGAACTGTACATAGATTTCTCTGAGTATGAGCACGTAAATATCACAGAAAAGCAGCTTGACGAAGTATTAGGTCCCATTATTGAACATAAAGAGTCTTATGATTCGTATGTAGAGAGAATGCACATGGATATAAATGTCGATAATGGGAAGAATGCGGCAAATGTGGATGGTGATGAGGATGATGGAGATGATGGGGATGGTGATAAAGATGATGTTGGCTTCGAAGATGACCATGCTGAGGATTTAGAAGGGGCTTAGGTGAGACCACATGTTAGCAGAAGTAATGTATCGGTCCAGACACTTCGCAATGACGGCTTGAGTAAGCCATACTATCGAACTAGTGAAGTATTGTCAAGTAGGCAGTTTGAAGACTTTTCACAAATAAACAAACCTGTTGACAGGCTTATCAAAGATCGTGTCCCATTTTAAAATAGCCAGTATGATGGCAGTAGCTATGCAACATTCGAGAGAGATGTTAATAAAATGTGCAGTAACATCATCAACTCTAATGACTTGAGTGTCGGTATGCGTTTCAACATAAAGAAGGATCTCATAAATGCAATTAAGTCATTCCACCTAAGGAACCACTGTAATTTTCATGTAAACATTTCGAAACTGAATGTATATGCTGTCTACTGTAAAAAGAAAGAACAGGGTTGCAAGTAGAGGCTATGGGCTTGTTTGAAAAAAGTTAAAGGTCTTTTCAAAATAACAATTCTAGAGGGTTCGCATACTTGTGTGAACCTAATGATGAATCAAGATCATCCTCAACTCGATAGAAACATAATGGCTACACTATTCATCAATAGTGTACAAAATAACCTTGATGTTAAGATACTTGATCTTGTAACTAATGTGCAAACTATGTATGGGTACACAGTAAGCAATAGAAGGGTTTTCGAGGCCAAGCGAAAGGCTGTTGAGATGATATACGGTAATTAGGAGAAGTCATATAAAGAGTTGCCGAGATTATTAAACGCAATAAAGTTGAGCAACTCGAGGACACAAGTGGATTGGGGCTAGAGAAGTTCACCAAAACAAGATCAATCCTAGTTCAAGTAGGTTTTTTGGACATTTTGGCCATGTGTTGAAGCCTTCAAATACTGTCGACCTATTGTATGTGTCGATGGTACATTCTTATATGGAAAGTACAGGCATAAGTTGTTAGTAGCTTGTAACATGGATGGGGACAATTCAATTATTCCATTGGCATTTGCTCTTGTTGACACAGAATCGGTAGAAACTTGGGGGTGGTTCTTAAGAAAGCTTAAAGCACATGTAGTCAGCCAAAAGGGGAAAACCTTATATGTTGTATCGGACAGGGCATCCGATAATGACTCTGTGTACAAGGAACCATCAATAGGTTGGCAGCCACCGTTTGCCGTTTGGAGATATTGTCTACAGTATGTTACTAGTAACTTCAACACGATCTATAAAAACCAGCTATGCAAAAAACTTGTATGGTTTGCAAATGTTCAGGCATAATAGAGGAAATTCAAATGTTTCATGTAGAAGTTAGCTCAGGCTAAGGAGGACGCTCTCGCGTGGTTCGACAATGTGGATTTGGATAAGTAAACTCTCGTATAAGATGGATGTTACCGTTTTGGATACATAACATTAAACATTGTCGAGAGTTATAACTCTATTTTGAAATCAATGCGTGGATTAATCATCACTGCATTAGTGAAGAAGATATTTTACAACTGTATCGCCTATTGGGAGGAAAGGCATTAGGACGCCAAAGAAGCAATCGATTCTAGCAAGACCTACACTGATTACACTGTAAAGATATATGAAACTTGGAGGCGGCGAGTGTTACGCCCCGAAGTCGCAAAGTCGCAACAGTCCCGCCGTGTAAACCATTCTATGATAGAAACTGGCCTCACAGTTCCTATCATAGAGATAATCTACACAAGGCGTCGACGACCACTCGCTTTGAAGTAAACAGTTCGATTAATAATTATGCTACAATCATAATAAATATCATAATTTCTAATAAACATTTATAATTATATATATATATATATAAGTCTCCACAGAGCTTCCCAGGAAGTTTTACACAAACATGACAGTTCACTAGATTACATAATAACTATTAGTCTTTTATTCCTAATTACATGATTACTCTAGTTACACATTATATTAAGTAACTTGATCCTCACACCCCTGGCTTCAAACGGACTAACCTCTGGGTAATTGTAGGGCAGCATAGTACTTGAAGTAATCACAAATCAAAACCTGTAAAAGGATCTATAAGGATATAAGCAACTGCAGCTCAGTAAGTTAAATTGGAGACTCATGAATGCATACAAGCACAAACAGGGTTATCAAACAATTATTTTCATGCAATGCAACAATCAAGTGTCATCGCACAACGTAGTCCGGTCTGTTGTGAAATCAGAGAAATTTCACTCGCTCTGATCCGGGTTGAGGAGTTCCATGTTATGCAGCAGCTCACAACCAAACCCAGGCTTGTGCAATGGAGACCTCGCTCCTCCCGCGACTACCTTCAAACTATTGACTTCACCCCCGCCGCGACCTCCTCTCCTGTCACTTAATTCGATTGAGGATGAAAAAGGGACCATTTTGCAATCCTGCTCTATCCCTTTCGAAGGGGTCGGTATTTGGTTGGAGAGTCCTATGATCCCCTAACGGGTTGCAATGCATGACGTTTTCGGTTATTAAGGTCGACTAAGATTAAATTCCGGTTAAGGTGTTCAAACAAGTTCATACCAATTAAATCAGTCACAAAATCATTCACAGCACAAATTCCAGCACGAATTCAGATATATCAAACACATGCGCAAACTACTTATAATCACAAGCATATACAAGCCTAAGTCTCCGAGCACTACAAAACTAGTACTTTATTACAACAAGCAATAACCCAACTTACATGAATTTGCTCGATCGCTCGATCCTCAAGTTGCAAGTTGATTTGTTTCTGGGTGTCCTATAATGCAAATAGGTCCTTTTAGTACTTATATTTTATGGATTCTTATTCTAATTCATAATGTAACTTATTTTCCTCCTGTATACCTATAATGTATTAATAATTCATTATATTCTATTTCGGGGTTCGGTTCCTAAACTAGATTCTAGTTTTAATTCCTAAGTCGTAATTAAGCTCGAATCCCAATGTGACATTAATCACATTATGCTCGGGTATTCAAATATCCTATTGAGTCGTAATTTTGATATTCTAAACTATTCGGTACATGCTAACCCTAATTGAGGTATCGGATTTATTCCCGATGTGTAAAAATCTTACATTTGGAGATATTTACTTAAAATTAAATATTATTTTAGATTTATTATTTTTCTGATTTCAATTATAATATTATCTAAATAACCTTATTTTTTTAGATTTATTAATTTACACTTTTACATATTCCTAATTTCTTATATTCTTTACCTAATTTCCCTAATTAACCATACTTAGTACCTAAAGGCTAGGATTAGGGTTCCACTACAGAGATTAACTTCCCTAAACATCTAATTAAGATCCAAATCATTAATTAACATCCTAATCACCTAATTAATCCTAAATCACCCAATTTTACCATCATTTTAGGACTAAAAATTAACTTAAAAATTTGGAAAATTAATTTTAAAAAAATGGCTTCATAGCACTGTTCTACATCATATGAGCATCCTACAAAAAAATTTTGAGCCCCAAACTACATCCTTAAGCCTATTTATTTTCCGGTTTAATTATGCTCGGTTTTGAACAATTTGTTAAGGACCCTATATTTCCAGATATAATTAAACTAAATCAATATTTTTTCCTAAATCTAAATACAATAAAACCTTAGAATAACAAGTTTCATAATTTTTTGGGCAAAATAACTAATTTTACAAAATTATACAAAAATCGGGGTGAATAAATGACTAACCGGTTCGAAGCTTTCTGGCCATCCAAACCCGGTCCAAGGCTGTCGGCCGGTCTAGGCGGTGGTTCTAGTGTAGGGTGGTGGTGGTGGTTCGGTCCCAAGTGGTGGTGGGTGGTGGTTTTAGTTCACCTTACTAATCTACACAGTTTTCTTTTTTTTTTTTATTTTCTGGATTTTCTCTCGATTTTTTTAGTGTTTCGATTTTTCTCAAATCTCAAACTGGCCAAATGACTTCTGAGAATTTTTTCCTTATTTATAGACAAATATAGTAATTAATGTGCATTAATTTGATGGGATTTTGCCCCATTTCCTTGATTTTTGGCTTTTTGTTTGTCAAATTCCTATTGGTTATTTTTTTCTTTTCTGTCCACGACCTGATCTTGTTGCAGTTATCCTCTTCTGATTTTTCTTTTATTTTTCTATAATTATTTTGTATTTTTCTTTAATTATTTACTTAGTTTTCGGCCAATTTTAGTAATTACGCGTATTTTTATCTACATGTAAATACATGTAGGGTACACGTGAACATTCCTAAATATTATTTTGGTCATTCTAAAATTTTTTGTATACATATAATCTATCTCTAATAATTTATTAGTTATTATATTACATTTTTCGCCTTTTCGGTAATTAACAGTTATTATGCTTAAAATTTGAAAATTTTATAGTCTCCTATTTTACTACTTATTTTCTTAAATTTAAGTTTACAGGATCATTTTTACTAGTATTTTGCTAAATAGTTTATAATTTGGGTTTGATTGGATCCCTTAGTCGATCGTCCTAAACCTTGGGTTTTAAGCTCAAACCTACGATTACTTGACTTGGCTTTAAGGCTTATAGCGAGCAAGTGCACATAGAGTCATTTCATTTAGCTTGCAAAATGGTATTTTTGAAGTTTTAACTGGTAGTCAAATGACGACAAAAAGATTAAAGGGAGGAGGAAGGACATATATAGTTGACTTCAAGGGCCGCACTTGCGCTTGTCAGAAGCGGCAAATATATAGGATTCCTTGCTCCTATGCATTTTTGCTGCAGTAAGTATGAGGGTAGACAACAAATTGGTAATATGGCCATAGTATAAGTGGGCAAACCAGATAGATTGTTATTGAGCTTATTTCTACCCGGCTACAAGTTAACTTCCCTTATCTTTACCCGGATATTAACTTACTACAAAAAAGGTGAACCTAGGTGTAAGTGATATCACGTGGAGATAAACATTCGCGAGTGGTCCAACAAAACTAGATGCAATGCATGTAGGTGGGAAAGACATAATTAGAGGAGGTGTCTAGATATTAATAGGGCTGATACATATTCCCTTTTTATCTAAGCATTACATTATAATATATGCATAAGTACAATGATTGATAATTTTTTATTTTTTGTTTTTTGTCTACTAAACATGTTTGTATGTGGTTGCAGGATAGATGAAGTTAGGACTGATTGATCCATGCATACTTATGAGGGGGCATTCACTTCTTTCCCGTGCTGTAAGGACCTTCACTTGACGTAGGCATCAGTAGATATGTTTAGTCTATTGTTTTTGTTTTTTTCTTTATTTTTCTATTGTACTAATGTTGTCATTGACTGATTACAAATTTTGTATACATACTGATTATTTAAAACATAATTCACTTTTCATCATATATTGCAATTTAATGCATTGTTTATTTATCATAATTTTACAATTTGCAATTATTTTTCCTTTAGTTCAAATTGTGATACTAAAGACTCATTAAATATATGCGTCTTCAATGTAAATATTTATACTGAAGGCATATACACTTGATACACCTTCAGTTCAATTTCTACTACAATAGTCTACTAAAGGCAAGTGGGGAAGTAGGAAACTCACATAAAATCACAATTGGTGGAACACCTCAACAAATATAATAAGTAAGGAAGAAATAAGTGCATGGGATGATCATCTAATGACCATATGAGTTGAATAGAAGAAAAAGTAATTGTAAATTATAAAATTAGGATAAATAAATAATACATTGAATGTAAAATATGATGAAAAGTGAAATGTATTTCGAATAATTGGTATATACACAAAATTTGTAATCAGTCAATGACAACATCAGTATAATGGAAAAATAAAGAAGAAAATAAAAACAATAGACTAAACATATCTATTGACGCCTATGTTGTGTAAAGGTCCTCATGGCATGGGAAAGAAGTGAATACTCCTATCTATCGTATGTTTGAGTAGGCTTAGCTGGTGGATCGTCGAGCTTAAGTTTCTTAGGAGGAACTAGGTCGGTTGGATGGCCCGGATGCAATTGAGTGACACCTTCACCTACAGATGACTATGTGGGGGTATAACGTCACTTTTGAGGAGCTAGTGGAGAAGCAAGGTTAAGATGTTGTTGGAACTCGGGAGTCACGTATTTATGTACTGTAACACAAAAAATTCCTAAATTTAGACGTTATAAAATATATTTTCATTAATTATTAATAATTTACACAATTAACGATACATCTATAATTACGAAATCTATATTCGTATAACTTATGTACCTTAACACAAAAAATTTCTAAATTTAGACAACATAAAATATATTTTCATCAATTATTAATAATTTACACAATTTATGGTACATCTACAATTACGAAATCTATATTTGTATAACTTATGTATCGTAAAACAAAAAATTCCTAAATTTAGACGATATAAAATATATTTTTATCAAATATTAATAATTTACACCATTTAAGGTACATCTATAATTATGAAATTTACGTCATTAACTAATAAATTTTTTTTCTATAATAAAATATTGAATAATGTCGATTATTACTAAAATAATAAAAAAATATTAAATAAATAAAATCCACATAAGTTATAGATTGTTACCTGTTATTGATGTATACTTGCATTAGGAAATGGTTCGATATTCCAATTATAGATTTCTTTGATTTTTCTCTATATTTTAAAAATTTCAGAAACTGATATAGATAAGAATAGGTTTTGACCGTACGAATTGGGCTATATATAGGTGATATACTAAGGCGTATCCAATGCATGCGCCTTTAGTTATAATAAATTACACTGAAGGCGTATCCACTGCATGCAATTTCAATATAAAAATTATAACATAATGCGCTTTCAATATATTATATTTGTAATTTTTTTTAAACGAGTCATTTTTCGTAATATTTTTTAGAAAAAAAAAACATGTATTCGTATAAAACTCGAATGTGCATATGGCCTATGGATCAGACTTAAGACTTGGAGGCCTTAGTAAAAATAAGCCATGAACATATATTGTTAATATGGAGGATTTATAGGTATTAATAATGTAAAAATAATGACTTAATTAAGTTTTAGTATAAATATAATAAATTTAAATAATATAATCAAACAATAGAGCATTTAATTGAATTTTTATAGAAGAATTCTAGTTTACTTATTTCAAAAAATAACTCTAAAGAGGTAAGTAATTTTAGAGAAGTGTTACTAATCTTATTTGCAGCATATTGTAAAGGCTAATTATCCCACGTTTTAAATCTATATTTCTACAGAGAAATGACCATCGCATTTAACAACGAAGCATGAGCGCTGTCATATTGTTGGTTCTACGGAGACATCGAATACCACTTACGAAAATGAAAGCTCTCTATCTTCCATGATCCTCCCTAGGAATTTCCAAGATAATGCGATTGGAAAGATCCAATTATTTTCAAACCACATCAACCCAACTTGTCCACCACATTTAATCCAAATAATATCTGTCTCCACTTCTACAAAATCATCACTCATCCGCTACCTCTCTTCCCTTTCCACGTTCTCTCCAAAAGTTCTTCCCCAACAATAAACATGGCTTGTTCAAAGAAGCTTTCATTAATAATACTTCATGTTATAGTTTTATGTATTACCAGCATATGCGCCGAGGATGAGCTCATGGATACATCCAAGTTGGAGATGTTTGTGGATGAGCTTCAAGACATGCCCAAAGTCTATGGTTTTGATATTGTTAATGGTGTTCCTAAATCCAAGTCCTTGAAGATTGGAATGTTCAGTAAACTCTGGGTAAGTAGTAAACACTTACTTTGGGCAAAAAAAGTACATATCCATTTCAGATTTTCCAAGTTATTTTGGTCTTCTTTCTTGTCATGTTATGATCATTTTTATGTCATTAGGCTAACCTTTTATCTCTAAATGCAATCTTCTTATATTTTTTTGGTTTTTTCTGCATTTTGTCTCACCCCTTCTTTTTGAATCTGTTTTAGTTATTTTGGGTGTTAAATTTGAATCAAAGTAGTTCATTCATCTCAAGACAATAATATGAAGAGAAACCTATGTCTTTTATGGGAGCTTTTCTTTTTTTATTTTTTATTCAAATCAAATTATTTGCCACAAGTTAATCATTTTGGTTAAGATCCACAAGAAACCACCAAAAAAAGTGTATCTTAATTCTTATAGGCTATTGACAGTATATAAAAATAAACCTTGACTGACACTTCAATTAAGGACGTTTTTCACTTACTTTAATCAGGTCTAACTATTTCTTAATCCCGGTCTTGGATATGTTAGTCCAATCATTTGAATTTGCTTTGCAAGTTGCATTTTCTTGAAATATTATGGTGAATCAAGAGGATTTGCATGCAAAGAAGACTTTTCTTTCTTCCTTTTGATTTCTAGGCTAGTGCATGCTTTAAATCGGGAATATTTCTGATGTATTTTATAGAGAAGCGCAAACATAATGCTTTCTCCAGAGCAGCAACCTGTCGTGACCTTTTTAATAAAAAAGAGGTTTAATTTAAATGAAAAAGAAAATAAAAAGAAGAAGAAGAAGAAAAGAGAGAGAATGTGATGAATACAATCTCTTTTCTTCTGGACCATCGACTTTTTCTATCTAGATTCGTCTTAACAAAAGTCACTGTTGGAGAAAGTTTCGAATAAAGATCGGATTAGTGCTGAGTAGACACCAATAAAATTTTAATGCGTAGAAATATAAATTGTGGTGGTTAAAAGTTATGTGTTATTATTAATATATGTTTAAAGGATATTGCTAATGATTTAATAAATATTGTGATGAATAAGATGTTGATTTGTATGATGTATGTAAATTATAAATAATAATTAATTTTTAAAAAAAATTATTATAATTTATATTAATATTTATATATTACATATATACAACATGTGTGTCTCGTTGGTATTTGTACTATGCCTGAATTTCCACTAAGTTCCATAATATCAACTTTGAAAAGTATACACGGCCGGTAATCAATGGAGAGATTGACTTTTCATTACTAACAAATTCCATGATATCTGCAGAAAGTAAGAAGCGGAGTATCAATTAAGCCATGGATGGTTAAATCTTTCATACATAATTTTTCGAGGTTATTTTGTGGGGAATCTAGCAAAGTTAAGATTCTACTGTTAAAACATATTTCAAAGAGGAAAGTCAACCTAGGGAAAGAACTGCATTTGGATCCTCGTGCTGATACGAAACCCAGACTTATTTAATATTAATCGACAAAGAATTTAGTCTTGTATCAAATTAACTTCAATTTGGAGTTACTGTAACATCGTTAAGGTTGGGTTGTGGAAGTTTTTCGTGAATATCTTGTTTAGGCGTGCATGTGCACTCTAAGCCATTCATTAATTCTTCTGTTCGACCAAAGATGATATCAAGAAGTCACTTAGAACTAAACCCGACTTTATTGTTAAGGAGTAAAGGACACTCACAATCAGTAGCAGTTTTTGTCAATCCTAAAATTCTCTTCTCCACGTGGTGTCCTGCTGCTTCAAATTATTTTTGTTAGAATAGTTTTATAAATTATTTTTGGACACTAATAAACTTTTTTTCTTTTTTTTTTTTCCCTTTTTTCGGCCAGTCAATAATAGAACCGTCCTTTTTGTTGTCCAAAAATT
Organism: Lumnitzera littorea; assembly: GCA_024138015.1. Taxonomy (NCBI): domain Eukaryota; kingdom Viridiplantae; phylum Streptophyta; class Magnoliopsida; order Myrtales; family Combretaceae; genus Lumnitzera; species Lumnitzera littorea. The sequence continues at coordinate 42,930,535 of JAMXBB010000006.1, read as the reverse complement.
TGATTTTGATGGGGTGGCATGTTCATTTGCAGAAATTTCATAGAGACCTCCCTCCCACCCGAGTGTTTGCCTACGGTACGTGTAAGTCCACCGCAACCGTTCCTGGTCCTACAATCGAGGCCCTTCGTGGCGTCGACACATGCGTGAAGTGGCAAAATCACCTGCCTCGAAAGCACATCCTCCCATGGGACCCAACAATCCCCACGGCGAAACCTAAAAGCCGAACGGGCATCCCCACGGTGGTGCACCTCCACGGCGGAATCCATGAGCCCGAAAGCGATGGACACGCTGAGTCATGGTTCACCGCAGGTTTCAAAGAAGTGGGACCCACTTGGACGAAGAGGAAGTATCACTATAATAACCATCAACACCCGGGAAATCTTTGGTATCACGATCATGCTATGGGGTTGACTAGAGTCAATCTATTGGCTGGTTTGATTGGGGCCTACATCATCCGTGATGCTGACGTGGAACGTAATCTTGGTCTTCCTTCTGGTGATGAGTTTGATAGACCATTGATCGTTTTTGATCGTAGCTTTCGTGTGGATGGTTCCATATACATGAATTCCACCGGAAATAATCCCACCATACACCCCCAGTGGCAACCTGAGTATTTTGGTGATGCGATCATAGTAAATGGCAAGGCATGGCCTTACATGAGGGTACGACGCCGTAAGTACAGGTTTCGCATAATCAATGCAAGCAATGCAAGATTTTTCAGATTCTTCTTCACCAATGGCTTAGAGTTTATCCACGTAGGGTCTGACTCGGCATACATCGAAGAACCAGTTATTGCCAACATGTCCCTCCTTGGACCCTCCGAGATCACTGACGTGGTCGTTGACTTTTCGAAATCAGCTACGGATACTGCTGTTTTAGCTAACAATGCAGCATATCCCTATCCTACCGGTGACCCCGTAAATGATGCCAATGGTAAAGTGATGAAGTTTATTATTAGCAAGGAACCAGAGGTAGACACGGGGCGAGTACCCAAAAAACTGATCAAGTATCCATCCCCTGACCTGTCAAGCGTATCTAAAACACGTTATATCGCCATGTATGAGTACACTAGTGATATTGACGAGCCGACTCATCTTTATCTGAATGGAAAACCATACGAGTTTCCAGCTACGGAGACTCCGAGAGCAGGAACATCAGAGGTGTGGAATGTAATCAATTTAACTGATGATAATCACCCATTACATATTCATCTTGGGTTGTTTATGGTGTTGGATCAAAGAGAGCTAATCGACTTGGAGAGGTTTACAGATTGTATGACGAAATTAAACAATGCTGAGAAGTGTGATATAGAGAAGCATGCGCGAGGTAAGAGAATCGAAGTTGTGCCTCAAGAAAAGGGATGGAAGAATGTATACAAAATGGAACCGGGTAATGTGACTAAGATTTTAGTGAGATTTTCTTTTATTCACTCCAATTTAAGCTACCCATTCAATCCAACTGCAGAGCCGGGATATGTTTTCCATTGCCATGTAAGTGTTCATTTCTCATATCTTGCTTTCTTACTTTCTCTTCTCGCATAAGCTTACATATATGCTATTTATAAGCCCATTAACATATCGGTCCTTCTATTATTGCAGATCTTAGACCATGAAGACAATGTGATGATGAGGCCTTTAAAGTTAATCCAATAGAGAAAAGCCAGTCATCATTTTAAATCTGGGCATCTGCCATACCGCGATTTCCATCTCAATGCTGTTTTAGTTGTCTCCTCTTTTCTATATGTTCTATCGATAGGTTTCCAATAGGTAGGGCATAAAATAGCTGCTATTCTCCACTAAGTTTTTGTACGTTCGCTTCAATAGATGTCTGAAGAATAAAAATGAGTTCGAATCCCTTAATGGGAAATACCGTCCATCACTCTGTAATTTAATGTTTAATCCCTATTTCGTAAGATGAAGTACTATATGAATTAATCAGAAAGTATCTATAAATTTCCCTTGTCTCTCGTCTGTCGTCTGTTGTAAGAGTGTATAATTTAGTATTACAAAGAGTACATAGTTCATATTATCGAAAATGCTAATGCTCCATAGAAAATATAGCTATATTTCTATCCTCCATTCGAATGTTTCCGTAGAAATACAAATATTTTTGTGTCGAAATTTCGCCCTTGGCTCAATAGTCTATCTTTTGTATTAGCCACTGTCTGTTATTTTTAAAAGAAGGTATAAGCTCAATGTTTTCTTAAAAACAAGATGGAATATAGATGCTAACATATGTAATATTGGTTTATAAAAAGTTGTATGTAGCCGTAAGGACCCGTACAACTCCTAAAACTTAAAGTGGCCAATGGAATAAAAGATGGACCCGTCGCCTACTTATCTCAACAAAACTCTTTATTTTGTGTGACACATAGAACGGTAGTCCTATACACAGGTCTCGACATAGGATTGTTTTTCTATGTGTAACACTCTCAATAAAAGATGCTATTAAGATAAATAGAACAAATTAAAACCCTAAGAAAAATTAAATTGTAAACTTTAGCCTCTTTTCTGTAATCTACTTGAGGACCTCTTAAAGTAAAGGAAGGTCAAGTGGATATAAGAGGGATTTTATTAGGGAAATTTAAGACTTCTGTAAAGGTGGGATTATAAAGATTAGTCAAATTCTGTATTCAAATCCTTAAAACGAGTAGATTGATTAAGCACACTTTGTCTTTGGCGACCAAGAAGAAAAAAGAGGTGCAACGAATCATCAATGAGAGCTTTAAGATCGTATTAAGATATGGTAATGATTATAATCCTTGTACTGACGTGATTAATATAGGTGCATGTAAGTGATCCAAGGGATCACAAAATTTTATCGTGGGTTTAATTATCAAGGACATATTTATCATTTACTCGAGTGTTTTTACTTGTACTAGCAAAGTCTCATGAGATTGATATACGGTGTCGGCATTCGTGTGAATTGGCTATGCATGAGTATTAGTCAACATTATGTTAATATTAGATAAGGATGTAATCGAGACGGGTTTAGGATCATCATGTTATTTATAGGATATTCTAAGATTTGTTCAAAACGCTATAAAGTTTTGAGGGTATTACTCGAAACTCACTCGATAAACCCATTAGAAAACCCAGTTTCTGAACTTGAAAGCCATTTTTCTCTTTTGTTTTTCTTTTTTTCCCCTTAACAATAAGTTATGTAAATTTAATTGCACAAATTAAATAAGTAATGTAAAAATTAGGAAAAGTAAAGCATTAAAAATCTATAAATGCAAAGTAATACTACGAATCAATAATAGAATATTGAACTAGAAAGTATTCAGAATTTATTTCAATAAATAGCAAACTCCTTGACACGAAGGCAAGTGCAATTTATCAAATTATAATAGTAGAATAAGTCTAAGTGTTGATCCTTTAGGGACTTTAACTTCTAATACTCACTAAATCTCTATTATCTAACCTATAAATTCAAGTTTGAGAATTTAAAATATATAATTCAATTGCAGTAATTACTAAATTAACAATTAATTAAGAATTATTCAACAACTTAGCAAAAAAGTAATAAAAGTGTAGCTATTTCAAGATTCAAAAAACTGTATCTAAATCTTTACTTCTCTTAGACTTAACATGTGAATTATATTAAAGATAATTTATTCTTTAATCTTTTTGACCGAGAAAATAGTCTACTAAAGTTTATCATTTCCTCAAGCTAATTAACCATAATGCTAAAATTATCTATTAGAATCTCTTCTCAATTATATGGCATAAGATTACTTTATTACACAATAAATTCTTTACGCTTTAATTTAAAATCTCAGAAAAGTCTTGTAAATTATCTCTAATTTTTCAACAATCCTCATCAGCTACTATAGACACCTCATTTTTGTCATTTTTTTAGTTATTTTATTTTTTGTTAATTGAGCTAAGATAATAAATAAATAGAAAAAATAAAAAAATAAATAATAAATAAATAAGTAATAAAAATGAAAAAAATAAAAATAAAATTAAAAGAAAAATGAAAAATAAAAAAAAGAAGTCGAGTCATAGCGAGTATTGTCGAATTGAGTCAAATCGTTTAATGGTATGTGATCAATTTAATAAATCATTAAGTCATTAATGAATTAGGCTTTGTTAAAATGATTTTTGCCTGGTCTGATCTAAAATAGAGTTTTATTTAATTTATATTATGCCAGAATAAATTTAAGGTTTATTAGATGAATTGTTGAGCTAAATCAAATTGAATCGGATTGGGTCATGCCATGAAAAATAGAAAGCTCAAATTGAATAGGGTTTCTAAAAGATAAGTTAAATCTTTGAAGGATCACAATCATATCTTTCGTATCTTGAATACAAAAGACATGATTGTAAATTTATAAATAACACGATGACATGTGATGTTAATTTCCCAAAACACAATTCCTTAAATCACAAACGCCATAATTCACAAACATAATTGCCTGAACATTTACTGCAAGTTCACTTAATTGTCCTCACTTCAATGCAAAGTCAAAATCAAACCAATCCAATCTCTACATAAGTCCTCAATCCTCGCTGCACAGTCCAATTCTAAGTCACAACCAACACTTCAATCCATACCCTCACTGGACACGAACACACACTAACGTCCTGACCAAACGAACAACAACGATAACAGTCCAACAATTCATATGCCATCCCAATCCGAAGAGTAATACGTCTAGCGTGCAATCAGTAAGTCAAAGCTCTTGGACAGCCTCCTCAATCGCCTGACCATTCTCGCCATCATAACACCAACATCCTCCCCTAATTCATATTTCGCACAATTGAAATTTCTGCACTACACACACTCCCCGAAGCAGCTAACACATCCCTTGATTGCAAGCCAAACACTTGTTGATGCTCCACCAACTGAAATCCCCTAACAAATTGCCCCGTACACACAAATAATCACATGCTTGACCAACACACTAACACGTCCCTACTACGTTTTCAATCCAAAACACACGACCGCAGCAACCATCACGGCCTTGATCACGCCCTTGATTAGTGGAGACAACAAACGACACGCTTTCAATTATGCCCGTGATCAATGGAGACAATACCCAATACGCCCTTGATCACGCACGTGATTAGTGTAGATAGCAACCAATACACCCTCAATCATACTCGTGACCATTTGAAAACAATGTTTGTGTACCCTCTAATCATGCGAGGCTTGACTCGTAGGTAAAAATTTTTATTTTGTTATTTATTTTATTTTAATTCAATTATTTTTACTAATTAATTATTCGTTTTAGTGTAGGTTTTTTTTTTATTATTTCCATATTGTTTGCTTGATTTTTAGATGATTCCAATGTTTACTAAAATTTAGTTAAATTGCATTTTTAGTAAAATTGTGTTTTTTAAAAAATAAACGCATTAAGATACGTATCATGCGATTAAAATACGTATCTTACAGTTGAAATACGTATCGAGATACATATCTTGTAGTTAAGATTAAAAAAAAATACGTATTTAGATCGTATTTTCAACATATCTTACAATTAGGATTTAGAAAAGATACTTTTTTACATGTAGTGATTTTAAAAATAAAAAAAAAATCTTAATGGAGTTTTTTTTAAGATTTAGTTAGTTAGGGTTTTTTTTAAATTCAGGAGAATTAGATTTCTTAGGTTTTTTTTAAGAAAATAATAAATTGATAAACAAACGTAAACTTGACTTGGTTTTCGCAATAAAAATAACCCACCAACTAAATATTTTATAAAAAAAGAACTATGGACGATTTGATCTTGACTACCGAATATGTAGGCATCTTTAGGGCAATCGCAAAAAAAATAATAAATTTTTTTTCCCTTTTTCTTAGAAATTCGTAATAAAATAATAATAAAAAATTCACTTTAGTTATCTTTTGCTAATTTAGGTATATTTTAGTATTTTTAGGAAATTATAAAAATAAAAGCCCATCAATTTTTTTTAGTTTTTATATGGTGACTTAGTTTTAATATGTTAGCTTTAGAACCTGGTTTTTTCTGGTTTATTTTTTCTAAAAATCATTTTTTTAGAAAATCCGTAGATTAATGGCCAAATTAGGGTTTTCCTACTCGAAAATCCTAATTTCATTTTTTACCAGTTGAACTGGTTTGCAACTCTAATTTTAAATTTTTTAAAACATTTCCTTAATTTAATGTCGAGTAATTTATATTAAATGAGTTGGGCTTGATATAAATTAAATTAAGGAAACCGAAGTAGGGCTCGACAAAATTGATGACTCCATTGGGGAAGCCTGGTGGGCGAGCCATGTAAAAATTAGAAGATTATTGATAAGCTTTTGTATTATTATTTTCTTTTTTGTATTATAGTTGTATTAATTTTTTTTAGTAATGTAAGCCCTAAAAAAAAGCTCAGCCCAATAGGCCTTCTTAGGGTTAAGGGAGCTGTTTTATTTTAAGTAATCATTTGCATATTTAGATATGGTCAATCCTAAGTGATCTTAGGAACTTAGAATGGACCACCATTGTGTAACCTTCAGGTCATTGGGGTCTTTACCCTTACTTAGCGGTAATAGGCAAGCCCACTAAGGTTTCGATGTAGCCCACTAGGCTTCTCTTCGAAAAAACCTTGGAGTTATAGAGCTTAGAACCCATAGACCTTGCTTTCTTACATCATTCTTTTTAAAAAATGGGTAGTTATTTTTAAATTATAGAAAAAGCCTGATTAATTTGTGGTTAGTTCGATTTTTTTTTTCAAGAAAAAGGAAATTTAAAAAAAAAACTAGTAACTCTTATATATAAGTATTTAAGCTTTATTTTTTTAAAATCTAATTTTTGATCTACTTATATATAAGGTTGCTCTCTAACCGCGGGTTCATAATACTCCCTATAGTTTATTAATGATCAACCCCATTGCATTACACATGTGTGTAGCATATTGCATCATGTTTATTTTACATAGTTGTTTGTATATGCTATCTTTTGTAAAATATGCAGGTCTTGTAGATTTTATGTTATTTTATTAGTAATAGATAGTATAACATAATATTTAACATAAAATGCTCAAAATTATTAGTATTCCCCTCATAACATGATGTACTAATGTTAAAAAAAAAAAAAGAAAAAAAACTTCTGTATCAACCTGTAAATTTTTAGGGCATATAGTTATGGAAATTAACTATGGTAAAAATTATTATGGAACAGTTATTTTTTAAAAGACTTTTCAACATTTTTTTTTTTAAAAAGGAAACTTCAAAAGATATTTTATGATCAAAAACCAGTTTCATGATTATTATTTACTTGGTTAATTTCTATTGCAATGCCCCATATATACCATACTATTAGAAACTAAAAAAATCAAAAAATCAAAAAGGAAAAAAAGATTTAACTATCAAATTTCTATTGTAAATAATTTCCCATCTCAAAATCATTAATCTTGTAAACGTTTAAGTTCTCATTCTTATGTTTAGCCTTCAAGTTGTCACGGTTCTGATAGAGTTTTCTTCACGAGTCGTCACCCTTGCATCATTTATTTAATAAGTTTCTCATTGTAAAATAATTTCCACTTCTCCATATCATCCTTGTAATATTATCGTCATCCTATGTCCTTGGTTATCAATCCCAATGTTGGTTATCATTCTTTGTTTAGATTCGTCAATGTCAATATTAGGCTTCTATGACATAAAATAAGCATTGATTTTCTAAAAAAAGTTTTCAAAAAGAAAAAAAAGGTTTTCAAAACTAAAAACTCGATGCAATGTTGCTAACAAGAAGGATTCTCATAGGCTCTGAAAGATTGCTTCTTAAATAATCTGGCCCAACTTGAAGCCCATAATTACTCATTGTCAAAACTAAGATGTCTAAAGCTCTTGAACATAAAATATCCACAGCCAAAGGGGTTTCGGGAAAGTATGTGAAGCAAGTTGAGACCATGACCCATACCCAAGCATAAGGGCCCATTGACATACCATCTAAGATAAATAAGTCTGAAGAGTTGCCAAGTCATGAGCTTAATAATAGCAACAAAAGCTTAGGGGAGGAATTGGTGCAAAAATTGATAAAGATGGAAGAAGAAATCTTGTAGAAAATTGAAGAGAAAATGGGAGTTCTCAAGGATTATAATGTGTAGAGTGATTTAAGCTTAAGCGATGTTTGCGCTTTTGAAGACCATGAGTTAGCTAAGAAGTTTAAGGCACCAAATTTCGAAAAGTATGATGAAATAAGTTATCCTAAACTTCACCTTAAGCTTTATGTTTGCAAGATGGCCCAATTCTCTAAACGTGAGCAGTTGATGATTCAAACTTTCCAAGATAGCATAACTAGGCTGGCGTTGATTTGGTATGCCCAATAAGACTTAGTTAAGCTTGATACTTGGGATAAGCTAGCTCGAGCCTTTTATTAATAGTACAAGTTCAATGAAGAAGTGGCTCCATCCCTAATAGATCTGAATAACATGAAAATGAAGCTAACCGAGTCCTTTAAGGAGTATGCCCAGAGATGGAGATCTACAGCCGCTTAAGCTACAATACAATTGCTAGAAAATGAATCGATCAACATATTCATCCGTACATTAGGTGAACCTTATTATAATCACCTCATAAGCCATACTGCTTCTACGTTTGTAGATGTAGTTGTAATTAGTAGTCACATTGAAGATGCTATTAAAGTAAGGAGATTGATAGGGAAAGGATCAGCCCTGCTGAATTCAGAGGCCGCTATGAACACTACAATATCCTATCTAATGATACGTGAACCTAGTGCCTTAAGCATTGGTCCAAAGCTCAAGGAAAATAAGCTAAGCTAGAAATCACCTAGAAGGAGGTTCACTTATATCCCGATTCTTATGTCTTGGGTCTATCGTCGCCTAAAAGAAGAGGGTTTACTGCATCCTAAGACTCCAACACCAAGGTATAAACCTCGGAAATATAATCCCAATGCACCATGTGAGTACCACATAGGTTAACAAGGGCATGCTATTAACCATTGCTGGGAGTTGAAGAATAAAGTTCATGATTTAATTGATGAAAAACTGGTTCAGTTGGATTTCATTTGGGATCTAAGGCCTAAATTCTACGCAAAGCCCACTATTAACATGATACAAGGATTGGAAAAGTTGCCAAAAATAGATTTGAATCGTCAAGTCCAAGGGGCATATTACTACCAGAGTCTGGAAGAAAGGCTTGCAACCTTAGAAGAAAAGTTAGTGAAATTAGAAGAAAGGCTCACTAGCACTAAAATGGCAATGGGTTATGCACTCAAATAGCTTGGAAACTTACATCCTTATCTAAATAGGAAGTTACAACCCAAGCTCTAAGATGATTCAACAAAAGAGAAATCAAGAGTGAATCTGCTAATTAGGAAAGCCTAAAATCAGGATAAGCTCATCCACAATAAGAGGAAGCGATTTATGCAATTCAAGATTCCAATGGCCCAAGTTTTCAAGTAGTTGACAGATATAGGATTATTAGTATGTGAAAACCTAACAAAGAAATTCAAGCCATGGGATCGTAACCCCAGCAAATGGTGTGATTATCATGTAGGTAAAGTGGGGCATACTACTAAAGATTGTTGGAGATTAAAGCATAAGGTACAGGATTTGATTAATGCCAAGATTATCCAACCAAATTTTCTAGAGACTAATGGGTCGATTAGCAGTGGTATTCCTTCCTCAAGTTTTGAAGAAGCATTAAATAGATAAATTCCAGTATTAGGCATTAAAGGTCTACTACTATCATCTAACAAAGTGGCTCACCATTTGAAGTAGTTGGGTATATCTTTGAAAGATCAATTCGATTGAATGGGCCAAGAGGTGACAAAAATAGGGGCAAGAAGTAGAAAAGAATTTTAGTTTCTGCATTTTTTTTACAATAAGCTTTTATTTTGGAGTTTGTAATAGATATGAGTTATTGAATAATGCAGTTTTCATATGTATTTTTGTCTTTATATGCTATGAAGCTAACTTAATTTAAATAGGGGCATTTCGAATGAGTAAAAATGGATAAAGAAAATGTGAACTCAAAACTTAAAACTTTCCACCTAAGGGAATAATAACACATTACTTAAAAAGTTTATGATTAAAAGAAGTAACCTATGTCTCAAACACTAACCTTAGATACATATGAGAGAAGAGTGCCATCAAGGTGAGTAATTAGGCTCATTTCTTAAAGGAGGCCTGTCTTGAACATGGTATATGTGTTAAAATGATATTAAGCATTCAGTTCATTATCCTTAAATATAGTTATCATTTGCAAACCCATTTGAACCTTTAAGATATTTTTCTTAAAATTAGTCCTGCTAATAATTATCCCAAACTGGGGGCAATTAAGAGGTTAGGGTCATTAATTTAAAGAAAATGGAGTAGACTAACTTATGCTTACCTAAATCGTGCCAATTCATGAATAAATATTATCATAGATAATTCGATTTCTTTAGAATAAAGAAGAGCTTCAAACCATATACACCTCACACAGGCTTATACATTAATAAGGATTGAACATTTACAATCAGTTGTTTTAATCTAGAGTTAGAATTAATTAGTTAATTATGGCAATCGAGATTAATTTATTGTAGTATTGATTTTGGAACTAGTTAAAAAATTAAGATGTTTTCAGAGCTAAGGAATTAATTAAAGAGATTGAATTGAATAAAAGAAAATTAGATAAGGTCATGTAGGATTGAATCATTACATAAAACCAAAACTCTGTCCATAAGAGACAGAGAGAGGCCTTTTACAAGGCATTGATTAATTAAATCAATTGCATGTGCAAATGAATGCACATATGGAAGTGAGCGTGCATATGGATGATGACTAAGCTTGATAAATGGTTAAGAGTCTGTTTAAATTGTCCTTTCTTCCTTTATATCTTATCTATATCTAATCTGTATCTGTTTGAAATTTTATATTTGGAAAATTGTTTTATTTGTATCTTATTTGTTTCTATTTTATAATTATGATGAAAATGATAATTTGAGTGTTAGAATTGAAAAACGAAAAATTCATCTATTTTCAAGAGAAAATTTTTGAAAAAAAAAATATTTTATGCATTAAAAATGATTATTTTAATTGATATTTTTAAAAAATATATTTCCATCTTTTTTATATCTTATTTTTGCCAAACACAAAAATTTGAGTAAAAAATAATAAGTCACTAATAAGACGAAAAACAAATGAACCAAACGGAGTCTAAAACTAAGAGCACATACATACCATTAATCATGGATATAAGTCATTCTTTTGTCTAATCTAATGGCTTATTTCTATTAATCCCTTATGAGAGTGTAGGAAAAAATTGACATTTTTTTTTCTTCCTCATTGATTTAGTTTTTTGTACATGCATTAAAATAAGAAGAATTCAAACATCACCATTAATTTCTAAATGTAGAAACTTTAAAATTTAGAGTACTAGCCTTAGTATCTAGTCTTGAAATTCCTAATCAAATCAAAATTCTAAAGACTATTAGTTTTGAAACATCTAATCTTGGTCTTATAAATTTGACCAAATTAAGTTAATTGAATTGGGTTTAATTTGAGTACTTGTGAGTGTATACATGGTTTAGGTACTTGATGTTCTCACATCTATCGCCATCGTCCCTACTTCTATTACAACTATCCCTACTTTCCATTCAACAAGTTTACTTTATAAGGTACAACTCTTTTGCTATGTATCTTGCACCAATCTTTTCTTCCTTGCTGATCTAGTGTCTAATGATCTTTATCTCCCCATTGCTCTTTGTAAGGTAAAAATTAATATGCTTATCCTGTTTTGTCTTTTGTTTCTTGTAACCACTTGTTGAGCTCCAATTTTTAAAAATTTTATTCTTTTAATTTCTTAGTTTATAAAAGGTTCCTACTTAATATAAACTATTCGACAAAGAAATTAGAAGAAATTTTCTCTTTTAAAGTGATTTGGAGTCACCATTGACAAAAGATTGATGAAGTAAAAATTAAAATTGGTTAGGTAATATGATTTTAATTTTTAGAACACTGGTATTTGAAAATTGCATTTCTTAGGTTTGGGGATGGTCTTTTAAAACCATAAAGGCTACCAAATAAAATTCCTTGAAAAATAAGAGGGTTAGTAAAAATTAAAAAATGACTAATTAAATATGCAAGAAAAATTTTGTCTATCCTTTTCAATTTTATAATTTTTTTTAGTTTTTGTTAAAGGAAATCTAAGTGTAAAAGAAAATAAAGAAAAAATAAGTGAAGAGGAAAAAAAAGTAAAACTTTTTATTATTGTGGCTGATGTAAGTGTCTACATACTTGTTATTTGAAATCAAGTCTTACATAATTATTTTTATTTCTTCTTTTCTCTTTTAATTTGTTGGCATTTTTTTATTTTTTATTTTTGAAAATATTCCTACTTTAAGTCATTAGTTTTTTTTTTCTTTTTGTAAAATAAAGAAAAGCACTTAAAAGGTCCTTCATAAGAAGATGTCATATAAAAAAACAGAAATATCTTGAAATGGAAAAGCCATTTGTTTTATTAGTAAAAACTTACTTGTAAAAAAGACTTCAAAAAAGATTTTTTATTTTCTTTTTTTTTTTAAAGAGAAAAATAAAAAATAGAAAAAAAGAAGAAATGTACTGACCTAAACATGTGTCTCGGGAGCTCAAGTTGAGTCAGACTCAAACTTGGGTTATATGATGGAGCTTTTGAGTTTTATACGAATACGGTCTCTTTTTTGAAAAATATTATAAAAAAGGGCTCGTTTGTAAAAAAAAATATATATATAAAAATAGTATAGTAAAGACATATGCACTAGATGCACCTTCAGTGTAATTCTTTATAATTGAAGGCAGGCTAACTGAAGGTGCATACACTGCATGTGCCTTTAAATGTACTACCTATATAAACCCCAATCCACACGGCTAGACTTCATTCTTACCTATATCAATTTCTGAAATTTCCAAAACACAAAGAAAACTCAAGGAAATACATAATTGAAGTACCAGACCATTTTTTAACACGAGTATATGTTTGAAATAGGTAATAATCTATAACTTATGGGTATAATTTTTTTTTTATCTTAGTAGTTATCAATATTATGCAATTTTTTTTTTAGAAAAAAACTTGTTACTTAATTACGTAGATTTCATAATCATAAATGTACCGTAAATTGTGTAAATTATTAATATTTAATGAAAATTTATTATATGTTGTCTAAATTTAGGAATTTTTTGTATTGCGGTATTTAAGTTATACAAATGCGGGTATGAAAAATGTTGAAATATAGGTGGAAATGTTGTGTATATATATATTTTTTGGCATTTTTATTGTGTTAGGTCAAATTAAAAAGTCAAAATTAATTAGTACGCAACGTAACTTAACAAAATGACTAAGTGCATTTTGTGAAGTTGTTATTCGATGTGTAGATAAAGTTCTTAATATCATCTAAATATTTGGTTTATCGTAACATTATTAGGATGGAAATGGCAGATTATGTGAAAGTTATTGTCTATGCGAATGGAAATGTCATGATGGGTAGCTGGGGGCCGAAGTATGATAGGAAGCTCATTAAGAAGTTGAAAATTAGGAAGGATTTGAACTTCTCTCATTTCAGTTGGAGAATTTGTGGATACGCCAGAGTTAACCTAAGTGGTGTTGAACTATGCACAAGCATCCCTTTTTTCATGCTGCTAGAGTCGTCTATAAGTTGATGGCTATTAGAAATGATGAAGATGTTGAGAATTTCATTGATAGCAGAGTCTTTTAGAGAACGAAGTATTCAGGAAGTGTACATAAGGCACATTAGGGAATCGAATGCTTGGGACAAGCATGAAATACATGAGTCAGATAATCCAATCCTTCCGAATCCTAATGTGTATTCAACAATTAACAATACGAAGCAAACAAATGTGGATCAATCAAATGAATCATATATGGATTTCTTTAAGTACGAGTACATGAAATCATAGAAAAGTGACTTGACGAAGCATTGGGTCCCATTATCAAACATGAAGAGTCTTATGATCCGTATGTAGAGAAAATGTACATGGACATAACTGTCGACGATGATGGAGGGGATAAGGCAGATGCGGATGGTGATGAGGATGATGTTGGCCTCGAAGATGACCATGCTGAGGATTTAAGAGAGGCTTAGGGGAGACCATATGTTGTCAGGAGTAGTGTACCAGTCTAGCCACTCTGCGAAGATGGCTCGAGCAAGCCCCATTGTTGTACTGGTGAAGTATTGTCCAACAGGCAGTTTCAAGACTTTCTACCAATAAATGAACCAGTAAATAAGCTTATGAGAGATCTTACCCCATTTTACAACAACCAATACGATGGTAGTGGCTATGTAACATTTGATAGAGATATTAATGAAATGTATAGCAACATCAGCACTTCTAATGAATTGAGTGTTGGTATGCATTTCAATATGAAAAAGGATTTTATAGATGCGATGAAGTCATTCCACCTAAGGAACTACTGTGATATTCATGTGAACATTTCGAAACCGATTGTATACATGGTCTACTGTAAGAAGAAAGAACAGGCATGTAAGTGAAGGCTACGAGCATATTTGAAGAAAGTAGAGGATTGTATGTGGAGGCTGCAGCTGACCTAGTTCCTCCTAGGGAACTTGATCTTGACGATCCACCACCTCAACCTACTTAGTCACATGATAGACGAGGGAGTTCACTTCTTTCTCATATCATGAGGACCTTTACATGGTGTAGCCGTCAATAGATATGTTTTGTCTATTGTTTTTATTTCGTCCTTTTTAAACCATTGTACTAATGTTATCATTGACTCCTTACAAATTTTGTGTATATACTGATTATTCGAAATACAATTTGCTTTTCATTAGATATTGTAGTTCAATACATTGTTTATTTATCCCAATATTACAATTTGCAATTATTTTTTTTGTATCCAACTCGTATGGTTATTGAATGATCATCCCATGCACTTATTTTTTCTTCACTTACTATCGTTGTTGAGGCATTCCACCAATTGTGATTTTATGTAATCAATTACTATATCAAGCTTTTCATTTAATTTGCAAGTTAAGGGTTAAAAGAACATTGCTTTATCATTTTGGGCTAGGGGAAATTATTACGTTTAATAATAATTATTTTTAGTTACAAATTAAATGTTGTGTAGAATTTAAACTGAGGGTGCATATACTAGATGTACCTTCATTGTAAATATTTACATTGAATGGTTTACATTGAAGGTGTATCTAGTACATGCGCCTTCAGTTCAAATTAGGATACTGAAGGCACATCAGGTAATGGGCTTTCAGTTTAAATTCTAACTTAATGGACTACGAAAGGTACATGTATTGGATATGCTTTCAGTGTTAAAATTACCCACAGAAGTATGTGTAAGCCCTAAAGTTAAGCCAAGTGACCGTAGAATTGAACTTGGAACACAAGGTTTAAGACAATCAGTTAAAGAATCCAATCAAATCCAAATTATAAACTATTGATAGAAAAATTAATAAAAACGACCTCATAAACTTGAATTTAAGAAAATAAGTAATAAAATAGGGGACTATAAAATTTTCAAATTTTAAGTATAATAATTGTTAATTACCGAAAAGGTGAAAAATGTAATCTTAACTAATAAATCACTAGAAATAGATTATATGTATACTAAAAATTATAGAATGACCTAAATAATAATTAGGAATGTTCACATGTACCCTACATGTATTTACATGTAGATAAAAATATGCGAAATTATTCAAAATGGCTAAAAACTTAGTAAATAATTAAAGAAAATTATTAATTAATTGAGGAAAAATAAAAGAAAAATCGGAGGGATAGGGAATGATGAATATCTGGTCGTGGCAAGTCAGCAGTTGAAGAAGAAAAAATAGCCAATTAGAATCAAGCAACACAAAAGCCAAAATCTAAGGGATTTGAATAATGTCTTGTCTAATTTAATGCATAATAATTACTACCGAGCTCTATAAATAGGGAAAAAATTTACAAAGCTCCTTTAGATAGTTAGGAATCAGAGAAAAATAGAGAGCTTTGAAATTCAAGAGAAAAACCAGAAGAAAAAAAAAAAAAGAAAGGGAAACTGTGCAATTAGGGCTAGTAAGCCAAATCGAGCCACCACCACCACCACCCCACTCCAGACCCACCATTTAGGCTGGCTGACACACTTGGACTGGAGTTGGACGGCCAAAAGGCATCAAACCGGGTAAGTCCCTTATTTGCCCCGATTTTGTATAATTTCTTAAAATTAGTTATTTTGCCTAGAAAATTATGAAACTTGTTATTCTAAGGTTTTATTGTATGTAGATTTAGGAAAAAATAGTGATTAAGTTTAATCATGTCTAAAAGTATAAGGTTCTTAACAAATTAAGCAAAACCCAACATAATTAGAACTAGAAATAAATAAGCTTAGGAGTATAGTTTGGAGCTCAAAATTTTTCTGTAGAATACTTAAGTGATATAGAATAGTGCTTTGAAGCCATTTTTTTTAAATTAATTTTCAAAATTTTAAGTTAATTTTTAGCCCTAAAATGATGGAAAAATTGGGTAATTTGGGGTTAATTAGGTGATTAAGACACTAATTACTGATTTAGATTGTAATTAGATGTTTAGAGATGTTAATCGCTATTGTGGAAACCTAATCCTAGCCTTTAGAGTAGTAAGGGTAATTAATTTAGGAATTAGGTAGTAATTGTAGGAAATTAGGAATATGTGGAATTGAAAATTTGATAAATATGAAAAATTAGGGTTATTTAGATAATATTATAATGAAAATCAGAATATACTAAATCTGAAACAAAATTTAATTTTAGGTAATTATATAAAAAAATGTAAGATTTTCTCACATTGGGAATAAATTCGGTATCCCAATTAGGATTAGCGTATACCGAATAGTTTAGAACACTAAATTAAGACCCAATAGGATATTAGAATACTCGAGCTTAATGTGATTTATTTCACATTAGGATTCGAGCATATTTAAGACTCCATAATCAAAACTATAATCTAATTTAGGATTCGAACCCCGAAACAGGATATAAAGAATCATTAGTACATAATAGGTATACATGGAAAAAATGAGTTAAATTATAACTTAGAATATGAATCCTTAAAGTATAAGTACTAAAAAGACCTATTTGTATTATATAATACCTAGAGACGAATCAACTTACAATTAAGTGAAATTAAGTGATCAAGCGATTGAGAAATTCCAAATAAGTTGGGTTGTTACTTACTGTATTAGAGTACTATTTTTATGGTACTTGGAGACTTAGGGTTGTATATGGTTGTGAGTGTAAGTAGTTTACGCATGTGTTTAATGTATGTGAATTCGTGCTGAAATTTATAGTATGATTGATTTTGTGTTATGATTGAATTGGTATGAAATTGTTTGAAAATCCTAAATGAAATTTAATATTATTCGACTCTAATGACTTAAAATGTCATGCATTGCAACCTGTTAGGGGATCATTAGGATTTTCTCACTAAATACCGACCCTTTCAAAAGGGATAGCGCAGGATTGCATAATGGTCCCAAATTCTTTTTTAGTCAAACTATGTGACCGAAGGGGAGGTCGTAGCGAGGGTGAAGTCAATGGTTTGATGGTAGTCGCGGGAAGAGCGATGTCTCCATTACACAAGCTTGGGTTTGGTTGTGAGCTGCTGCATAACATGAAAACTCCTCAACTCGGATTAGAGCGAGTGAAATTTCTTTGATTTCACAACAGATCGGACTACGTTGTGTGATGACACTTAATTATTGCATTGCATGAAAATAGTTGTTTGATAATCTTGTTTGTGTTTGTATACATCCATGAGTCTCCAATTCAACTTACTGAGCTATAGTTGCTCATACCCTAATAGATCCTTTTGCAGGTCCTGATTTCTGAACACTTCAAGTATTATGCTGCCTTACAATTACCCAGAGGTTAGTTCTTTTGAAGCTAGGGGTGTAAAGATCAATTTACTTAGTAGTGATGTGTAGCTAGAGTGTCCTTTATAGTTAAGGATGAAAGACTGATAGTTATTATGTATATTAGTGAACCGTTGTGTTTATGTAGGATTTCCTAGGAAGTTCTGTGGACTTTACATATAATTATATATGTTTATTTAAAATTTGTGATATTTACTATAATTGTAGTTAAACATTTAATCGGACTGTTTATTTCAAGGCAAGGAGTCGTCGACGCCATGTGTAGATCATGTCTATGATAGGTACTGTAAGGCTAGTTACTATCATAGAATGGTTTACACAGTGGGACTGTTGCGACTCTGCGACTTCAAGACGTAACAGTATGCACCTTCATGATGTCGTATTCATATATATATATATATATATATATTTTAAACGAGTCCTTATTTATAATATTTTTCGAAAACGAGGCTATATTCATATAAAACCTAAAGCTTTTACCCTTGGATCTTCTCGAACGTCAACGATGGCTCCTGAAGCTTCGGACCTTATTAGATCTATTTGCCTTGACCTCTTCGACCGTCTACTCATGGTAGTGCAATAGCATAAAGACTAGATTTTGATTGGGCTAATGAATGGGTTTCCAGTTGGTGATAGAGGTGTTGTTGCGGAAATGGGTCTTGAGGCTTAAAGCTACTACCTTCATTGATTTTTGGTGGTTTTAAATGGAGCTTCTTCTTTGTTAAAATGTTAAAGTAGTGGGATAATGTTTTCACATGGTGGGTAAGGTCAAAAAATGGTATTGAAGCAAGTGGCGAATGGTGGTTCGAAGCTTTAGGTATGGAGATCGATGTGGGTTAAAGTTGCTAGCTTTGTAGGTTCTTAGGGGATCCTTCTTCTATAAAACTTGATAAAAGGGTGGTATTTATAAAGGAAGTTGAAAGAAGAAGATAAAGCTCAAAGCTTTTTAGATAGTGTCACCTAAGAAAATGGAGTTTGAATTCGAACTTTCATCCGTGTGAAAAATGATCCAGGCCAATAATGCTTGAAGATGGATTGATATTAATGTTCACCTTTGATTTGTTACTCGATCTATGTCACTTAATTTGAACTTTAAGTATGAATAATATTAAGAATTCAAACTCCAACATCCATGGCAAACCTTAAATCAATGGATAAAATTAAAAGTTAATGGTGGGAATGAATTCTGGGCATTGATTTTTGTTAGTTTGGGTTGAAAATAGGCAAAAAAAAATGAGGATTTAGAGGAGGAAAGCTCGCTACCGTTGTTGTCCGTTGTGTTCTTGGTAGTGTATTTCGACTATGGCAAGGGAAGATGACAATCCGTGCCATGCACGTGACTAAACCGTAACAAAGATTAAAAACCTAGCACCTTCAGCTCGCAACTCTAACCCTCCTCCCTAGATTTCCATGCGACAAGCCAAACCAACTAAGTTATTACTCGCTTTAAGCCATATATGCATTTTAAATGCACTTGAATGTAAAAAACACTAGTGTTTCCCAACACATGTAGAATGTAATCTTGGGATGTTAATGGCTTTTCTAATACACGTATATTTAAAGAGAATTAAATTGAAGAAAATGTCTTTATTCTTTTCTTTTTCATTTTTTGCAATTTGTTTGTTCCTTTTATTATTTTTAGTTTTGTTCATTTTTTTTTTAGATTTTTACTTGAAAATTATCTTAAAGAGGGAAAAAAGGAGCGTTAACACCACTTGCCATCTTTTCCTTGTTCATTTAACGTATCTAATGACTTTGTGATTACTCTGAAAACTATTCATGTAGCTTTAGAGATGCCTCTTCATCTATTGATGAGGAGAGGGGGAGGAAGGGAAATGACCCAATGCCTCTGTATTTTTTGTCTAAATATAATAAAGTAGACATTTTTTACCCTGGTTGGATGTACGTCTTACGGATGCAGCTTTTAAAGATGCACAATGTGCTTGCTTGTTATCGGACATCATGTTGTTAAGAGATAAGCAAGATATGGAGATGAAGTCCATGGCAATGTCCATGGATAACATGTTGGAGACATTATTTTATAGTTTGTATGTGGTGAGTACCAAGTCTTTGTAGTGTTTTCCCTTAAGTATTTTCTCTTTCCTTAGTTATTATTTATTTTACCGTGTAAGCAATTGATGGCATTTATGAGTTAGCTAGAACCTAAGCTGAGATAAATTATGTAGATTGACTGCAGAATGAGAGGAGCAACATTATATGTGAGTGTGATCAACTTTGTTAGCATATAAGAGATGTTGATGCTAAAAGTAAACATATTGCCATAGAGGTGGAGGTAGTGATAAGCAATTGAAGACTGCTAAAGCTAGCATAGACCTTGTGTTGAAGCACTTAAAGATGGTTGATGGAAGAATCAAAAGGTCATCTATTGACTTGAAAAGTACTTGTTAAGAGAGGGATTGGGCAATGTATGATGCTACTGTAGCTTATACTGAAGAGGCTCTTATTTAAGAGGAGTTTGTTATTCTAAGACCTACTATAGACAAAATGCTTAAGGAAAACAAAACATACAAGGCTCGCATTTAAGGAGGAGTTGGTTGTTTTAAAACTTGCTATAAACAAAATGCTTGAGGAAAAGAGAGCATATAAGGCTCGCATTTGGGAGCTTGAGGAACGAATTTGATGGTAGGATTAATAGATAATGAAGATGGAGTATTTGTGTATAAGAATAGATAGGAGATCATATATGGGTATTTGAATGGTCTTGAGCTTTAGTAAAGTCAGTTGAGGTTTGGTAAAGAGTATTTAAGGTACTTGAAGGGGCTCATTTTGGAGCGACACCCTAAATTCGATTTTAGATGATTAATTGAGAGAATAATAAGAGAAAATCCTTCAAGATAACAAAGAAAATGAGGCTGGATAGGTAGGTAAACACAATAGCATACATGAAGCTGCTTAGAGGATATGATATACTAATGAACACAACATGAATTAGTACTTCGCTTGATATGACCATAAGTTAATACTAAGGTCCACTTACCACTATTCTTAAGTTACTCGACAAGCTTAGATAAAAGTGTACTTGGAAAGGGGTATCTCACAAGAATAAGAATATTCATTAAGTATAAGGTATGATGATTTTAGCTACAAGAGACAAGGGATTATTTATGATAAGTCCCTAGGGTAACAAAGAAATATATGCAATTACAATAAAGGGTAATACAAAAATACTAGCTTAGTATATTGCCAAAAGACTAAAAATGGACAAATAGTACAAAGGAATATAGTATATTATCAAAAAAAGGAATGACAAGTGGCATGCCATGATTAGGTTTGTCTTTTAGGATCTTAGGATGCTATGGGTGAGCAGTATTGATGTTGTGGCTGCTACTAACGAGCTGTGCTTGGAGTTGCCGAGGTGAATAGATGATGCTATTGTTTGGTAGGTTAGATGAGAAGAGCTCGACGTATAGTGGCCTTAGCCTCAGTATTTGGTAGTTTTGTAGGTTGGAAGAGTAAGGCTCAGTGTGTAGTGACCTTAGGTTTGGCACTTAAGAAGTCAACCTCAACATATGAGTGGTCGGTGACTAGACAAGAGTTTGAGCAAAGCATAGTGTATTTGAGCTAAGACCTTTAAGAGTTCACATACAACTCTTCCATATTCAATAACTCATCTTTGACAAGTTGAGAAGAGAGTATTCTCCTTATGAGATATTGTAGGCCTTAGAGGCGGGCGCGAGCCGAAGGTCATTAGTCCATTAGCTTATTAAGCAAAGAATCCCAATTTATTAGTGTAAGATACGAGTTTAATCAATGAGCTTTTCATCAAACACAGAGTTATGTTGAGAACTTTATCCCCAAGCCTATATAATGGTAGAGGTTGACCTATGATAAAGGTTGGTATGGCATGAAGGGGCTACCTTTGTTACCTTATAAACGTAGAGGTTGAAATGCACAATGAAAAGTAAAGGCCAAGAAGTATGACCTTTATTACACCCCGAAATTGCAAAGTTACAACAATCTCACTGTGTAAACCATTCTATGATAGTAATTGGCTTTACAGTACCTATCATAAATATGATTTACATAAGGCATCGACAACTCTTGGCTTTGAAGTAAATAGTTCAATTAAGAATTTAGCTAGAGTTACAGTAAGTATTAAAACTTTCAGTCAATATATATATAATTACATATACATTGCTATAGAATTCTTAGGTGATTCTACATCATGTCATAACAGTCAGCTGGTTTATATATCAAATATTAGTTTTTCAGTCTTAAAGATACTAGTGAGACTCTAGATATAAATTAACTATTAGGTAAATTGATCATCACACCCCTAGGCTTCAAAAGAGAACTAACCTTCGGATAGTTGTAGGGCGGTATATTAGTCAGAGTAATCAGAAGTTAGGACTTGCAAAAGGATTTATACGGGTATGAGCAATTATAACTCAATAAGTTGAATTGGAGACTCATGAATGTATACAAACATGAACAAGATTATCAAGTAATTATTTTAATGTAATGCAATAAGCAAGTGTTATCACACAACGTAGATTAGTCTGTTGTGAAATCAAAGTAATTTTATCCACTTTAATTCGGGTTGAGGAGTTTTCATGTTATGCAACAGTTTACAACCAAACCGAGGTTTGTGCAATGGAGACATTGGTCCTCCTAAGACTATCCTTCGAACCAATGCCCTTATCCTAACCGCAACCTCCTCTCTTGTCACTTAGTTTGACTAAGGATGAGGAAAAGACCAAATTGTTATCCAGTACTATCTTTTTCGAAGGTATCGATGTTTGGTTAGAGAATCTTAATAATCCCCTAAAGAGTCGTAATGCATGACAATTTAGGGTATTATGGTCGATTAGGATTGGGTTCAATTTAGAGTGTTTAGATAATTTCACACCAATCTAGTCAAAACAGTTATCAATCACAATACAAATTCCAACATGAAGTTAGATACGCATGCACATGCATAAAACTACTTACAATCATAATCATACACAATCCTAAGTTTCCGAGTACCCAAAATAGTACTCTAAATATGGTAAAGTAATAAACCCAACTTACCTAGAATTTTCGGTCGCTTAATCACTCAATTGCAGGGTGGTTCGTATATCCTATAATACAAATATGTCTTTTTAGTACTTGTACTTTGATGATACATATTCTAAGTTATGGTTTAATTCACTTCTCCATATATACCTATTATTTACTAACGATTCATTCTACATTAGCTCGAGCTTCGGTTTTGAATTAGATTCCAATTTTGGTTCTAAATTGTTTTCAACTACGAGAAATCCTAAATACGCCTGAATCCTAATGTGGAATTAATTACATTAAGCTTGAGTATTCTAATATCATACTAAGTCTTAATTTAATATTCTAACCTATTCGGTATACTCTAATCCTAACTAGGGTACCGGATTTTACTCTCGATATGAGAAAATCTTAAATTTTTTATCCAATTACCTAAAATTAATTTTTATACCAAATTTATTTTGTATTGATATTATTATTATATTATCCAATTTAACCTATTATTTCATATTTATTAAAATCCTAACTTCACATATTACTAAATTTTCTACAATTACCACATAATTCCCATATTAATTACAATTAACACTCTAAATGTTAGGATTATGTTTCCACATCAGAGATTAATATCCTTAAACATCTAATTACCATCTAAATCAGTAATTAATCATTTAATCACTTAATTAAGCCAAAATTACTTATTTTGTTCATCATTATAGGGCTAAAAAATTACTTTAAATTTTCGAAAATTAATTTAAAAAAATGGCTTCATAGCATTGTTCTACATCACAGAAAAAAATTGAGCTTTAAACTACACTCCTAAACTTATTTATTTCTAATTCTTAACATGTTCGATTTTGTCTAATTTTTTAAGAACCCTATATTTACAGACATGATTAAACTTAATCACTATTTTTTCCTAAATCTATATATAATAAAACATTAGAATAATAAATTTCATAATTTTCTGGGCATAATTAAAATTTTAAAGAATTTTGCAAAATCGAAGGAGATTTAAGACTCACCGGTCTGCGAGCTTTTTGGCTTCCAACATCGATTCAGGTGTTTCAGTTGGTCTAGGTGGTCAGTTTGGAGTGAGGTGATGGTGGTGGTTCGGTTCCAGGTGGTGGTGATGTGTAGGTTCGGCCTACTTACCCTAACTACACAGATTTGGAAAAAAAAAAAATTCTAAAACCTTAAATTCCCTCTTAATTTCGGTTTTCTCAATTTTTTTAGCTCCTAACTGACCAAATGAGCTCTAAAAATTTCTTATTATTTATAGGGTCATAAAAGAATTATTGTGCATTAATTAGGACAAAACAATACCCATATCCCTTCTATTTTTGCTTTCTATGTGTTTGTTTTTTATTAGTTAATATTTTCTTTCTTTTCCCTTTGTTGCCACGATTAGATCTAGATCATTCACTATCTCTCTGAATTTTTTTTTCCCTAATTTTTTTTATAATTTTCTTTAATTATTTAGCAAATTTCGGGCAATTTAGATAATTTCGTGTATTTTTACCTACAAGTAAATATATGTAAGATACAAGTAAACACTCTTAAATATTATTTAGGTCATTCTATGATTTTTAGTATATATATACAATTTATCTCTAGCGATTTATTAGTTATCAAAATGTATTTTACGCATTTTCGATAAATAACAAGTAATATACTTAAAATTTAAAAATTTTATATTCTCTTATTTTATTACTTATTTTTTTAAATTCAAACTTACGAGGTCACTTTTACTAATATTTCTACCTTTAATTTATAATTTAGGTTTGATCAGATTCTTTAATCAATTACTTTAAACTTTGTATACTAGGTTCGATCCTACGGTTACTTAACTTATATTTAAGACTTATAACCTTGAGAAAGGTTAAAATGTCTTAAAGAGGTCAGCTTTATTGCCTATAAAAGGTAAGAGTTGAAATGTTCCTAAGAAGTGAAAGGTACTACCTTAAGAAAAGTTAGCATGGCCTAAAGAGGGTACCTTTCTTGTCTTACAAAAAGCAAAGGCTAAAATGTTCACTAAAAAGTAAAGGGTATGACTAATAGAAAGGTTGTAATGGTTTAAAGAGGTTGCCTTTATTGCCTTGTAAAAGGTAGAAGATGAAATGTTTGTTAAAAAGTCATGGCTACAATTGAGAGTAAAGTTAGATTGGCATGAGGAGGCTACTTCTATTGCCTTATAAAAGGTGGAGCTTAGGGTACTCGTGAAAGTATTGACATGCAATCAAAATTAGGTTGGGACTTGTTGATAGGATGGACTCGTGTGTCATGAAGAAATGATTAAGTGTTTAGATAAGGATAAGTTTAGTCATAATGTATCTATTTATTGTAACGAGACTTAGTCAAGGAGTAGACTATTAAGATGGTATTGGAAAACAAACTAGAATTTCATTATTAATAGTAGGATTGCAGCTACAGTGTTAAGACTTTATTTTAGGATGGCCATTTTAGAGTGTGTTCGACATTGATTGATAGGTTAATTAATGACACCTTAGGTTGTTCGTACATTGGTTCCAAGAAACCGTTTGTCATTCTTATATAAGGCTCACTCTTGAGGCTAGTCAGATTAGATGTATTTATGGTGATAGCTATATCAAATGGCATTTTCTAAAGCATTTCTTAGCTAAGTGTAATCAGTAGTTGTATAGCCTTTGTCTTTGTAGAAATCATCATATTTGTAGAACTATCGACAGCACGATTATTATGCCATTTTTCAGGCTAGGTAATAATGTCTTGGTTTAAGATCCATCAAGATCTAGTCATTTAGTTTGAGCATTTGTGATACTCTTTGTAGGTTGGAATGTGATAAGAATCAGCCCCTTAGACCGGCGACACGTAGTTGAGTTAGAGGACTTTAAGGACTCACTTGGAGAATGCTAATTCGAAGCCCCATACATGATGAGAATTCCTATCCCGACCTCTATGTTTACTTCCTTTGCTAACTTGACTACCAAGCCATCAACTATGTCGAGCTTGTCAAATAGCTGTACCATGATAAAATATCTAAATAGAAAACCTCAAGACTGTCTGAGTTGACCACACTAACCATTAATGTCTAACCTATCTCAAGTTGATTACTTTATATTGAATGGTTGATTAAACTCTGACCTGAACCAAAGCAGGTTAGTCCTTAATTGTAAACTCTCATTTCTTCTTTTTGTCCACTTTGTACCATATTCTTGACGTCTAGCCACTGAGCGATACGTTTTTTGACACGACATTCCATAAGGATTCCTTACTTTCTATACTGAATATTCTTTATCTCTTTTACTCTTTTTAGTATGTATTATATAATTAATTGTAAGAATACCCTTTTTGTCTTTTTATGCATGTAAAGTAACACTAATGGACGGATATATAAACCTTCACTTAGTTATATGCAAACATCAATCATTAACATCGGAATTTACTTAAGTTTTCTTTTGAGTAACCTTAGTGTTCTCATTACCCTTTTAACTTTTATTTATTCCCTTTAAAAAGGAGTAGCGGTGAGTAACCCTTTAATTTGAACTAGTGAATAATATCTGGCGGATTGTAAGCCGAATAGGATCAACAGGTATATTATATCCAGTTGGTAGCTGTCCAGGCTTTGCTAACTTTTCTTTTGTTTCCTTTGGTTTTATCTCCGTTGTAGTGTCCTTTCTTATGTTCGACCTTAAAGATGCATCAACTTTGCTAGTATCAAAGTACGGTTTTGAGAGAGAGTGTATGAAGTTGTAGTGGAGTTTTGGTTTGTGTTTGTTGTTTGTGGCTACTGTATTCCTTTTATAGTTGCTTTAGTGTATTTGTATGGAGTAAGTTTGAAGTTATGAGCTGTGTAATGAAGATTTGTGTGTTATTAAGTATGGTTCCATAGTTATTCTGTTTTTCACTACGAAAACATAGCAAGTTCATTTTTTGTCTTATTCAAGTGATTATTGAGTGTTGAAGTTGTTAGAGTGTGTTAGTTGAAGTTTTGGGTAGTACGGTAGCAGTATTTTCCGTGTATTATGTTGTTGATCTGTTCGAGAAGTATTATACCATGTCGGATTCGAGTGTTCAAGGTGTTATTGGAGACTAGAGTAGTGGTGCTCAACCTTGGTTATGGTCAAAATGATGGTAACATTCTTAGATCAATTGATGACAAACTTGACGGACTCACTAACTTTATTTAGAGTCTAGTTATCGTAATGCAAGTTAATGGGCAACAACCTCAGGGTATGCCACAGCGTAACCTACTCGCAAAATGCCCTAGAGAGAGGTTATGGCCAAGGTAGTCGAGCCAATTGCCCCATTTAACCCCAACGAGCTGGAGGAGTCGCAGACCAAGCTATTAGAAAAAGGCTAGAGCTAGAAGAGATAAAAGAGGATGATGAGGAAGTAGATGTGGAGACTGACTAAGGGGAAGAAGTAGTGGCCTAATATTATTAAGCATGAGAGCAAAGACGCCGAGCTCGTTGAGGACTTGACAATGTTAAGGTCTAAATTCTTCCCTTTAGTAGAAGTAGAGATGTTGATGAATACTTAGAGTGGGAAGAGAAGGTCGAGAAGGTGTTTGATTGTTATAGACATACGAAAGTTGTGAAGGTTCAACTTGCTGCACTTAAGTTTTTTGGGTATGCCACTATGTGGTAGAAAAATCTTAATGCAGCCAGAGCAAGGGATAGAAGACGAGGTATGAGAACCTGGGATGAGATGAAGAGATTGTTGAAGGGTAGATCTGTACCAGAGACTTACTTATAGGATACATTTGCATAGTTGCAGGGACTTCGCTAAGGAGCCCTAATAGTTGATGATTATGTGAGAGAGTTCTGGATGCTTATGATTTAAGTTGACATAGAAGAATTAGAGGCTCACACAGTATCAAGGTTTATTTGTAGGCTCAGATATGAGATTCACAACATTGTAGAAGTGTAGAGGTTTTATACATTGGAAGAGACAATTAAGATAGTGTAAAGGTTCGAAAAATAGAGAAAAAGTGCTTCGAGTCGACTTGGACCAACATTCTCCTAAGCCAATGTTTTGCACTAACCTATTTAAGCTAAGTCAAGGAGGTCATACTAAGTCGAGCTGAGGAATGACCGACTTAATGATAGCCGAGTAGGCTAGTTGAGTCGAATTGAGACTAGACTGATTCCAATGACATACGAAAGAGGACAGACTTCTGGACGAAAGACCAGTAAAGTGAAGTGCTTTAAATGCTTAGGTTTCGAATACATAGTTGCTGAGTGTTCGACCCAATGCGTCATGGTGCTCCAAGGAGATATAATGGATAATACCAACAAGAGTGAGTCGAAGAAGGAAAGGATGTTGGAAAAGCCAAAGTCGAGAAGGAAGAGTAGACCCATGTCCATATCGACTAGGGAGAAGTGATGACCCTAGTACCAGGACGAGTACTGAGTTCCCTATTGAACTTCGAGAAAGACTAGAGAAAAAATTTGTTTCGTACTAAATGTACCATCAAAAGATACTTATGCACTATTGTAGTGGATGGAAGAAGTTGTACTAATGTAGTTGTATGGTCCTTCGTGTAGAAGTTAGGTTTGCTAACCTCCAAGCGTCCCTGACCTTACAAGCTACATTGGCTTTATGGTAAGAGTGCTTTGTACATGATTGAATAGTTAACTGTGCCATTCAGTGTTGAGAGTGTATACAGGGACGAAGTAGTATGTAATGTCGTCCCTACGGGAGCTTTACATCTATTACTTGGACAACCTTGGTTATTTTATTGACGTGTTACTCACGATGGATACAAGAACACTTATGCCTTTGTTAAAGATAGAAAGAAGATCATGCTACAACTTATGACACTAACCCAAGTAAATGAAACCCATAATCAGCTCACTTAAGCTAGCAAGAAGAAAGTCCTAGTGATGAGCCAAAGAGAGTTTTGAACTATTGAGAAGGCTGATGAGCGTATTTTCCTATTGATTAGGAAATTGATAAAAATGAGAGATCTGAAAGATGTTCTTGATGAAATCCGAAGACTGATTGATGAGTTTTCCAACTTGTTTCTTGAGGGACTACCTAAAGGACTACCCTTAATTCGAGGCATAGAGCATTATATTGATTTGCAGCTAGGCACCACCTTTTTGAACTAACTTGCATATAGAATGAATCTTGAGTAGGCTGCCGAGCTAAAAAGATAGATGGATGAGCTCATAGAGTGAGGATATGTAAGGGAGAGCATGGGCACCTATGTTGTACCAACTTTGTTCGTCTCAAAGAAAGATGGTTCATGGCACATATGTATTGTTAGCTAAGCAATCAATCGTATCCCTATCAAGTACAGATACCCAATTCCAAGGCTTAATGATATGTTAGATGAGCTTCATGGTGCCAAAATATTTTCAAAGATTAATCTACGAAGTGCTATTACCAAATTTGCATAGAATCGGGTGACGAGTGGAAGACTGCCTTTAAGATTAGGCATAGTCTCTATGAATGGTTGGTTATGCCCTTTGAACTTACTAATGCTCATGTAATTGATGAGCCATGTGATGTGCCTTTTAATCAGAAGACGCATTGTCGTGTACTTTGATGATATATTGGTTTATAATACTGACTTGGACAATCATGTTCAACATCTCTAAGTTGTTTTTGAAATATTACAAGTTGAGAAGTCATATAGGAATTTGAAGAAGTGTATGTTTTACCAAGATGAAGTGATTTTTCTTGGGTTTGTAGTGTCAAGGGAAGGAATCCAAGTCGATGAGGAAAAGATCTATGCTGTTTTAGAGTGGCCGATGCTAAGGAATTTTACTGAAGTTCGAAGTTTTCATGGACTAACTTCTTTTTATAAGCGATTCATTAAAAACTTCAGTACTATAGCTATCCCCTTGACCAAGTTGACAAAGAAGAGTGATGGGTTCAGATGGAATGATTAAGCTAAATAGAGCTTCAGAGAGATTAAGGAGAAGCTTATCTCTACCCTTATCTCATCATTACCAAATTTTGACAAGTCCTTTGAATTAGAGTGTGTTGCGTTAGACATTAGAATTGGCACTGCCCTAATGCAAGAGTGACGATCCGTCACCTACCATAGTAAGATGCTTAGTAGTGCTACCTTAAACTATTTTATATACGAGAAAGAGCTTTACTCTCTTTTCTGAGTCCTTCCTGTTTGGTAACACTATTTGCTACTACAAGAGTTTGTTATTTACACTTACCATGAATCATTAAAGTATCTTAGGAGTTAAAATAAACTCTCAAAAAGATAAGCCAAGTGGTTGGAGTTCATGGAAGGATTTTTATATGTGATCCAACACAAAAAAGGAAGCACAAATGTGGTTATCGATGCTCTATTACGATGACAAACCTTACTGACCACTTTGTAGACAAAATTATTGGGATTTTTGCTTATCACCAAGCAGTATGCTCATGATCCTCATTTCAATCCTATTGTAGAGCAGTGCAGAGATGGAGTTGCTATTGGAGGCTATTATGTCTAAGATGGCTATCTCTTTAGGGAAAAAAGGTTGCACATACTGAGCTATTCCATACGTAAGCTATTGGTCAGGGAAGTTCATAATAGCGAATTATCTGGTTACTTTTGAGAGACCAAGACTACCAATTTGTTGAAGGAAAATTTTTATTGGCTTGGTTTAGCCAAGGATGTTTAGAAGGTAGTTAGTAGCCGTAAAGTATGCAAGAAAGCTAAGGAGAAAAGAGAGCCCTATGGAGAATATATGCCCATGCCAACATTGACCTTACCTTGGGTCGACTTTAGTATGGACTTTATCTTAGGGTTACCTCAGACATCCAAGGGAAAAGATTCTATATTTGTTATAGTGGATCGCTTTAGCAAAATGGCACACGTCATTCGGTACCATTGAACTAATAATGCATTATATATTGCTGATTTATTTTTGTAGGAAGTTATTCGACTACATGGAGTATTAAAGACCATTGTTTTAGATTGGGACACACAATTCTTAAGCTATTTTTAGAAAACTCTATGGTGAAGACTTGGAATCAAACTTGTGTTTAGCTCCAATAGCTACTCTTAGATTGATAGCCAAACTAAAGTGGTAAATAAGACGCTAGGCAACTTACTTAGAGCTATTGTGAAAAAGAACTTGAGGGACTAAGATTTGTGTCTACCAGTTAAGGAATTTACATACAACCGAATTATCCATGGCACCATTAGGAAGAGCCCATTTGAGGTCATCTATAGCCTCAATTCTACTATCCCCCTGGACTTAATTAGTACCTCCATAACTATTGAAGAGAATTGATCAAGAGTTAACCAAGCCCAAGAATTGCAAGAGCTATATTAGTCTATAACTAAGAAAATCGCCAAGTTCAACCAGAGATAACAAGAGATTAGTAATTGAGGCCGTTGAGCTATTTCTTTCCAACCACGAGACTTAGTATGGATACACCTTGGCTGAGAATAATTTCACACTTGAGACAGAGTAAGCTATCTCCTCATGCTGATGGTCTATTCAAGATCTTAAAGAAAGTCAATAGTAGTGCCTATTAAATTGAATTACCTAATGACTATGGTGTTTCCTCCACTTTCAATATATCCAACCTTATTCCCCACCAACTAGTAGAAGAAGACCCCACAAGTGCCTTAGAAGAGTAAGAGCTAGAGACTACTTCAGATTTGAGGACAAATCTTTTTTACCCCTAAGCAGATGATAGGAATCAACTCCCTAGACTGATCACACGTAACCAAGTTAAAGGACTCCAAGGACTTACTCAGAGAATATTAGTTCGAAGCTCCATTTAAGATGAGGATTCCTATCCTGACCTCTATGTTTCCTTCCTTTGCTAACTTGACTACTGAACCATCACCTATACTGGACCTACTGAATAATTGTACCATGATAGAATATTTGATCAGACAGCCCTTGGATTGTTTAAGTTGAACTCTCGAATCGACCATGTTGACCATTGATGTCCAACCTTAACTTAAGTTGATTACTCTACGGTGAATGGTTGACCAAGCTTTGACCTGACCCAGATTAGGTCGGCCCCTGACTGCAAACTCTCTCTTCTTCTTTTTGTCTACTTTATGCCATATTCTTGACATTCAGCCATCGAACAACACGTGTCTTTTAACACAACATTCCAAAAGGATTCCTTACTTTTTTGTATTGAATATTTTCTATCTCTTTTACCCTTTTTAGCATGTATTATATAACCTAATTGTAATAATACATTTTTTGTCTTTTCATACATATAAAGTAACCTTAGTAGACGAGTATATAAACGCCCATTTAATTGTACATAGATATTAATCATCAATATAAGAATTTACTCAAGTTTTTCTTTCAACAACCCTAGTGTTCTCATTACCTTTTTAACTCTTATCTAGTCCCTTTAATAAGGAGTAATGGCTAATGATCCTTTAGTTTAGACCGGTGAGTTATATACAGTGGATTGTAGGCTGAGTAAGATCAATTGGTGTGTCATATCTAGTTAGTAGATGCTTGGGCTTTGCTAGCTTTTCTTTTGTTTCCTTTAGTTTTATCTCCGTTGTAATGTCTTTCCGTATGTCGGACCCTAGAGACGCATCAGAATTTTACCTTTATTAGGTGATACAGTGTGATCACTAGGCCTGTTTAGCTTGTCATCATATAGATAAGGACTAAACTATTCTATAGAAGGTTGTTAATCTCTTTTATCTTTTCTTTTGCTCAAGGGTTGCTGCTCAAATTTTCTTTATGTTAGGATATTATCCTCTTTGGTAACATACTTCATCGCTTGCCTTTAACACTTAGCAAAGTCTCAGTTTTTTCTTTGTGATGGAGTAAAAGAATCGTTAGCAATCTTCCTAACCCTACCCCAATCCACCCCCTAAGCCCCAAATAATAATAGATTTTAATACTATGTTCATGTTAGGATGCAAAATCTTGATCATGGCAACAATGAATGTTGCTCGATACTCTTAAAGAGCTTCTTTTGGTCATTGGTAAATTAGTACAAGGGATAAGTTATTTTATTTTTTTGAGTTGTTTATTAGTAATAAGATGTTAGAGTAATGCTTTTATTAGTTCTTTGGAGCAAGAAATTGAATTAGGTTGGAGGCTTTGGTACTAAGTTTGAGTTTCTTTTCTAAGGCTTTTAGGGAAAGTTTTGCATTTGATGGCATCAAAGACACCAAGTAAATCCATTTGAGTATAGTAATTCAATAGGTAAGTTGTAGGATTGATAATAGCATCTTGTAGCTACAATAGTGGAATCCAAATTTGAGTAGGGAACGACTCATATTTGATTGCTTAAATAAAGGGAGATTGCTCAATTGTGTAGGCATCTCAAGAGTTGTTTTGCTTGGACCTTTTGATATTGTGAGGTGCTTGATCATTAGATCTACTTGATAAATATGGGTTTCTTCTACTGGTCGCTATGGAGGCAATGCTTAAGATTGCTTCGTGAGGGCTTGATTGCTTGGGCCTACTTTTTGGTGGTAGAGCAGGAGTATTGTAGGTGGAATTATCATCCTCTTGACTAATATTTTGTGTAGGGTTGTAAATGAGTCGAGCTATTCATAAGCTACTCAAGCTCAACTCGCTTTAAGCTACGGCTTAACTTAAGCTATTCATAAATAAGCTGAGCTTAAGCTCAAAATAAAGCTCAAAATAAAGCTCGTTTATATAATTGAGTGGAACTCAAGTTCATATTATCCCTCATGTGCTAATTAAGGAGCAGGCTTGTTTATATTTTTAAAGAATTGGGTTGGAACGTGCTTGTAAGTAGGCTCATAAATAGATTTACAAGCTAATATATTATAATAAAAATATGTTACATGAAATAATAATATAAGAATATGAGAATAAGGATAATATAATTAAAAATTATAAAAAAGTATATTTTAAAAATTTTGAATTAATTTAAAGCTTTGATTCAATCTCGAGCTCGAGTTTGGTCTATCTAAACGAGTTTAAGTTCAAGTTCATTTAGCTAAACAAGCTTAGACATATTAGATTCCTTAACAAGCCCAAGGTAGTAATTTTTGGGCTCGATAGAAGTTTGGCTAAGCTCGAGCATGATCATTTCTAAATGAGTCAAGCTTAAGCTTTCAAGAGCTTTGCGTAGCTCAACTCATTTATAACCCTAGTTTTGTTAGCTGTGGAGGGTTATTTTCAACTCATTGTTGAAGATTAGCTACCTTCACCTTAAGTTGGTAGTTTTCTTGTATCATAATAGCCATATGTTGCTTAAGCCGAGCGAATATATCGTTGGGTTGATCTTGGAGTGGGGCTATTGGGCTTTGTTTTTATGATTTTGTAGAGGGTTTGTTTAAGGATTAACTAGAAGGAGAGGTTGTTAGCTGTGTGTGAGTTTTAGTTGTGGATTTGTGATTAAGTCATAAATGGCTGGTGCCAAATGTTGATAATGAATTCAAGACCATGGAATTTAGTCTTGTATTTAACTTAAAGTTGCTTGTTTAAGTCTATATAAGAAGTAAACATAAGCTATCGAGAGATGCTGGAGGTGTCTTCAACATGTGTACTTTGATAATTAAGTTAGTAAGGTGGTTGAGAATACTATAAAAAATAATGTTGTTAGTGAATTTTGGGATGAGGAAAAATCTTATAAAAGAAAGTGAAATACTTGGTACCTGGGCCAGTCCAGTACAGCTACTCTGATGTTAAGTCAGTAAGGTAACTTAGTAGAGTAAGTATGTAAATAAGAAGTGTTAGGACCTCTTACAGAGTTTCTTTCTGGTATTTATAGGTGGTTGTAGTGTTCCAAGCACTTGTCAGGATAATTGTTAAGACACGTGAAAGCTTATTGACTTGACATCTCTCCTTATATGTAAAAGTAGCAAACGGATGTGTAATATAACTGCGCTTATGATAACTGTTCGCGCTAGACTTAAATTCAAACTAGGAGTGCTTCTTATACTTGGCATAAATGCTGTATATCATCTAGGTGTAGTATGAATGCCAAGAGAGTTGGTTACATAGCTTCTCGATAGACAAAAGGCCGAGTATCAGATGAACAAAAATTGACTATCAACATCTGCCCCCCAACTCCCATGTTCAAGCAATCGACATAGGGAGTTACACATATATTGCACTACAGGCCGAGTAGGGAGAGATTCTTTAAATTTATGCCAAGTAATACTAGAAGTAGGACGGATCACATCCCAGTCGAAAAGTTGCCATTTCTAAACTCTCACTTGTTCGAGAAACTAAGAAATTGAAGGCATGACATCTGCCACCTTAGTCATTATTTTGTGGCAGGCATAATAACTGTCAGAGAGTTTTAAAGCCATCAGATTTCTGTCATGAGACATGCGTCAGTGATCCTTAAGATTCCCATATCAACGCATCATTACTGTCAGAAGCAGATTTGTATTTATGAGGATGAATTGTCCTTATATAAAGTAATATTCACAATCAGAATAAGCCTCTCTAGTCGCATCTTAAACTTTCATTTGTTTCCTTATCTTTAACCTAAATTTTTTTATTTGTGTTGTATCATTTCACATAACCATTCAGGTATGGTTCGCAAAGTTTCTCGTTGACTTGTGCTTTCCGATTTCGAGGCAATGGAGATTGAGGCCACTTTTCCCCCCCCAAATAAGGAGCTCAATGGCTTATTCTTTAGGTAATTCGACTGATAGCATGGAGAAAAGGTGGGATAAACTTGCTCAGATCAACGAGTTCTTTGTAGATAATTATCTCGAGGATAAGGAAGGAAGGTCTTCGGCAAGATATCTGTTTAGTACAATAGCTTATTTTTATGATTCTCCAGATGGAACCACCAGTTCCATCGATAGGATTCTCATCACGAAATATAATCAATATTGGCGAGATCTTCCCAGGACACAGAACTCAAGGAGGTTGAGAGATAGGGAGAGCGTATGCTTTCCCAGGCAGCGCGAGTTCCATATATACCTAAAATATTTGGATTTTGGGTTGCGCTTCCTTTTTTCAACTTTTGTCAAGGGCTTTTTCAACTATTTCAGAGTTGCGCTGAGTATGTTCTCACTCAACATATATCGGCTTTTGGCGGCATTTGAGATAGTCAGCGAAGAAGTCTTACTCAGGGCTACGCCTCAACTGTTTCGATATTTCTTCATTATTCAAAGGCAGCCTAATGGGTGGTACTTTGCTACTGTAAGGCATGGGCGTAAGTTCATGGATGGATTAGAATCTAAGATTCACAAGTGGCATGACAAGTTTGTGTCAATAGTATTTGACGAGGACTTGAACTTCTAGACCCAATGGATTGAGCCAATACATACAAAAGACATAGATCTGATGTCGAATGATGTAGTAGCAGTGAAGAAAATTTAAGAGAGAAGGAGAAACAAAATATTCTTTTAGGATATCGAGAGAATTATATGGTGTTTCGAAAATGGAGAACCAATATTTTCTGAAAAAGAAGGTACACCAATGTGTTTCTACCGTATCAAGTACAACCATGAGGAAAGTTGTTCTCGAGACTTGGGGGGAGAATAGTGAACTTTGAACCTTGCTTAGTACGAAAAATGTAAGTTCATATTTTTTCCATGTTTATATTAATTGGTGTACTTGTATCGTAGATATGGGTGTTGGAGAGATGAATCCGGTAAAGTTACTAGCTCAGGCTAAGGCTGAAAAATCCAAGGCTGATAAGAGGGTAACCACCTTAACAGCTACCACTTAGCCTGTTGTCGTAAAGAAACCGACAAAAGAAGCTGCAGCGAAGCAGATGGTAGTGTAGAAGATCTCTCGTCCTGCCAAAAGGTTGAAGGAGAATGAGAAAACATAGCCAACTGAGGTTGTTCATTCTAAAGAGCCTTCGGTCGTGATTATTCAAACTTCTGTTGAGCCGAAGGATGGCAAACGTTGAGAGACACATCTTGGCAAAGAGGATGAAAATGCTATTATTGTAGAAGGCATATTGCTGGTGATTGCGACAGCTCTGAGTGGTGACAAAAGATTAGGGCAGGAGCTCTCAAGCCAACCAATCTAAGGGCTTGGACAAAAGGGCGAAGGAGGCTATGCATTCTAAATCTCTTGGCATCAGTAGCACCAAATTTGTCCCCAACAAAGAGGTCGGTGAGTACTTCATCTCTTGTTAGAGCTACCAAATTTTGGACACTAACTCGGCCTTAGGAGACAAGATGAAATCTTTAGCTTTAATGAAAAGGATCATCCTTCCGAAAAGACAAAGATATCGCTAAGAACGATGTTAATAGGGTCGATGGTTGCAATAAGGCCCATATTGCGGCCAAATTGTATGATATGAGTATCTATGACCATTGCTTTTGATTATCGAATTCATTCGGGTAACTAATGTATTTCCTTTTCCAGATGAGCAGCCACATTCTAACAGCATTAGACGAGGCCAACAAAGAGGCAAAGAAGGCAATATCTTCAATTGTATGTGTAATAAATGAATTTATTGTAAAAAGTTAAGGATACGTGCAATGCATCAAAGGCCTAGACTACTGCTGCCGAGATTACGAAGATTAGGGCTGAAATGGAGGCGAGAAAGCTTAAGGAGGAACTTGTTGCCAAGAAATTGGCACATGACCTCATTGCTGATGAAATCTCTAGCCTAAAGGCCAAAATAGAAGAACAGTACAAAGAGTTCGAAAGCTTGAAAGAGGAGCTGCAGAAGAAAAAGGAAGAGTACTAGGGCTTGGGCTAAACCATTTGCACGATGAGCAATGATGAAGATAAGCTCAAGATGCAAATAAAGGAGTTGGAGACCAACTACTTGAACTTACAAAGCCGTGTTGCTGAGTTGGAGAAGACTGTGAAGAGGAGGCCATCTATTGAAGAGGCTCTTGATATAGTCATTCTCAGTTGGCAATACGAGAAGCTTCTATGCAAAAAGTTGTTGGAGGGAGTTCATGCAGCAAGAGAAGAGGTCTTAAAGCTTCATCCTGATTATGATCTCTCGTGTCTCGACTTTATTGACATTGATGACAAAGTTTGTAATGTCGACGAAGATGAAGGCAATGAGATAGGTGTCGAAAGTATGGATCAGTGATAATGAAGCTCATGCCGAAGAAGTTGCCCGTTCCGAGAACCTAATTGTCGAGGAAGCTCCAGCTAATGATTTAAAAATCACTTTTGCTGAATCTGAAGATAGGCTATAAGACTTATTGAATTGGTACATGGCATTTTAGTTTAATTTATTAATTGGAATATAATTGAGGCAATGCCGAGTTCTTGTAACATTTAATTTTACTTACTGCGCTTTCTTAGTTTGTATGGTATATGTATGTTGCTTCGTGATCTCATTCATTAGCATGTTTTATTTTTCACGCTATTTGTTTCTCGGCGTGTTTTATTTCATACGCCTAACTATCTTCACATGCCCAATTTTCTTTTGACATGTTTCATTTAACACGTCATTTTTCCTCGACATGTTTTATTGCACACAACATTTGTTTCTCGGCATGTTTGATTTCACACGCCATTTGTCTCTCGGCATGTTTTATTTTCACACACCCAACTATCTCTTGGCATGTTTTACTTCACATGCCCATTGTTTTATACTGTCTGTTAATCGTTTGAAGTATGGACTAGCCGCATTACCGATAGTAAGGTTAATTTGTATAGGTCGTTAATTGCGTTATGCTAGAACCTAGATTAGTTTGTTTGTCATGCAGTGTGGAACTTATTAGTTTGGCAATCGTAACGAAAATATGATGAGACTTCAAATACATAATTATCATAAATAAGTGCCAATCTTACAAACATGTTGGTTGCCACCAATGGGAGATGGCAGAAATCATTCCGCATTAATTGAAATAAAATTTTGAATACTCTACATTCTAAGCTCAAGAGATGATGGATCAATCCAACTTTTCTAGTCGATAGGCCCCCTCGCCAACGACTTCCCGGATTCTGATAGGATCTTCCCAATTCATACTGGGCTTTTCCTGATTTGCTTACACCCCAGTTGCTTCTATCTTACGACAAACCAGATCTTTGAGCTATAAAACCTTGTGCTTCACTTTCTGATTATAGTATCTTGCTTCTCTACGCTGGTATGCCAAGACCCTAGCTTTTGCAATGTCTTGAATTTCCTCAATAGTGTCTAGATTTGCTGTCAATTTGACTTAATTGAGTATAACATCAAAATTATACATCTATAGATTAGGCAATTCCAGCTCAATTGGCAACATGGCTTCAGTGCCATAGGCTAACTTAAATGGTATCTCTCCCGTTGCGGTTCTGTATCTCCATTGGATGTTTAGTAGTTCATTGGCCCATTTCCCCTTGACTTAATCTACTTTTCGTTTTAGGCTATGTAGTATGATCTTGTTTACAGCTTCGGCTTATCCATTCATCTAGGAGTACGCTATAAACGTATAGTTAAGTTGAATACCGTGCCTCTCACAAAGAGACCAAAACTTATTGTCATCAAATTGTAGGTCGTTATTTGTAACTATCATGCAGGGAACTTCGAATCTTGATATGATGGAGTTGAATATGAAAACTTCTACTTTCTGCTTAGTAATCTTTCCCACAGCTTCAGCCTCAACCTATTTAGTAAAGTAGTCAATAGCGATAATGACAAATTGGTGCTGGGCGGTAGACTTCAAAAAAGGTTCGAGAATATCTAGCCCTTACTAGGCAAAAGGCCAAGGGTTGGTTAGGCTACATAGCTCAGTTACAAGTGTGTTATGCAGTGACTCGTGCTTCTAGCATTGAGGATACTACCGGACAATGTCTTTTGCATCTTCTCTAGTAGTTGGCCAATAATAGGTGAGTCACATTACTTGAATGTACGGTGTTTGCGACTTTACATGATTACTGCATATGCCACCATATAGTTCAGATAACACCCTCTGGCCATCCCTCTGGGAAAGGCATCGAAGGTAAGGTTAAGATACACCGCGCTTATACAGCTAACCGTCAATCAGTGTATAGTTTGTAGCCTGGTAAGCTAATTTTCGTACCTCCTTTTTGTCATCAGCAACAGTACCATCTTTTAGATAATTTACTAAGGAATCCATTCATGATTCTTCTCTTAGGCAAGAAGTTAACTCATAGCTTTGTGAGAGATTGGATAAACTTTTTTGCAGGAGAAACTCTATGAAGAGTTTCTCGTTTAGCTCAGGGAATGCCATACTGGCCAACTTTGATAGCTTGTTAGCAGTGATATTCTTGCTTTTGAGAATTTTGTCAATGGAGAATGATAGGAATTCTTCTACGAGTGTTTGTACCATTAATAGGTACTTGCTCATCTCTTCTTCTCTTGTTGTGTAACTTTTGGTGACCTAATTTACCATTGGCTAGGAATCTGAGAACACTTCAAGTTTCTCGGCACCAATTTCTTTCACCAATTTCAATTCGGTGATTAGAGCTTCATACTCTGCTTCGTTGTTACTAGTTGGGAATCTAAATTTCAGAGCATAGTGGACTTTGACATTATGTGGGCCTTAAAGGACTAGGCCTGCACCGCTTCCTTCTCGTGTTGAAGAACCATTGACATAAAGAAACCAGATGGGTTTCTCGGTGATCTCCACATAGTCTTCCTCTCTCGTGAACTCGACAACAAAATTCGCTAATACTTGGGTTTTTAGTGCCGTTTTGGGTTTATATTATACACCATGGGCACTGAGCTCTAAGACATATTTTATCATCTTTCTTGAGGCGTCAAGTCGCTACAATGCTTGCCATAATGGTTGATTAGTGAGGACAATAATCTAGTGAGCTTCAAAATACAACTTCAATCTTCTTGCCGAGAGAATCACTGCTAATACAAAATTTTCAATCTTTGTATATTGAAGCTTTGGTCCTTGCAGAACGTGACTCACATAATAAATATGTTGGTGCTCCTTACAGTTAATTTAGACAAGTATAGGGGAAAGTGCTCGGCAATTGACTGATAGATACAAGTATAAATTTTCCCCTGGAATGAGTGTTGAGAGTATTGGAGGTGATGGAAGAAATTCCTTGAGCTCGTTGAAAGCTCTTTCACAATTGTCGGTCCAATTGAATTCATTTGGATTCTTCAAAATTTTAAAGAATTCTACGCACCTATCTGCACTTCTCGACATGAATTTATTGAGGGCGGCAATTCGCCTGATGAGTTCTTACATCTCCTTGACCGTGCGAAGTGGTTTCATATTTCTTATGACTTCAATCTTTCTTGGATTGGCCTCGATACTGCGTCGTATGACCATTTATCAGAGAAATTTCCTTGATGTTGCACCAAAGACGTACTTCTGTGGGTTGAGTTTCATGCTATAACTTTTTAATGTGGAAAACATTTCCTCTAGATCAGCGAGATGATGATCTTCCTTTATGCTCTTCACAATCATGTCATTCACATATACTTCAACATTCCTGTAGATCTAAGATTTGAACATCTTCGTTACTAATCTTTAGTATGTAGCACCAGCGTTCTTCAACCTAAAGGGCATCATAGTATAACAATATGTTTTAAAATTGGTAACAAAAGATGTATGGACTTCATCCGCCTTGTCCATCTTGATTTGATTGTAACCAGAGAAAGCGTTCATAAAAGAAAGCAACGCATGCCTTGCGATTGTGTCTACTATCTAATTGATTTTTGGCAATAGGAAACAATCCTTGGATATGCCTTGTTGAGATCTGTAAAGTCTATGTACATTCGTTACTTACCATTAGACTTCTTGATTAACATACAATGTGCTAGCCAAGTTAAGCTCTTCCTGGATGAATCCTGCCCTTAATAATTTCTGAACCTCTTCTTCTATTGTCACTTATCTTTTTAGTGTAAAATGTCTCTTTTTCTGATGGACCACTTTTGCATTTGGGTCAATCTGGAGTTTGTGTACCATAATGTCTCTCGAAATACTTGGCATCTTAGAAGGTAACCATGTAAACAGGTCAGCATTGGCTTGCAGGAAGTCAATCAGACTTTGCTGGACATCTGCTGACATAGGTTTTCCTATCCTTGTTGTCTTCTTGGGATCATTTCCTAGAGGAATTTCCTCTGTATTATTCTCGGTGTTCTTTATGTCGATTGTCTTACCATTTGGACAAGTTTTAACTTGAAAAACTTCCTCGTCTTGAGGCCTTAATATACAAGGACCGTGCTAATTATTGATCCCCTTTACACACACCAAACACCATGGGAGTAGAGAACTTAGCCTTTAGATGTGTCGTTGATGGGACAATGTCAAATAAATATTGGCATGACCGTCCCATTATCATGTTGTAAGGGGACCAATATTTGACGACGAGAAAATCTACTTTATCCTCTACAACATTCTCGTTATCCCTTATCTGTATCGGCAAAGAGATAACTCCGGCTATTTAGACGGGTTAATTATTGAAGGCATAGAGGTCGTACTTGTAAGATTATAGCTATGCTTTAATCTTGGGCCTCATTTGATAGAAGGCATGTTGAAAAATGATATCGGCTGAACTTCCCGTGTCAACAAGAATCTTCTTGACTTCAAAGTTAGCGACTCTCACATTGATGACAAGTGCGTCATTGTATGGCCTCTAGATACCCTCAAAATCCTCTTCTCCGAAAGATATTTTATTGTTAATCCTGACCTTTTTCCGTAAATATTGCAAACATAATTCTTGGCATTAATCGAGTTTGAAGAACTCGATTGGCTTATACTAGGTATGTCGACAATGGTATTAATTACTTCATTGGGTGCTTTGGTGAGATTAACATCCCTTGCATCTCTCATGGCTATTTCTAGTCATATGTCATCCTCTTGTTCCTCTCTTCTCCTTTGAGACGGTCCTTCGATTCTTTTGGCATCATGTGCTAAAAATTTTTGTAGGTGCTTATGTTGTATTGCATCTTCAATTGCATTCTTGAGTTGAATGTACTCATCTGTATTGTGACCCTTGTCACGGTGGAAATCACAGTACTTGTTCGAATTTCTTCTTGAGGGATTCCCTCGCATTCTTTCTGGCCACTAGAGGATACTTCTCTCCTTATGTACTTCCATCAAAATGTTTGAGATTGGACAATTGACAAGCGTATGGGATGTGGATGTTGGTATCTTCGGTCTCTTTCTCTCAGCATCTAAATTGTTGTTGTTGTCCTTACCAAGTTTATCTTTTGCATTTTTTCGTTTGTCACTCTTTTCGTCTCCTTTGCTTTGATCAGCCTCTCGTTGTGCTTTTATGTTATCTTCTTGTCAGATGTATGAGATAGCTTTAGCCTTAAACTCAGCGAAAGTTTTCGGCTTGTTTTTTGCGAGAGACTTGAAAAAGTCTCCGTGAGGTTTAACTCCATCGATTACGGCGTTGAGGACTACACTCATATCCAATTTTAAGATTTAGACCATCTTAGCCATAAATCTGGCCAAATAGTCTCTAATTGACTCATCGGACTTTTGTTTAATGGTGTTAAGGATTGAAGAGTTCTTAATAGGAAGTTTGCTAACAGGACTCTGCTAATTTATCAAAACATGAAATGGTATTTGGTTTCAAGTATTTAAACCATGTGCTGGCTACATTCCTCAAGGTTGAGGGAAAGGCTTGATAGGCTACTGCATCGCTTAAATCATGCAACTTGGCCAGTGTATGGTAGTACTCTAAGTGGTTTTCAGGGTCTTTCATCCGATCATATGTTTTGAACTAGGGCAGTTTAACGTGCCAAGGTATTACTTCTTCCAAAATCTTTGCAAGGAAAGGATTTTTCTTGATTTAGAACTGTTTGTTTATTACAATAGGGGTGTTGACATGCGAGGGTCTCGCATGATGTACATGCTGTAGTTGTTTGCCCTTATCAATTTTCTTGAAAGCAGGAACTGAGGGTCTCGTTGGAACCTCAGCTTGCTCTTTTGGCAATTTAGGTGAATAAAATGGAATAGTCGGCACTGTTAGCATCATGATCGCCATGCTTTTTGTCCTGATTTTGGTGAAAACTTTTATAAAGAAGGTCAAGGGATTTGTTCATGTTTTTTACCTAACTCGAAATTTTCTTTGGCTAAATCTAAGCAAAGTTGCTCGAGTCAAGCCAATTGTTGTTCATTAGTATGCCGACTTCCCCTTTTAGGGTGGTGGGAGGAAGTATCAATATTTGCATTTCTGGTCATTCTAGTTTTAACCATGTGATTGTGTTTAAAGAAAAACAGATGGTGCTAAATGTTGTTAGTAAATTTTGGGATGAGGAAAAATACTGTAAAATAAAGTGAAATACTTGGTACCAGAGTTAGTTCAATGCGGTTACTCCGATGCCTAAGTTAGTAAGGTAACTTAGTAGAGTAAGTATATGAATAAGAAGTGTTAGGACCCCTTACAGAGTTTCTTTTTGGTATTTATAAACGGTTGTAATGTCCTAGGCAGTTGTCGAAATAACTATTAAGATACGTAGAAGTTTCTTAACTTGATATCTCTCCTCATATGTAAGAGTAGTAGGCGGTTGTGTAATATAACCATATTTATGATAATTGTTCGTGCTAGACTTAAATTCAAACTAGGAGCACTTCTTATACTCGGCATAAATGTCGTGCATCATCTAGGCAGCATGAATGTCGAGAGAGTTGGTTACGTGGTTTCTCGGCAAACAAAAGACCGAGTATTAAATGAACGAAAATTGACTATTAATAGATAGCATAAAGAGGTGTTAGCAAGATTCTAGTCCCCTTACTTAGAGGAGATCCAAAGGTATTTATAAGGAAGAAGAGGTACAGCTTGATTAGGCAAGTAGTATCTTTCAGAGCCCATTTGTATCTTGGATTTGAAGAAGGGAATCCATACACGATGTCCTTCCATGGCTATTTGTTGCCTTCTCTTCTTTATCTTCTTGGATGATTGTGCTGTAAGTCGAGCTCATCTTCTAAAAGCCCAAGGGTGAAAATACACTACTAGCAAAAGGAACAGGAGATTGTTTACACCAAATAAAGCGAACAAGGACAGAGTTAACCAAGCACTATTCAAAGCTAATGAATGGTGGATAACTTAACTATATGCGAACCAAGGAAAGTTTGCAAGTCATTAGTAATCATCGAATAATTATTGGTAAAATTTAATCGTGATGGTGTTGTATGTGAAAATGGAAGGACTATTGCTATCGGTGGAGTTTGTAGAGATGAAGAGGGTATATGTGGTTTCTCAAAGCAGATTTCATGGTATTGTATGTGAGAATGGAAGGACTATTGCTACTAGTGGAGTTTCTAGAGATGAAGAGGGTCTACGTGGTTTCTTAGTAGATTTCGTAGCTTGCCCTCTAAAAGCAGAACCGTGAAGTTTAGCAAAGGTGCTTGAAATAGCTATGCAGTTGAAGCATGATAAAATTATCTTTG
This sequence comes from Lumnitzera littorea, assembly GCA_024138015.1. Lineage (NCBI taxonomy): Eukaryota > Viridiplantae > Streptophyta > Magnoliopsida > Myrtales > Combretaceae > Lumnitzera > Lumnitzera littorea. Next base: position 42,885,543 of record JAMXBB010000006.1, on the reverse strand, counting down.
AATTAGATTGAACCGAGACTATTAAATAGGCGGAAAATAGAGATGTTGATTTAAACATATGCTTGGCATTTATTGGATTATGTTAAATTTTCATAAAGTTGCTTTTTTTTTTTCTTTGGGAAAAGTTTATGTAGAGAAAATGAAGTTGGTAATTTTCTAGTGAAGGCTGCTTTCAATTGATGGAAGAAGCTGTAGTTCATTTTCATATCCACCGTAAGATATTTAGCTTTTAATCATTGGGGAAACAGCAAAGATGCTTCATCTTAAATTTTGGAATGGGCTAATGTGCCCTCTATTATTATTGTTATTTTATTCTTTGTATGAAGATATATATGTATATTAATTTTCAATAGATTAATTTGGCCTTAAGAAAAAAACGGAAATTGCTCAGGCTATCCCTAAAAAATTTGAAAATCGTAATGGTCCAAACTTTTTCAAAAGTTGACAATTACTATAAGAATATAGCTGCGAGCTCCTTTTTTTTTATATTTTTTTTACTAGACCTTCAAATATGAAATAAACTTATATAAATGTTTATATAGTAATTTTCTGGTTATTTTAATTAAATTTATCAACATATTTATATTAGTAAAACACTTTAGTTATTATTCGTAGCTTTAGTGAATTTATTAAATATATGGTTGAATTGCCATGTGAACAAGCTAAACCACAATGTGATTTATAAAATTATATTAAAGTAAGATTTCATTAACTATACACACAATATATTAAAATAGACTACCAACACCTGGGCAGAGAGAAATTAAAAAGATAATGATAAATAAGATGTCGACGTACTAGGAGCAGTCGCAGAAGTCCTCTCAGTTGCCTCCTTTCTCGCTCATCTTTCCTCCTACCTCTCTCTCTCGGTCTCTCTCACCCCACTTTCTCGGGTTTTATCCCAAGGTGCAACGTGCAAGGGAATCTCCGTATGATACAAAGAGTCAATATTTAGTTTCTTCGTCGGAATTTGCGAATTTCGGTTGCAAGAATTTGTAACATTATGCAATTTTCTTTTTCTAGCTCACTCTGAAAAGAGTTTGAATGCGAAACATTTCATCAACTCCATGAATTTACGAAATTCTCTCTCAATTTACTTACTCATATGTTCTTGCTTCACTGTTTTTGATATACTGCCTTATAAGATACGGTACGATGTTGTCGTAGGGCTACACTCATACGAAAATGTTGGTGAACTCGGGCCGTCCCTTCCCCTCTTTACCCAGTTGCGGCGTGGTCGAACCACTGTCCAATGCGAAGCATAAGCGAAGCTGGGTATCCTGTTCGGTTTCTTCTCAGTTATCTAATAAGGTGCTTCGGCTACTAAAAACTGCTTTTGCTCTTCTTCTATTTGTTGTTTTATTTTTTGGTGCAACGTAATGTACTAATGAGCAAGTGCGATGCAATGTGTAGTGGAAGAGGGAATACACTAGTGTTATTATCGTGCCGACTGGTGTGGGTGCATCCATTGGAGGCTACGCGGGGGATGCTCTGCCGGTTGCTCGCGCGCTTTCTACTGTTGTTGATTGCCTCATCTCCCACCCCAATGTACGATGATTTATTTATATTTACGCATTTTTCTTTTTCTTTTTTTTCCTTCTTTGTTTTTGCAGCAATAATTTTTATAGGATTAGGATAAAGTTAAGCAAATGACTATTTGAGCTAGTTCCTTTGAACTTTTTCTTCGGGTTTTAAACTATATGATCACAAAAATGTTGCTTTGCTGCGCGGTTGCTGTTAATTATGGAGAACTATTTGCTTCTGAGCTCAACGAATCTTTCACCTTTTTTTTTTTTTTTTNGGCAGAGGAGGTTGATGATGATTTGACATCATGCAAATATTAAATTGTGAGCTATCAGCAAGCTACAAGGACATAATGAATATAGGGACACAGAAGTCACTGCATAGCATGAGCATCTACAACATTTGTCAAATATCACAATTATCAGTCACTAGCTTCATTTGCAGGTTCCAACTGAAAAGAAGAGACATACTCAGACTTTCAAGGAACTTTCTTTTTAATAATTAAGCAAGATTTTATTGATGTGAAAATATATATAATTGGGGAGGAGGAGACAAGGAATTCAAACACAATTACAACAACCACAAAGGGCACGAGACCATAATGTTAACTATACTTAAGATTCATCAGACCAGTACAGTTCTAGAGCTATGTGTATTTCCCACCCCAGGAAACCCCTTTCTCTTCAAAGAAGATAAATTATAGCAACAAAGGCTTCCATGGAACAATGATAGCTATATTTTTGGGGGTGGGGGGGAGGGGGGCGGGTGGGGTGAGGTTGGGGTGGTGAGGGGAGGAAGGGGGATGTGGTGTGGTGGGATTTAAAGTGAGTTTATATGTATCATCACTTATGGAAACCTTTGCTCACATCCTTAAAGATAAAGATTTTGGAGGTTGATCTGCTTTCGATTAACAAGATTAGATTTTTGGTTAAATTTTCCAACTGAAGCACATTCAATTTGGAAAAGTGACTTGGATTGGTGACAATGTGGCATATATATAGCTATCAAAGTTCCATGGAAGCCTTTGTTGCTATAATTTATCTTCTTTGAAGAGAAAGGGGTTTCCTGGGGTGGGAAATACACATAGCTCTAGAACTGTACTGGTCTGATGAATCTTAAGTATAGTTAACATTATGGTCTCGTGCCCTTTGTGGTTGTTGTAATTGTGTTTGAATTCCTTGTCTCCTCCTCCCCAATTATATATATTTTCACATCAATAAAATCTTGCTTAATTATTAAAAAGAAAGTTCCTTGAAAGTCTGAGTATGTCTCTTCTTTTCAGTTGGAACCTGCAAATGAAGCTAGTGACTGATAATTGTGATATTTGACAAATGTTGTAGATGCTCATGCTATGCAGTGACTTCTGTGTCCCTATATTCATTATGTCCTTGTAGCTTGCTGATAGCTCACAATTTAATATTTGCATGATGTCAAATCATCATCAACCTCCTCTGCCAATTTCAACTCTCCATGATACAGCTTGTGGGTCTACATCACAGTGATGTACAGCGTAGAGTAGATATGGAAAATGATTGGGGATGCAATTAAAGCTAACTGAAAGGGCATACTTTTGATGCACTCCCCATTACTGACGTCATATTGGAGTATGCAATTACAATGAACTTTCAATTAAGTGTGCCTTTATGATACTGAGAAACTGTCCTGTATTATTTTTGCAAGAAAATAGTATTTTGTTAGAAAGCAGCAATTATTTCTACTTATTCTTATCTCAAGTGCCTCTTACTGCATGGCTTCACTCTCTGAAAAGCTATTTAATAGGTTCTTAATGCAGCCATGCTCTATTGGCCAATGCCTAATGTATTATATGTTGAAGGTCATGCTCTTGATCGTTTTGCCAAGGGCTTATGGGCTCTTCAGCCTGTTCACCAAAATAAGGTGTGTGAGCTTGTTATTGTAGTTTGTTCTCAACTTCTCCAGGTTTCAACTTCTTGTCCCATGGCTTATAGGCATCCAGGATTTTAAATACTGATGATAGCTAATAGTCTTGGCTAAACACAGGTTGGTTTGCTTCTTGATGCTGGAATAGAGGAAGAGCTTCGGATTCGTCATTTGCAAGTGGCTGATGCAACAAGGGCTTCCCTTGGATTGCCAATTGTTGAGTATGTTGTCACGGATACTTCATTACAGGTCCGTTATTACTTCTAGTTGAAATGTCTAAAGCTTTCTATTGCTTTCCTTGTTGTAATTTATTTACCTATTTCTTGTTTTCTTCCCTATTCTTTAATTTTGTTGTTACTACTATTGTTCAGTATATACTTAACAGGAAAAGATTATTGCTCAGTATATATGCTTTACTGAAAATTTGAGATAAATGATGAACAATCCTGAGATTACTAGGGAATTAAAAACCCTGAGATAACAAGTTATTTCTTCAAGCTCTAATTGTTTGATCATACTTGCCAATCCCTTGTCGTTGGTTGACAAACACAACCACCTGCATCAGAAGCTAACGTGAAAGGAAATATTTTCTAGATTCATGGTTGTCATATTACATATATGTATATATGTATATTTTTCAGGTAGAAAAATGGGTTGATCCAAAGACTGGTCAATCTACAGGTAGGATCAAGCATCCTGGATCTCTCTTGAGAGCTGCGCAAGCACTAGTTAGTCGGTCAAAGGTTAATGCCATTGCTGTCATAGCGCGCTTCCCTGATGATGATATTGATGAAACAGATGATTATCGTCGAGGAATGGTATATAACTCTACTTTCTTCGTCTTCACTTCAGTTTTTATAAGGTTTATCCCTTAAGTAATGAATGGAGTACTTTGCCCCTGAAAAAGAAAGAAAAGTAATGAATGAATGGTTGTATTTTACTTCTGAATGTAGTTTATGCCACTAAAAATTATGGGGCACATGGTTTGATAATTGAAAGTTTGATTAGTGCTTCTCTAGTGATGCCCTTGAAAGCTGCAGCTTGATTCTGCCAGGAAGGGAAAAAAAAAAAAAAGAGTCCGGATGAAAATTCGGCCCTTTGAAAACTCTGCCTTTTTGCCATTTATATCGCATTCAACTCTTAGGCACATAACATCTCTCAATAATGCACTTGTTTATGCTCATTAGAAAGTTTCAGCTTGTTGTCAAGACAAAGGAACTTTGTCGGCCTAGTATTCACCCACAAAATTCCCTTGTATGGATGATCAATTGTGATGGATTCACTCTGCAGGGAATTGATGACATAGCTGGAGTAGAGGCCATAATTAGCCATTTAGTTGTAAAAGAATTTCAGATACCCTGTGCCCATGCTCCTGCATTATCTCCCTTCCCATTGACCCACTATCTCTCTCCAAAATCAGCTGCAGAGGAGGTTTGTGCTAATACTCAACTATTCATTTGCAGGGTTGCTTGTGCATAATCATATGTGAGTTTCAATACTCTTGAATGCCTAAATACATGCTATTAATATGTCAATTGTAGCTAAGAATGGCTAAACTGGGGTGCTATTGGGTGATCAAATGTAGCATACAGCTGCACAATGTTATACCTCTGCTAATTGGGATAAAAGAAACTCTGTCCTCTCTTTCCCCTGATGGTTTATCATATATGCTATATGCTCTGGTTGTTTGAATCATGAAAAAAAGGGATCATATCATTGTTTCGTAGATTGAAATCTAATCTTAAGGATAAAAGTTTTAAGCAAGGTAGACATCTATTGTTTGCGTATGGTTGACAACTGAAGTTGGTACGAAGTGTGGATAAATTGGTATACTTCATGAAGTATGTGTTTACTATTATGGTGAGAACCATATGTGTAATGCCACCTGGTGCCCTTGTTGGAGTATTTTGCATCATGGAACCCACCATTTTTTCATAGTCATTGACGTGATGATGCTCCTGATGGGTAAGCTTCAATTCACTGAAATGGTTTTAATGAAGCAATTGGAAATGGACATAAGGAGATTATTTATTATGTTTATGCGGTTGAGCATATTTAATTAAGTCACTGGGATGACATTGTTCTGCAAAATAAACATTGTTATCTATGATGGTATGGATATGCAGTAATTTTGAGAATAATTTTCTTAGAAAACTGTCTCCCATAAATAATTCAGCTAGTAGAATAGTGAAAGCAGCATTAAATGAATGCATATCCATTCTTTAGGGGTATTGCAAAGAATATGCGCCTTCAGTACAATGTCATTTATGTATGCGTCTCCATGTTGCACTAAGGGGGCATACCATTCATGTGCCTCCTCCACTTAAACTGAAAGCACATACTTGATATGTGCCTTTAGTTAACTATTTCCTTCCACACACATGGGGCAAAAAAAGGGGGACATAGATAATATCAGCAAATGCAAATTTAATCCTTATTAAAACATTAGATCATTACAATTTCAGACTTAAATCATGCTAAATTTAACTATGTCTGACTTAATTCAAAACTTGAACTCCAAACTCCAATTGTAAACTCAAATACCAAACTCCAACTGCAAACTCAAACCGAACTCCATGCATAAGCTCATAACCAAGCTCCAAGTGTAAGCTCAAACCAAATAAGTCCTCCGAATGCAAACTCAAACACCAAACTCTAAGGGGAAAACTCTAACACCAAACTCCAAACACATACTAAAACACCAACCTCTGAATACAACTTGCCAACTCAAAAGCAATAGGGAATAATATGTAGATGCATATAATCGTAAGATAATTAATAAACACAATGTATATTTAAGCATATCAACTTGGAGAAAAACTTGTATCAATATAAATATGTTTACTCGAAATAGAGCATTGAAATTTTACATATGACAAACTATATTTACAAACCCTGTCTTTTCCTTTTAGTTCTATGAAAATGTAATGGCATCAGAGGAATAATTGAAGCTTGCTCTTGCCTCCATTGTGCCATTGGAAAGAAGATAATCTACACCATGTGGCTCAAACATGTGGAATTTGAAGAAAAAAGTAGAGATAATTCTTATTGATTATTTATTGATACTTCTGAAATAAATACAGAAGAATTTGACTCAGATAATAGATTCTAGATTGGCATTGATCATCTTTCTAGATAGCTAGAAAACAGAAAATGACATAATATACTAATAGGATCTGAGTTTAAATCAGATTTGGTATCATCTACCGCTAATTATCTACTTGCTAACTACCTAAAAGATACTGAGTCGAATAATAAAAGCAGTAGAGGAACACATAAAATAAGTATCATGACAAGATAATTGATCCATCTAACTCTAATTTTCCCACATCCCCTCAAGTTTAGGAAGTGATTTTTTTTTTTTTTTTGAGCTTACAAGAGATCTCTGTAAATTGTTATTGTGGAAGAGACTTGTAAAAATGACAGTTTCTTGATTATAACTAGAAATATACTGCAATGGGAATCCTCAATCTTCAATTTCTGAATTAATGATGACAGTCCATTGAACATGCTTCATATGATCATGTTGAATTGGAATCTTTACAATATCTAGGGCAAACTTGCTGTTACTATACACAAATGTGTCTTCAACTTGATATCCAAAGCCTATTACTACCTTTGAAGGTAGATTACTTGATAAGTTCCTTGAGCAATAATCTTACATTCTACTTCAACACTAGTTCTGACCACTACTAACTGACAATTGTTTTGTACTCTAGGTCACTAGATTACCCCATAGCTTTGTACATTAACTTGAACTAGATTTGAATTAGTCACATTTCCTCTCCAGTCAGCATCTTTCATCTAGTCTTTTCGAAAAATAGACCCTTACCAGGTGATTTTTTCAACATGTGATATACTCCATTCATATGATGTTTGTTTGGAGCATGCACTGCTTGGCTAAACAAGCTTATAAGGTGATCTAGAATAGGTTTGGTTAAATACAAGTATATTAGTCTTCCTGTCATCTTTTAGTACTTACTCTTAGCTACTGGAGTGTCAATATCTGGAGTATAACTCTTCTAATTTTGAGGTACGGTACATTCATTGGTTTACACCCCATTTTACCAGTCTCCTTTAGAAGATCTACAACATGCTTCCTTTGACCAATAAAAGTCCCCATTCTACTCTTGGTCACTTCCATTCCTAAAAAGAATTTTAACTCTTAAGTTCCTTAGTCTCGAATTTCTTTTCAGCTTATTAAGCTCAATAGTATTATCACTTGTAATTGTAATATCATTTAAATATACAATTAAAATAGATTTCAATCTATTATCTCTAATCTATTGAATAAAGCATGCTTAGCTTGACTTTGCTTAAATCTTAATTGAATTAGAGTATCATTGAATTTCTAGAACCATGCTTTAGGAGATTGTTCCAATTCATATAGTGATTTATTTAATTATGTGCTTTCCCAATATTATTTTTTGTAGTGACTTGGATTCGGGGGGAATTTTACATGTAAATCTCCTTCTCAAGGTCTCTATTTAGAAGTGCATTTTTACATCTAACTAGTGTAGTTGCCAATCCAAATTTGCAATTACAGATAAGATAACCCCTATAGAATTCAACTTGGCTACTGGTGCAAAGATTTCTTCATAGTTAATTCCATAAGTTTGAGTGTAACCATGAGCTATCAGATGTGCCTTATATCATTCAATACTCCAATAAGACTTTATTTATATTGAACACCCACTTACTCCACATTGGTTTCTTATCTATTAATAGATCAACATTTTTTTCAGGTAAATGGTACATCAACAATTTCATAAGTTCTTGATTTAGTGCCCTTATCTCTTCTGATACAGCATCCCTCCATTTTTGTTGCCCAAAAACTTCTTGAATATCGAGAGGAACTACTTCCATCCACAATGCTAGACAAGTCCTATATTTAGGAGAACAGATTTAAGTAAAGCATATTGTTTGTCTATGCTCCCGTCGGATGCTCATTCTTACTACCTGTTGGACTAAAGGCTTTGGGTTAGTCAATTGGTCATGCAGGGGAGTCTTGGGTTGCTTAATGTAGACATAGATTGCTGGTTCTCTGGAGTATTTCCCAGAGTCTGGGCAAACTCTGACATGGATTGACCTAAGGTAATCTCAAGTTGCATTGTATGAAGAGGTGAGGATGGGTGCTAATTGCATCACCATGACTTGATAGAGTGGCATTTGGGACTGATAAAGTGGACATTGAGACATACTGAATCATAAATGTGAGCTAGAAGGTGAAGACTTCTAGACAATTGATCATGGATATACAAAAATATGTATAGGTTGAAGGTCTAGTAACATAAGCATCCCTTCTTGATTATTTGCAGCTCATGCTGCCCCTGAATTGAGATGCCAAAATAAGGTTGATTTTCAAGGAACTAGTAGTGACATTATTCATTTTGGAGGAGGGTGATAGCATTTGTATGCTTTTTTTGTGAAGGGGAATAGCTAACAAAGACACACTTAAGGGTGCAGAACTTGAGTTTGTGTTTGTATGGTGCATCATTTAGAATGAAAGCTGTACAATCGAACAGCTTAGGTGGCAAGGAATTAAGAAGATGGCCTTGAGGATATGACTCAAGAAGGACACTAATTGGAGAATTAAAATTAAGGACTTTGGATGGAACTCGATTGATGAGATAGGTAGTTGTTAAGCCTGCATCTTCTCAAAGATAGTTAGAACAAAATAAGTAAATGATATGACTAAGGTGGTTGGTCCAATTTCTTACGTGTATTCTAAGAGGCTTAGGGAGCCTGCAGCTCTTATTTCTGGTACTTGATGTTGTTTTGGCCAAGTCAGTAGTGTAAGAGTAGGATTGTACATAAATTATTGGGATTTATTACAGTAAAACTTGCTGATGTGGCAAGTGGAATATTGCTATACTTGGAGAATAATAATAATGCTGAGTTGGCAAGAGCTGACTATAAATCGTCAGAAGTTAGTTAGAGGTGGGTGTCTAGATTCTTTTCATCAAATGCTGGTCATGTTGGCCTTGGTTGAGTTCCTAACTCAGATTCTGAGCTTGGTAGCTCAGGTTAGCTGTCAAACCCTAATTGTACTCTTCCTAAATCAGTATTTTAGATCAGTTTTCTCTTGTGCTCTGGATTGTGTTCCTTTAATAGGTATTAGAGCTATATGTGTGAATCCGATATGACTCGGATGGAGAGTAGAGTGGAAGAAATTCATGGAGGTTTATCTGAATTACAGCAACAGTTGTCTACAATAGATCAAAATAGAAAGACATTTGAAGGTAAATTAAGAGGTCATGGACATGGTCAAAAAGCATTGGAGAATATGATGTTATCTATTCAAGAGATGTTGAAGGAGCTATTAGGTGATTGGAGGGGGAAAGCAGTGGTGAATGGCAGAGGAAGCTCTATAAGCTAACTTGAGACATTCGTACATTCAAGTTGAGGTCAATCGGTCGCAGCCGTGTGTTACTTTGGATAATTTGGTGGAGGTCAAACAAAATGATTTAGAAATTGATGAGGAATTTCAGAACAATGTGGCTTGAATTACTTTGCCTATTTCAGAACAATGCTGCTTGAATTACTTTGCCTATTTTTGATGGAATAGATCCTGTTAATTGGATGAGCAGTGTTTTGAAGTCTATGAAACACAGAGATAAGAGAAAAGTGGCATTAGCCCCTCTTTGTATGAGAGGTAGATCGGTGTATGGGTTGAAAGCTCTTAAATGACGAAATCCTCGATTGGATTGGGTAGGTTTTATTGAAGCTTTATGTAAGAGATTCAATCGGAACACATCTGGAAATCCTTTTATAAGCCTTTCTACTCTTTGACACTCAACTTCAGTTGAATGCTAGGAGGACAAGTTTGAAGCTTTGCTATCTTAAGCCCCTAATGTGACTGAATTGCAAGTATTGAAATATTTTCTAGGAGGATGGTAAGACATTAGAGCACGGGTGCAAACTCTGAATTTTCTAATTTTGGCTGTATCAATTGACTTAGCATTTGCCATGGAGCAAGAGTTTGAGTTGGGAATTTTCTTATTGCCTTATGTAGGGGCCAATCCAATGTTCGATGTGCGAAGAATGATTTGCTTGTGACTTGGTCTTTTTCACAAATCTCTACTGTGTGAGCTTTGTTACCAGCCCCAAAAACATTCACTAATATATTTGCTGCTAGTTCATGGGCACAAGGGAGAAATTCCATAAATGGAGTTAGTCAGAATCCATTTTCAAAGCTACCTCATGTGATTGATCATGGGGTGTAAGGAGTTAGCGCAACCTCTAGTGTAGCTTCTACTTCCAATAAGTTATGCAACGGAACTTGTTCTTCTCATGGCTAGAGACAATCATCATATATGGAGTATCTAGATAAAAGGGCCAAGGGACTTTATTTTTGCTATGATCAACCATTTAATGCCAATCATAGATGCCCTAATAAAACATTATGAGTGTTGGTGTTAGAAGAAGCATTGGACGCTATAGATGATGATTGGGTGGCGGTGGATGGTGCGATAGAATAGAATCCTAGTGTAGAGGAAGGGGTTGGGTGCAGTAAGGAGTTTCGACTATCATTAATGGCTCTTAGTGGGTTAAGTGCACCAAAGACATTAAGATTCTGAGGTACTCTGCTTTCACATGACATTTCTATTCTAGTTGACAATGGTGCAGGCCATAACTTTATTTCAAGAGCTTTGGTTGCTGATTTACAACTTTCTGTTGATCATAAATCACTGTTTCATGTTAAATTGGGTGATGGATATGTTATTGAGTCGTGGGGGCATGTGCTGATGTGAATTTAGAAATTTGTGATCATACATTTTCTATTGTTTGTTGTGTCTTTGAGCTTGGGGGAGTTGATCTTATCTTGGGTGTAATTTGGTTGGAGACATTGGGAGAGTTTAAAATTGATTGGAAACAAATGGTTATGCAAATTCCATTGGTATAGGGTGACAAAGTGTTATATGGTGATTTTTCTTTATATTGTATTGGTTTTTCTTATTGTTCAATGTATAAGGCGATAGATTTTGAGTTTGCAAGTGTGGTTTGGCAGTTTCAATGCTGTGAACAGGATGTGAGTAAGGGAGTTCTAGATTGGTTTCTTCATTGGCACAATTTCTTGTTATTTTTGATGTACCAAAAGATTTACCTCCTAATTGTGCTGCTGATCATAGAATTCCTCTAAAAGAGGGTAGGGGTCCTATCAATGTAAGTCCCTGTCGATATGCTCAAGTTCAAAAGGATGAGATTGAAAGATTGGTCAAAGAAATGGTTGTTGCCAGTATTATTCAGCCAAGCTCAAGCCTATTTCGAGTCTGGTCATTTTGGTGAAGAAAAAAAGTGGATTTTGGTGTTTTTGTGTGGACTATCATGATCTTAACAAAGCAACAATGCTAGACAAGTATCTAATTCCTATGATAGATGAGCTTTTAGATGAATTAAATGGTGCTCAAATATTTTCTATAATATATTTAAGATCTGGATATTACCAAATTCAAGTCTTTGAAGATGATATTCACAAAATTACTTTTAGAACTCACCAAGGCTATTATGAATTTCTTGTGATGCCATTTGGCCTCACTAATGCATCTTTAACTTTTCAAGCTACTATAAATAATTTGTTGAGACTATTCTTGCAAAAATTTGTGGTTGTATTTTTTCATGATATTTTGGTATTTAGTGTGGATTTGGAATAGCACTTGGAGCATTTGAGAGAAGTGTTATCTTTGTTGCAATTCAATAATTTAAGGCCAATAGAAAAAAGCGTTTATTCAGTGCAACTTCTTTGAAATATTTTGGTCATAAAATTTCATTTAAAGATGTGCACATATATCCAAATAACGTGAAAAGTGTTTTGAATTGGCCTATTCCAACTTCTTAAAAAGTTGTGCAGGGATTCCTCGGTTCATTTGGATATTATAGAAAATTTATCGAGAATTATGGAAAAATTGTTTGGCCTCTAATGGATTTACTTAAAGAAAGATGGTTTCCAATGGACAAGTGATGCTCTTTAAGCCTTTTGCACATTGCATCAAGCATTGGTTAACGTGCTGGTTCTTCCCATGCCCAATTTCACACATCCAGACATGTTGAATGTGATGCATCCGGGAGGCGGGAGGGGGTTGGGGGCAGTTTTAATGCAGAACAACAGGCCAAAGCATATTTTAGTGAAGCTTTGACTGATAAAAATATGGCCAAGTCAACTTAGGAGGAGCTTATGGCCTTGGTGCATGCTATTCAACATTGGCGTCTGTATTTGTTGGGGAGGAACTTCGTGTGCGTGCTGATTAAAGAAGTCTTAAGCACCTCCTCCATTAGCGAATAACAACCTTGGATCAGCATAATTGGCTTTTAAAATTGCTTTGTTACAATTTTGATGTCGAGTATGAGGCTAGTGTCTCTAACTTGGTTGCTGATTCCTTGTCTCAAGTGCAAGAAGACATGAAGTTCTGTGGTATTTCTGGATCAATTTGGTTAGATTGGAAGAAATTCACTTGGATGTGCTGCAAGATCCTTCTTTGGCAGCTAAATTACGTCTTTTACAAGATGGGAAAGATGCTGGTAATGGTTTCCACCTAGAGAAACACTTTGTATTGAGATGGTAAATTGTTTATACTGGCTGCCTCTCATTGGGTTTAATCATTCCTTCAAGAATTTCATTCCACCCTTGTGGGAGGGCATGCCGTGTTCTTATGCACATATAAAAGGTTGTCATCTAATTTGTTTTGGTTTGGTATGTGTGAGGGCATGCCGTGTTCTTATGCACATATGAAAGGTTGTCATCTAATTTGTTTTGGTTTGGTATGTGTAAGGATGTAGCTGCTTTTGTGGCTGTTTGTGTAGTTTGCTAGTGCAACAAGTCTCAGACCCTTGCCCTAGCAGGTTTGCTTAATCCACTCCCAATTCCTTCTGCTATTTGGGAGGGTTTTTCCATGGATTTCATTATGGGCATGCCAAAGTTGAAAGGGTATGATGTTATACTTGTTGTGGTTGATTGTTTATCAAAATATGGGAATTTTCTATTAGTAAAACACCCTTATTTGGTTAAGATAGTGGCTGATTTGTTTGTTAAGGAGATAATTTGCTTGCATGGAGTTTTAAGAACAATAATGAGTGATTGAAATCATCTTTTTACTAGTAAATTTGGAGTCAGCTTTTTAAATCTATGGGGACCACTTTCATTATAGCATATCTTATCATGCCGAGTCGGATGGTCAAATGGAGATGTTGAACCACTGTTTGGAATGTTACTTGCAATGCTTTGCATTTGAGAAACCAAAGACTTGGGCTGATTGGTTGGCATGGGTTGAGTACTTGTATAATACTTCTTCTCATTTGGCTGTTAAAATGACGCCATTTGAGATTGGTTATGGCTGTACAACCCCTGTGTTTCCCGCTTACATTCCTAAGGAAAATGGTGATCATGTGTTGCTTGAAGCTTTAAAGGAAAGAGATGAAGTTTTGAACCTCTTGAAACGGCATTTGGAGCTTGCCTAACTCCATAGCTGTCAACAAGCGAATAAGCATTGCAGGGATGTTTCTTTTGCCGTGGGTGAATGGGTATATCTTCATCTTTGATCAGTTTTGAGTACTAAGCTTAAGTTGAAGGAAAGCACCAAACTGGAGCTGCATTATTATGGACCATTTGAGATTGTTGAAAAGGTGGATGCCCTGGTTTATAAATTGAAACTTCTTGAGGGGTGCTGTATACATCCGGTGTTCCATGTCTCATTATTGAGGTGCTCCATTGGATCTTCCCATGTTGCTCCTACTCTCCTCTAGATTTATTACCAACTGAGCAGCTGTTGTAGTGTGTTCCATCCCTTATCTTAGGACATCGTTTCTGTAGCTGTGATGGAAAGGATATTCCTCAATTACTTGTTCAGTGGCAAGATGAAACTGCAGATGACACTTCTTGGAATGATAAAGCCTCTTTTCAATTTCAATATCCCACTTTTGTCCATGAGGATGAGGAAATTTTTCAAGGGGGCGATATTGATAAGACTAGGGTGGTTGGTTCCAATTTCTTATCTCTACTCTAGGAGGCTTAAGGAGCTTGCCACTCCTATTTCTAGTACTTGATGTTGGTTTGGCTAAGTCAGTAGTGTAGGAGTGGGATTGTAAATAAGTGGAATTTATTACAATAAAACTTGCTGATTTATCAAGTGGAATTGCAATATTTGGAGAATAATAATGATGCCGAGTTGGCAAGAGCTGACTATAAATCAGAAGAAGTTGGTTAGAGGGGGGTCTTCGGATTCTTTTTGATAAACAAATAGAGTTATTGAGCAAAATTCTATATTTTTCATTGATCCATAGGTTACATATATACAAGATTTAATACCCTAAACAAGTAAATATTCTATACTAATTATATATTTACAAATTACAACCTATAACTCCCTCTCAAGCTGGAGCATAGATATTAATCATGCCTAACTTGTTATAAAAATAATTAACTCGAACCCCAATTAGAGACTTTGTAAAGAGATCTTCTAATTGTTCTCTAGTCTTCACAAATTCTATAGAGATTAACCCTTGTTGAATTTTCTCACGAACAAAATGACAATTAATTTCATTGTGTTTGGTTTGTTCATGAAACACTGGATTCAATGCAATATGAAGAGCGACCTGGTTATCACACCATAATTTTGTAGGAAGTGAGATGTTGAGCCCTATTTTTTTTAAGAGCCAATATATTCACATTACTTCACACACTGACTGTGCCATTGCTCTATATTTTGATTCTGCACTTAATTGAGATACAATCTTCTGCTTATTGCTTCTCAATGAAACTAAATTTTCTCCAACAAAAACACAAAAACCTGAAATAGATCTCCTGTCTTCCTTATATTTTGCTTAATCAACATCTATAAAACATTCAATATCAGTATGGCCTTGATTTTTATACAAGATACCAAGTTTAGGTGCTTTCTTTAAATAGCACAAGATTTGCTTTATAGCATTGCAATGATCAATTGTTGGGGATGACATATAGTGATTCACAACGTTGATTGAATATGTAATATCCAGATAGGTTATCATGAGATAATTCAATTTCCCAACTAACTGTCTGTATCTCTCGGGATCCTCAAATAACTCACCTTTCTTAAGTTAAGTACATGTTTTTGTTGAGATAGAAAAATTCCTTTCTTGCTCCTCATTACCTCAACACCCACGAAGTATTTCAACATTTCTAAATTCTTAGTTTGAAAGTGATTATTAAAAAAGGATTTGAGAGCTGAAATACTTGAAGTGTCATTGCCAGTAATAATAATATCATCAACAAATATTACTAATAAAATAATACCAACTGCAAAGTTTCTATAGAAAATAGAATGATTAGATTTGCTTTTCTGTATCCCAAAATCTTTAACTACTTGATTAAATTTTTCAAGCTAGGCACAAGGACTCTATTTCAAGCCATACAAAGATGACTAATTTTTCTTGACTCCCCCTTAGCAACAAATTCAGGAGGTTGCTCCATATAAACTTCCTCGTGAAGATCTTTATGCAGAAAAGCATTCTTGATATCTAATTGATGCAAAGGCTAGTTGTGGACTGCTATTATGGAAATAAATAACCTGATTGATGTCAACTTAGCAATAGGAGAAAAGGTATCAGAATAATCTATTCCATAAGTTTGGGCATATCCTTTAGCAATAAGACAAGCTTTCAACCGAACAATTGATCCATCGGGATTTACCTTAACAGAAAAAACCCTTTTACATCTAATAGTCTTTTTCCCTGCAAGTAAATTTACCAAATTCCATATATTGTTCTTATCTAGGGCATTCATCTCCTCTATTATTGCATTATGCCATTCTTAGTGAGATAAAGCTTTATGAATAGTTTTAGGAATAGGAATAGAATCAAGAGATGCAATAAAAGAATAAAAGGAGGTTAACAGATGGGCATAAGACACGAAAGAGGAAATAGAATACGTACATTGATGTTTACCTTTACGAAGGGTGATAGGAAAATCATCCTTGAAGATCGGATCTAATGATGAGGAAGCTGGTTTTGGATATACATCAGGAGTTAGTTTAGAGGTACGTTGTCTGCGAGAATAAACTTGAAGGGGAGGTTTACCAATAGTTCTCTATGTCATAAGATCCTGAAATAGACAATGATTAAGAAAAAAAGAGATATAGCAATTAAGTGAATGAGTGAGTTTACTAATAGAAATTAGATTGAAGGACAGATCAGGCAAGTTTAAAACTGAAGACAAACGAATTGATGGAGTTGGATTGGTTGTACCAAAACCAAGAACATGAGATGTTAACCCATTAGCTAAAGTAACAGGAGAACAGGAGGTATGAGTTTGAAAAGTAGACAATAAACTTGAATTACCTGTCATGTGATCTGTAACGCTAGAGTCAATGACCCATTTGGAAGACGAAGAAATAAGACACATGTTTGGTTTACCTGACTTAGCAATGCAAGTAACTGGAGCAGATGAAGACTTTAATGAGTTTTGATATTGTGAGAACTTGGCAAATTTGTCTATGAAAACTATAATAGATTTGCCTAATGGGTTATTGGAAGAGGCAACTTGTGCTGATCGTAATCCCTGACTCTCATTCTGCAATTGTTTACAATCACACTTCATATGCCCTAGCTTATGACAATAGTGACATATAATTACTCTTGAATTTTGTCCTTAGGTACTAACTCTCCTACCACTACTCTTATATTGCTATCGTCCTGCTTTATACTTAGAATGATGACTCATAAGGGCATTGCTAGTTTGAGCAGATTGAGGAGTTTGTACGAAGTATTCGTCTATATGTATCTTGTAAAGATGAGATAGTAGAGCTAGAGAGAACATGAGATTTAGTTGCTTCAAACTTAGGTGAAAGATTAGTTAGAAAACTTATCATAGCCATTTGTTCCTTTTGAGCTTGTTGAACTGTCACATCAGGACTAAAGGGTATTAACATGTTAAGCTTTTCATAAGTCTTCTTAAAGTCTATAAAATAGCTTGTTAAAGACTTATCCTGTTTCTTAGCACGATAAAAAGCTAGACCTCGTAAATACAAGAAACATTTCCTTTTCCAAAATATAAGAAATCCAAATAATCTATCAATTCTTTAACAAATTCATAGTGATTAATTAACCTAATTACCTCATTGTCAATAGAATTACGTATTTGCAAGAACAATCGAGCATTCTCCCTTAGCTAACTTTGCTTTAAATTCTCATCTATAGGTGGATTATTAGTCAAGTGATCATCCTTGTCAATACTCCGCAAATAAAGCCTTACAGTTTTACTCCAATCTAAATAGTTAGTCCCATTGAGTTTATGTTTTGTGATCTTTGCCATCATAGGCACCAAATCAAACATAATAATAGATTTTATGTCTTCTATCTTACTCATAACTCTAGTACAGAATTCCACAAATAGTAAACAATAGACTCAAATAAACTTTCACTGCAGATTAGCCTAGTCAATACAAAGAAGACTATATACACACCCATACCACGTCAGCCCACTCTATAATATGCCGTTGCTAACAAAATACGCCAAAGGACAGTAGAACCAATGAAAGACAAATCAGTAGAAACCATGCATCGAAACAAATAAGATTGATGATCAACTACGTAGACTTAAATCACAAATCATACCCTAACTAATCCTCTCCCAAAGAAGTATTAATCAAAGGAACCGCAAACTTGAGCTAAACAATGTCAAGCATGTTGAGTGATGAAATCGGAGAAGAGAACAGCCTTGCATTTACTCTCATGCGCTAGCGCACGAAATTGGTGGTGGAATGGATGGTGGTGCATGAATGTCATGTGCATAACTTTTGGCCTCTAAACTTTCTAGAAATCCTTGTCAACTAGTAGGTTATTTTCTTATGTTGGTGGTGACAAAAGAAGGTATATTTGAAAATACACTTTCCTCATAAGTATACATACGGGTGTTATGTTGTCAAAAAAACGCACTTTTTAAAATTGTATTTTTTCACAAATAATTTTCTTTTACTTTGATACCATGATAAACAAAAAAAGCCATTGAGCAAAATTCTATATTTTCTATTGATCTATAGGTTATATATATATAAGATTTAATAGTCTAAAAAGGAAAGTAAATTAGCCTAAAAAAGGAAAGCAAATTTCTGTTTTAAACAAGTAAATATTCTATACTATATATATATTTATAGCCTATAACACTTTTCATCAAATGCTAGTCATGTTAGCCTTGATTCTGAGTTCCTAACTCAGGTTAGATCTTAAGCCTTGATTTTACTCTTCCTAAATTTGTATTTTAGATTGGCTTTACCATTGTGCTCTGGATTGTGTTCTATCAATATGCCTCTTCTTATGCTTTACAATTCCATTTTATTGAGGAGTGTAACCATATAAACTTTGGTGAACAATCACTTATATATTTTATAAACTCATTTGAGAAGTATTCCTTTCCATTGTTAATGTGAAGCATTTTAATGTTTCATTGAAGCACATTAAAAATGAGTTTGTGAAATTGTTGAAACACATGGCAAACATTTGACTTCTCCTTAAGGAGGAACACCTAGCAAACTCTTTAGTGATCATCAGTAAAAGTCACAAACCATGATGGAACATCAACAATGAAAATCGCTAATGTTTTTAATTCTTGAATAAGTTTAGGTACAGATGACACATATATTAAATATTAAGATTACTAAGACATTTTATGCCATAGCATATCATCTGAATTACTAGAAACTGATTCTAATGACTTAGGCTTTGGCATAAAGGACTTGGACCCTGACTCAGCTTTAAGCAGGACTTCTTCCAGAGATGTAGTAATGGCTATTGTGTCCCTTGATACTACCAATCATCTTCCTCGAAGACTCATTCTGCAAAAGACAACAGGTTGAAGAGAAAGTTACTAGACAATTTATACCCTTGGCTGATTTATTAAATAAGTTATGCTGTAAATCACGAATAAATAGGGTGTCGGTCAAATTTGACTTAGCTAGGCATATAATTTTGAGATTGTGTATTGCAGAAGAAAACAGGGGCATTGATCTTTTATCTTTTAGGTTAAGAGGATGTGGAGTGTCAAAGGGTTTCATGACCGGTTTGGCAGGATTGGAGCGCTGACCAAAAGAAATTGCCTGTTGATTGTAGGTAGATTGATAATATTTGCAAGTTATGTGAGAATTCTATGAATGTTCTTGTGTTTTGCTTAAAGCAGATGCTCTATTTTATGGTGGCAGGCTTGCCATAACAGCCTCATCTAGATTGGTTCCTACATCCCTACATGAGCTTCATGCTACTCCTGAAGGGGGTCAATCTAGCCTTTCTGAACTTATTCTTGTTTTTTCATCAGTCTCTTTAGGAAGGCATGGAGCATCATGTGTATGATTTTATTGCAGCTTGTGACAATTGCAAAAGGGATAAATATCATACTACATGTACTTTAGGTTTATTATAACCCTTGCATATTCCTATGGTTGTAGATTGCCATGGACTTTATTGTTTAATTCCCCTGGTAAGTGGACTGACTCTAAGTACAGGCATTTTATGCTCCTTAAACATCCTTATAAGGTGCATGGATTTATGAAGATGTTTGTCAGAGATGTGGTGCGGCTTGATGGCATCCCTAATATTGTGGTCAATGATAAGAATCTGGCCTTTCTCCATAGGAAATTACTCAATTACAAGGCAATAAGTTGATTATATCATTGAGAGACCAATTGTGAACTTGGAGGTGCTCATTGTTGTTTGAAATCCTATTTTAGATGCTTTACATCAGAACAACCATGTGTGGGGCATATTAACTCCATTTAGCCAAATTTCACTACATCATGTACCATGGATTTATGTGTAAGACTCCCTTCCAGTGCATGCATGATATACCACCACTGTGGTGGCCTAGATTTGTGGTTCCTGAAATTGGAGCTGTTGCTGAGGAGTTGTGAGCTAGAGATGAAGTGCTTGAGCAGATATGGTATAGTGTCCTTTGTGCTTAAACTTGCAAGTGAAAGTATGCAAATAAAGATAGGAAGGAGGTTGGTTTTCAAGTGGGAGATTGGGTTTTCTTAAAAATTCCCCCTCATCACGGACAATGTTGTAAGGAGATTTGATAAAAAGTTGTCTCCCAAGTTTTTAGGTCCCTTTGACACTGGCACGTGCATATTGACTAATCTCACCTCAAGATAATCATGTACATCCTGTGTTTTTTGTATCCTGATTGAGGGTGGTGGGTGATCTTTAAGTTGTGATTCCTTTTCTGATGAGCTTGTGAGTGATGTGGTGGCCATGGTACAACGTATTGTGTTCTTGGCAGTCGTGTCACAATATGGTGCTGCTATTCCTTGGGGCCTAATGCGATGCTGGTAAATCGGTGGATGATGCTTCATGGGTGGCTGTCAAAGAACTTCCAGTTTCAGTTTCCAACTTTTTAGCCATGAGGGCATAACAAATCTTCAAGGGGATAGTATTGATAGAACACTTAGTCCACCTACTATAAGAGTTATTACTAGGCGCAACAAGAGAGAAAGGAGCTAGGGATGGTGTAGCAAGTAATGTTTGTTTTAGGAGTGTGGAAATTTAGGAAACGTTTTAGGGCTGTGTTGTAATATTGGAGTAGCGGTAAGTTCTTTTGCGGGGAAATTCTGTTACGACAGCTGTCACTAGTATATAAGTGGCGGCATTTAATGGTAAGAGGAGAACTAGTTAGACATTCTCCTTTTCATTTGTAAGAGCTAGTGGCGGATTGCTTTCGTGGTGCTTGTGTGTGTGTGCTTTGTTCACTGGCTTGGAGATGGTGCCTTGGCTGGTGAGTTCCTATTTCTTTTGTAATTCAGTTCTTAGTCCTAGTTCTTTCATGAGCTTAGGCTATTTCGGTTATCAGTGCATCATACTGAGCGATTGCTTTCTACCTAAATTCCATTGAGTTCATCCCATCATCCTTATTAGACCATTGACTGAAGAAAACAGAAGAGAAATTTAAGACCTGCTCTTCTTATTAAAAGAGCACTAGAAATTCTGGCATATTGTGATCGCAATATCTCCCCATTTTTGGGCCATGTTTACACATATCTAAATTTCTTGCAGGATTTGTAGAACTCATGCGAATAAAGCATCTAAATTTACAATAAGAGGTGCTCTGTTTTTGCATTTGATACTATATGTATTTATCTACTAAGTTCTGCTTTTATGGTTCTGACATGAGGTAATATTTTTATTTTTGGGGGGGGACAAATTTGGAACCATCTCATTGCTAGTGGATTAGGCAAATAGCCAAGATAATATCAGCATAAATTGGTCAATATTTATTCTTCATAATGCAAGAAAGTACTTGATTATAATTTGAATTGTCTATTATATGCTTTCCAGTTGAATTGCACATAAGATATTTCGATCCCCCTTTCCAGTATCTTTGTAATTGTATGCTTTCTAATTAACACATATTGCAGATAGGATATACATTCTTGCCTTGTGTTCTTGCTGGGCTAAGCAATGCACCTCAGTACCTAGTGAACAGATCTGAGTTTTCTGAAAAAGGATGCATCTTGTCCCATGATGTTGATAGTGTGATTCTTCCTATAGATGCTTGTGGAGGAGATGGCGCTCTTGCTTTTGCAAGAAGAGACAACAAGGTACGTGTTTGGAAAGAGCATTATGTTCTTTTCTTTGAATTTTAGTGTACAATTTGGAAAAATAATACAAGAGAATCTGAGAAAGGTACAACGAAAAAAGTATACATGAATCCCACTTTACGCAAACCACCACCTCCCACCACCCCCCCCAAAAAAAAAAAGGGTATACATGAAAATCAAAAAAGAGAAATGTACATTGAGTTATTCATGATCCTCATGTTCATATACATGAAAAGTACATCATTATTAAGGGAAGTAGTAAGAATCTCTCTCCTAATTATGGAAACAACCTTAATCTATTTAAATATGTTCACAAATCTTGGAAATAAATATTAGAGAAATATACTTTATAACACTTTTTTTTTCTTTTTTAATTTTTATAATTAAGTTAAAGGAATAGATGTTCATCAATCTTAACTTCCCTATCATAAGTTCTAACGTAGACTTTTGGAGAGCTTTTGTGAGCAAATCCACTTCCTGTAATCCTATCGGGATATAGGTAAGGTTGACTTTTCCACTTTTAATCTCTGACTCGATGATATGTTTATCAATTTACACATGCTTCATCTTGTCTTTTTGTACAGGATTCTCTACAATACTCATGGCTGATTTGCTATCATTATATAGTTCTGTCAGACTATCACAACTTATTTTTAGGTTTTCATTTATCATTGGAGCCACACCACTTCACACAACCCCTGTGATATTGCATGATAGTCTGCTTCTGTGCTATTTTAGCCACATAGACTATTTTTTTGCAAGATTTTTGTATACTTTTGTACCATAGCTAGTCATAAACTAACCTTCACCAATACAAGTTTGCTGGTAAAGAGAGCGACACACTAATGGAATTGAGCTTTGCTTTGCGATTAGAACAAATGTCTTTATAGTTCTTTCTGGAGGTTTTAATGTATCCTTGTGCTGCTAGACGCACTTCGAATCTCTCAACGCTGCCATTTCCATGTTTAGCACTAAAGACCCATTTGCTACTTGATTGTTTTCTGCTGCTCCGGTAGCTTCACTAAATCCCCCATCTCGTATGTGCATAAGGCTTCAATTCATCCATTACTGCCGACTTCCACTCTAGGAACTTAGAGCCTCATTCACATTTTGAGGAATCACTATCTTATCATATTGTGTGATGAAGGTTGCAAAATAAGGTGATAGTTGTGTGTATGCCATGTAATCCAAAATAGGGTATCTTGCAGATGCTTTCTTACCCTTTCTGAGTGCTATAGAAAGATCAACCTGTTAAATTTTCCCAACTTGTATTAGATTCATTTTGTTTACATTCTACTCACTTGGAATTTCCATAAACATTTTTTCCACATCAAAGTCATCTATTCTTCTCTTTAGGTTTTTACAATAGCTATACTTTGGTCTTGTGATTCCTGGAATATGCTTGCACATCTGGTATTTGTCTATGCTGCAGAATTAGGCTTAGGATCAAAAGATGTAGGGTATGAAGAGTTCAAGCTTGTTGGGCACAATTCGTGTTTGACATGAGTGGAATAGTTTGCCCACAAATCAGTAGAGATAAAGTATAATCTTGGAGCTCTGCTGTGCTAGTTTGCTCCTTGTTGACAACATTGTTGTCGAAAAACACCTAATGTTGTCGACAAATAGCACAGCACATCGCCATCACCTAATGCAAGGATTTTTCTTGGAGGTTGGTGGTAAACACCTACAACATTTTGACTTGGTGAGTACCTAACAAAACACATTTGTCTACTCTAGTGTTGAGCTTGCCAAGGGGATGAATTGTAGACATAAACAATATAACAAAACACCATTATAGGTAATGAATTGAAGGGATAAACACTAGGAAAGAACTTGGACATTGTACTTGGCAGAGTACAAAAAACTAGAAGGAAGCCTATTGATTAAGGTAAGCTGCTATGAGAACAGCTTTTCTCCAGTGGGAATAAGGCATAAATCTAGACAACATGATAGATCTAGCAACTTTAAGTAAGCAAAGATTTTTCCACTTTGCAATTCCATTTTATTGTGGAGTGTGTGCAGGAGTTTTGATGGTCTATTTCCTGGTTGACTAGATATTTAGTAAATTCATTTGAAAAATACACCCTCTTGTTATCAATTCTTAAGATTTGAATTGGAGTTTAGAGCATGTTTGAGATGAGCTTGTGAAATTTCTAAAAATTTTACGTGCTTTAGATTTGTTGTATAAATACATCCAACAAACTTGAGTATAATCATCAACAAACATGATAACCCCCCTAGGTACATATGTGTTTGTGATTCTACATGGATCCTACATGTCATTATGGATCAATAAAATGATTACAATGGTTTATATGAATGAGAAGGGTAAGGGCTTATCGGAAGCTTGGCCATATCCCAAGATTCACACCAAACAAACTACTTCATAAAAAAGATTCAAATACAGAGCTTCAAGCACATAAACTAGGATGCCTCATCCTTTATGCCATAGAATGGGATTAGATTTAGAAGGATTAGATTTAGAAGTAACAGACGTAGAGGATGTTGAGCTGTAATTTTTTATAAGTAGCATTTATTTTTCTCTATTTATATTTTGGACAGAATAATTAATGATGTGTTAGATAGAGGTTGGTATATCAATTGTTGTAACAGCTGTTAGGTAGACATTGTCTATATATATTGGTTTTTCTTGTAATAAATCAATTAATGAAAAATATCATTTTCTTTCTCTTCAACATTTCTTACATTGTATTAGAGCCTTAGGGCTTTTCTTTGGGATTTTTCCTTCAACAAGCAATCTTCATTGCTGCCATTCTTCTTTATTTTTCTTAAAATAATTTTTTGAGAAGCCTTAATTGCACCTTTAATTGTTGCCAATTTTACGATCGCTTTCCAGTTATTTTTGGGTTACTTTTTTTAAACTATTATCATGTCCACTTCTGCCATTACTAGTAGTTCTAGACCTCAAGCTCACTTAACTCAAAAAATTAAAATTGACGAAACCTCAAAGATAAAGGGATTCAATAGTGAAGAAATCAACAAGTTGAAGAACCTAATAGGATCTCTTGATAAGTCTTCTCGGGCAAGTTTATTAACTCTCTTAGGTAAACCTTTAGTCTCTTATAAAATGTACTCCTCAGACAAATCTTACACCAGCTCTTGGATTCTTGACTCCGGAGTTATCGATTATATGACCTATTCTTTACATTTTTTTCCATTCTTATACTCTATGCCTTAGCAATAGAAAAATTTTAATAGCAAATGGTGCCTTAGCTACTATTGCTGGATTAAGAGATATTCACATCACCCCTTTGGTTGTCCTTAAGGATGTTCTTCACATGCCAAAGTTGTTGGCTAGCCTTATCGCTGTTCAAAAGCTTACAAATGACCTCATTTATCATGCTTTTTTTTTTTTTTATATGTTTGAATGTATTATTTAAGATCAAATCTCAAAGAGGTAAATTGGACTTACTAAGGAAATGAACGGACTTTGTTACCTTAAATTGTCTTGGAATACCATGAGTAATGTTTCTATGTCGTTTTTTAGTCCTAGTAAAGATACTATTTGGCTTCATCATTTACATTTAGATCACTCTTCATTTAGTGTTTTGAAAATCATGTTTTCCAAATTATTTCAAGGAATAAATATCTTTGAGTTTTATTTGCAAAGCTTGTGAGTTAGTGAAACATACTTGTATATCATTTCTTATTAGTATTAAAAGGAGCCCTTTCTTTTTTTATTTGGTTCATAGTGATATTTGGGGACCTTTAAGTATACTAAACATTTCAAAGGCTCAATGGTTTGTTTCATTAATTGATGATTGCATACAGGTTACATGAATCTTTTTACTTAAACAAAAGTTAGATATTAGCACTATCTTTCCAAATTTCCATTTGATAATTCAAAACCAATTTGGGGTCAAAATCAAAACTTACAGGTTTGATAATGTTAGGGATTACTTTAATCAAATTTTAGCACCTTATTTTCAAAAGGAGAGCATTAGTCATGAATCATCTTGTGTTAATTGTTAACATATCCCCAACAAAATGGGATAGTTGAGAGGAAAAATGGCCATTTACTTAACAGCATTAAAGTTTTGTTGTTTTAAGGGAATGTTCCTAAGTCTTATTGAGGAGAGGCCATTCTTACTACAAGACATGACAAACAGGTTACCTTTATGAGTGTTAGATAATAAAAGTCCTGTAGATATCCTCAACAATTTTTTCCCTTATTTAGAAGATCGAGTGGCCTTATACTTAAGAGTCTTTAGTTGTATTGCCGTTATGCATGTATATTGTTAGCATAGAGGAAAATTGGATCCTTGTGCAATCAAATGTGTGTTTTTGGGTTATTCACTTATTTAAAAGGGATACAAATGCTATCACTTTACCTTAAGAAAATTCTACACCTTAGTTGATGTAACATTCATTGAAAATAAGCTGTACTTCACAAAGTCTCATCTTTAAAGGGAGAAGTCAATGTTGAAGATGAAATTTTTGAGCCTTTTAACCCTCTTGACTTATCTACACCTGCTCCTAAATTCTCATCTAACACAAGTCCAATAACTTTTTCGAAAAGCCTTGCACAAGAGTCAGTCAAAGAGAGTCTTTCTTTAGAATATAAATTTTCTTTAGAGTCAATAGGTGTAACTCATGGTTTTCCAAGATTTTACAGGTATATTCAAGAAGAGCAATTGTTCCATGCTTGCAATAGGTTTAAGAACTCAACTTGAGCTTTGAAAATGAGACCATGGTAAGAATAAATCCCTCATTGTAATTAGAGTCAATTGAAAAGCCTATAGATAGCAATGGTCTCCCTATTGCTATTCAAAAGGGAATTAGAGAATGCATCAAGAGACCCCTTTACCCAATATCTAACCATATATCGGTCAAACACTTATCACCAGCCTACAAAAAATTCATAAATGTCATTTCTATATACCTAATACTACATCTGAGGCATTATTAAAAAAGAGTGGAGAGATGCCATGAGAGATGAAGTTGAGGCTTTGGAGAAAAATAAGACATGGGAAATTGTTGATAAGCTAAAAGGAAAGAACACAGTAGACTGTAAGTGGTTGTATACTCTAAAATATAAGGTAGTGGAATACTTGAGAGATACAAAGCAATGTTAGTTATGGAAGGATACACTTAAACTGATGGTATTGACTATTTGGAAACTTTTGCTCCAGTAGCAAAATTGAACACTAAGAATCCTATTATTCTTAGCAACTCACTTTGATTGGCTACTTTTGCAGTATGATGTGAAAAATTCTCTCTTTTGTGAAGACTTAGAAGAAGGAATTTATATAAACATTCCACTAGGATTTGAAGAAGAAAAGTTAGGAAATAAAGTTTGCCGATAAAAAAAGGCTCTATATGGACTTAAATAGTCTCTTAGAGCTTGGTTTAGTAGGTTCACTAAAGTGATGAAGGCTTCAAGTTATAAGCAAAGCCAAGGTGACCACACTTTATTCATTAAGAACTCAGCATCAAGGGGAGTACTTGCACTCTTAGTATATGTTGATGACATTATTGTTACAAGGAATAATGAGGAGAAGTAGCAATTGAAACAACAATTGGTCAAAGAATTTGAATTAAAAGAGCTTGGGAAACCGAAGTATTTTCTTGGTATTGAGGTGACTTACTCAACTAAAGGGATCTTTATATCACAACAAAAATATGTGCTTGATTTCTTGAAGGAAATAGGAATGATGGGATTTAAACCAGTCTTTACTCCAATGGATCCTAATAAAAAACTTACATATGCTAAAGATGAGCCAATAGTTGATAGAAAGATGTTCCAAAGATTAGTGAGAAAACTCATATAACTTGTACATACCCAACTTGACATAGCATACGCATTGAGTGTGATAAGTTAATTCATGCATGATCCAATAAACTCTCATCTATAAGCACCTTATAGGGTTTTACACTATTTTAAAGGAAGTACAAGGATTTTGTTAAAAAAGAGTAATAATTTCACATTAGAAGGTTAGAAGGCTAGAAGCCTATAGTTATGTAGATTATGTAGGATTGATAGTGGATAGAAGGTTAACTTTAGGCCGTTGTACATCTCTTGAAGGAAATCTTGTAATATGGAGAAGGAAGAACTAGAATGTTGTGGCTAGATCAATTGTAGAATCAGAATTTAGGGCGTTTGCTCAAAAAATTTGCGAGACTGAAGATAATTGTAGATGACTTAAGAATTAAATAGGAGGAATCTGTGAAGCTTTATAGTGACAATAGATTAGTAATCAATATTGTTCATAATCCTATATAACATAGTAGGATGAAACGCATTTAGATTGACATGCATTTGATTAAAGAAAAGTTAGAGGAACGTCTAGTTTATGTGTTATATATTTCCTTAGGAAGGCAACTTGCAGATGTTTTAATAAAGGGATTAAATAGTGGAAGTTTTTAGGAGATTATTTCTAAGTTGGGAATGATAGGCATCTATTCCGCTATTTAGAGGGGAGTGTTGAGTTGTAATTTTTTATGAATTATATTTATTTTTGTCTCTTTATCTTTTAGATGGGACAATTAATGATGTGTTAGGTACACCAACAATTGTTATTACTACTTGGTAAATATTGTCTATATATATTGATGTTTCTTGTAATTTATCAACTAATAAAGAACACCATTTTCTTTCTCTTTAAAATTTCTTACGGAGAAGAATGGTGGTAATGTGTTTGTTCGGTGTAAAGAGTGCAGAGAGAGAAAATGCTCTCTCCTCTCTTTAGAAGTTTTCGAAGTTCCCTATCTGCCTTCCTACCCCCACTAGAAAACCACTTTTTCTAATGTTAAAAAAGCCCTTTTCTCGTAACACCATCCTTTTTGATCATTGCTCCTTCCCTCCTACCTTCTCCTCCTTTAAGTTCTTATCTTTTCTTGCATCAACCATGACCAAAAAACCCCCCAACCTTCATCCTTAACCCCCTTTCGGCACTGGGGATGGTCCCTGGTATTGTACAAAACCATCTTTTTGTTGGTGAACCCGTAGGACCCTCTAAAACCCTTTTACCCTTTGGTTTTGGTAATAACGTTGGGTCTATTGGTTCTAATAAAAATTGACCTATCTTTTAAAAAACTTTCCTTTGACAGTATACTCCTAAAAAGCCATAAGCCTTTGTCTTTTCAAGTTTAACTCCTAACTCGATGGAGCATGGTTCCTCTGTCCAAGAAAAAGGGTCTTTTGCAAGTATTTCTTTGTTTGGAAATACTACCTTGGAAGAGGTTGACCACTTAGTTGATGATATAGAAAATCAATATCGCTCTTCCCCTCCAGGTTTTGGGAACAAGTCCTTTGCAGAAGTAGCAGGCAAACTTTCATCTTCTCACCTGGCTCCTGATTTCAAGTTAGATTTTTTCCCTCCAGTTTCTAAGGGAGCAATTGCTAGGGTTAAACCACCCCCTTCAGTGGCATTTGAAGGAGCCAAATTTTGGGACTCTACTTTGGTTGGCTTTTTCCTTAGTTGAAGACTTCCATTTAGTTTGGTCCATGATATAGCCATGCATATTTGGTAGAAGTATGGTATTATTGAAGTCTTAGGAAGCAAGGAGGGATGGTTTTACTTCTGGTTTGCCACACGCTCTGACCTTGAGCTTATTTTGTCCAAGCCTTGGTTTTTTTTTGCTCAGTGCCTTCATATCCTTTAGCAGTGGCGACTTGGTATGTCCCTTGAGAAACTACGTCCTACTTCCATTTCTACTTAGGTAGTCTTTTTGTGGGTACCTTGTGAATTCTTAGATGCTAAGGGACTTAGCTATATTGCCAATGGTGTAGGCAAACCCTTACAAGCTGACTCTTTAACTGCTCTATGTTCTAGAGCAAATTACGCCCACATTCTTGTTGAGTTGGATGCAAGGAATGACTTGGTATTTAGAGTTGATATTGAATGTAAAGATGGTTCCTTGGCCTCTGTCCAAGTAGATTACCAATAGCTTCCCCCTCGATGTGCTTCTTGTAAGGTCTTTGGACATGTTTGTCTTTCCCACCAATATTAACATCCTCCCTAAGATCAGTATTACAGTAAAAGCAAATGGGTAGAGGTAAAAAGAAAGGAGAAAAAACCTATGGGTATGGAATCATCCTCCCATGAAGACACCATCCTACACTCGTTGGAAAAGGCATTAATCATAGAGACTAGTGATGAAGTCATATCTCCTCTTAAAAGCTTTGCTGGCGAAGGAAATGCTGATGTTACTCCCTCGACTAATGTAAGTAATGAAATGGAGGGCACTAGCATTGTCAACCTAGCCGATGGTGCAAAGCTTAGCTTATATTAGGAGTGAACGATTGCTCTTAAGCCTTCTAATGTCTTAGAAACATCACCAGTGGCTATCCTAGTAAACTTGAACCCCCAACCACATGTATAGGAGCAAGACGATGCCTTTATGGAAGGAGTGAAAGTGGAAACTACCTTGCACCGTCGTTGTTGAAGAACAAGGGCAAAAAGAAAAAATCAGGAGGGAGATCTTCTTCTAGGAGTGGTAAATCCTCCTCTAGTGGCAGGAGATAGAAATTCTTCAAATGCAAGGGTTGTACTTGACGCTTCTGCTCCCTTTTTTCTTCTATCTCATGATTTTTGTGTCTTGGAATGTGTGAGGGATCAGTGATCCCATCAAAGGAAAATATGTGAGAAATATCTGTGAAAGCAAGAATATTTCTCTTTTAGGGCTCCTCGAGACTAGAGTTAACCACTCAAACGTTGATTTTGTGAAATCTAGAATAAATCTAAGTTGGTCTTTTCCTATAAACCAATATGTTCCTAAGTAAATTTAGCTTGGTTAGGATGCTAGGCTTTGAGATATTCAGATTATCAAGAAACACAACTAGTTTACACATTGCTTTTGTTTCAATAGGAAATGGAATAAGGCTTTCCAAGCCTCTTTTGTGGATGCGTCCAACTTAGCCATGGAATGTCGTGATCTTTGGAAATACTTGTTAGACATAAAATTTTTTTGCTTTAATCAACCTTAGGTAGTGTTGGAAGATTTTAATACTATAAAATCTATTCTTGAATGTAGTGAGGGCGAAGCTTGATGGAACCAACACATGGAGGATTTTAAATCATTTATTGACGAAGCGGAATTGGAGGATTTGAATTTCTTAGGCAATCTCTTCACCTGATCAAACAAGGAAGAGGGTAATCCTGTTTTGAAGAAGCTAAATCATATATTAGTCAAGAATCAATAGTTGTCATCATTCCCTAGGTCTGTTGGCATTTTTTCACCATCCCTCTTATCTGACCATTCTCTTGCAATGGTTCAATTAAACCTAACAACAGTAGCTAGACGTAGCCCATTCAAATTCTTTGATTTTTGGATGGAAGTAGATAGTTTCCTTCCTATTGTGACTGATGTGTGGAAGTGCCATGTTGTTGGATTCCTATGTTATCAAGTGGTCTCTAAGTTGAAAATCCTCAAGGAGGAACTCAAAAAGTTGAACGAGAAGCACTTTTCACATATCTCCACAAAGGTAAGTGTAGCAAAAGAAAAACTAACTACTGTTCAAGATGTTATTATGAATGGAAATCTAGATCACTTGGGTAAGGAAAAGAAGCTTTACAATGAATACTACCTCCTTAGAGTAGCTGAGGAAAGCTTTTACAAACAAAAATCTAAAGTAAGCCAGCTTAAATTGGGTGATAAGAACATCTCTTTTTTTCACAAAGCTATGATTCAAAGGCATAACATGAGAGCTATTTATGCTTTAGAGAGAGAGGATGGCTCCATGGAGTTGGGGGATAAAGAGGTGAAGTTTGAGGTTGGATTTTTTTTTTTAGAAAGCTTTTTAAGTCTAATGGCTCCACAGGTCATACTCCCGATTCAAGAAGGATATGGCAGTTGATATCCAGATGCCTATCCTTAGATCAGATCAATTTCCTCGAGGCACCTTTTAGTGATGATGAAATTAAATTGGCTTTCTTCTTCCAAGCGAACGGTAAAGTTCTAGGGCTAGATAGATTCTCAGCTAAGTTTTTTAAAGTTTCTTAGCTTATTATTGAAACTAACATGATTCTTGTAGTGAAAGAATTCCTAGCTTTGAGTTTTCTTTTGAGAGAATTAAACAACACTATAATTACCTTTGTGCCTAAAGTGCTTAACCTTACCACAATAGGCGACTTTTAGCTCATCTCCTGTTGCAACATGATCTATAAAGCAATTTCCAAGGTCCTAAAAGCTAGACTTAAAAAGGTTCTACACTCTATAGTAGGTCTTAGACAATTTGCTTTTATCTCGGGAAGATGTATCGTCGACAACATCTTCATTGTACAAGAATTGGTACATGGCTACCACTTGAACAAAAGACCCCAAAGATGTGCCCTCAAAGTTGACATTACTAAAGCTTATGACACCCTTAATTAGGACTTCCTAGAGCAAGCTCTCTTAGTGATGGGATTCCCTCCTCATTTTTGCCAACTTTTGAAGCAATGTTATTCATTGCCCAAATTATCAATCAACATAAAGGGCGAGATAGTGGATTTTTTTCCAAGCTCAAGAGGCTTAAGATAAGGAGACTTGATTTTTCCTTATCTCTTTGTCCTTGCTATGAAGGTTCTCTTAGATATTCTCAAACAGATAACAAACTCTACTACGTTTTCTTATTATTGGAGATGTAAAGAAGAGAGGATCTCTCATCTATCGATGGGATTCCCTCCTCATTTTTGCCAACTTTTGAAGTAATGTTATTCATCGCCTAAATTATCAATCAACACAAATGGCGAGCTAATAGATTTTTTTCCAAGCTTAAGGGGCCTAAAACAAAGAGACTCAACTTTTCCTTGTCTCTTTCTCCTTGCTATGGAGGTTCTCTTACGTATTCTCAGACAAACAACAAACTCTATTAGGTTTTCTTATCATTGGAGATCTAAAGAAAAGAGGATCTCTCATCTATCCTTTACAGATGATCTTATAATCTTTTGCAAAGGCGATTCCTTCTCTATTAGACTTGTAAAAAAGTCCTAGATGATTTCGAGAGTTTTTTAGGCCTAGCTTCAAACTCCCTAAAGAGCTCCATTTTCTTTAGTAATGTCTCTCCTCAAGTGAAAAATGATATCTTACACATCCTAAATTTTCAAGAAGGTATTCTCCTAGTGAAGTATCTTAGTGTTCCTTTGATCTCAACAAAATTGAAGATTGAGCACTGTAATGCCTTGATCTCTAAAATCTAAAGCCGTATCGAAGCTTGGACAAGAAAATATCTCTCTTATGCAGGAAGACTTCAACTAATTAAATGAATCCTCTTTGCCATGCAAGTTTATTGGGCCTCAATGTTTATCCTTCTTAAGAAACTCATCAGAACGATTGAGTAAATGATGAGGAATTTTCTATGGAGTAGACTCCCTACCATATCCACTAGAGCCAAGGTCAAATGGGAAGTGGTTTGTGTTTCTTTTGATGAAGAAGGGCTTGGAATACCATGCTTAGATATATGGAATAAAGCGGCCCAACCAAACCATATTTGGAATCTTTTCAATATTGATCATAGGTGCCTTTAGGTCAATTGGATTAAGACAAGAGTTTCTAGAATGTAAGGTGTCCTTCTAGTTGCTTATGGACGTGGAAAAAACTTCTTAAGTTGCAGAATCTAGCACGGCCTTGGATACATTGGAAAGTGGGCAATGCGCTCTCTATCTTTATTTGGTCAAACTTCTAGCTTCCAATAGGTCATTTGAATACTCTTTACAGTGCAAGAAAAATTTTTACATCAGATATACCTTTACATGATAGATTATGTTTCATCATTGAAGGAAATTCTTGGTCTCTCCCTACTGGCGATATTTGGGAAAACATCCATATCCTAGAGAATATTTACTTGAAAAGTTCTCAGATGGACTCTCCATGCTAGGTTTTGGCCAAGTTTTTATCCTTCTCTATCAAGAGTTCATATAATGCATTTCAGATAAGCGTACCAAAAGTGCCGTAGACTAAAATTGTCTGGTGCAAATCCTCCATACCGAGGTACTCTTTTATTCTTTGGTTAACTTGGAACAAGAAACCCTATACCATGGACAAGCTTTGTTCTTGGGGTATCACGACTCATTTTGCTTGTTTCCTCTGCAAGACCCATCCTGAAAATCACGAACATCTCTTATTTGCTTGTGACTTTACCAAGAATGTTTGGCAGCAAGTTCTTCAACATAAGGGCCTCCCATAAGTCCCTTTACCTTGGTAAGGAATGGCCTCTTACATCTCTGAGGTTTCCTTGCTTTCCTTGTTAAGCTCTTGTGCCCAGGCCCTAGTTGCTGTTGTGTATTGTATTTGGAGAGTTCGCAACAACGTTAGGCTTGGAAAAACTCTTCCCACCACCCATATGGTTGTTAGGCTGATTCTTAGCTACTTAGCTGTATCCTTGTTTTGTTTTAAGTGGTTCTCTCTAGTTTCCTTTTGTATAGCCCCTTGTGAGGGTATTCCTTCCGCTTGTAGTGGTTTGTACACTCTGTTTTATTCTTCTTAATAAAATTAATTAATTACCCGAAGAAAAAATTTCTTACAGAGAACATAGACTGAAGTTTTGGAGACTTGCTTCTTGTGACTCATGATTCCCAGAGATGAAGCATAACCCATTTAATAGGCTAGCCTTGACAATCATCTCTTCCAAACAGAGGTCTTGAAATTCACATGATCGAGGAAAGTATGTTACTCTACAATTTATGCCCCTAGTTAATTTGCTTAAATAAAAGATGTATTTTAACTGAGGAACATAAAGAGTAGAGTCTACGGTTAGGCTAGCAAACTGTGTAGTTTCTTGTCCCTGTGATAAGGCAACATTTCCCTCTGCCACCCACACTTTGTTCCACTATTACAGGCACTGAATTTCTTAAAAATGATTCAATGAATTTGTCATGTTATCTAAAGCACTGGATTCAACTATCCAGTAGTGTTCAGCTGCTGAAATTTGTGAACAAGTGTAAGTGCTTTTTACCAAAGTGGCAACGCCTTACTGGGCTGATTCACCTTTCTCCTAAAGCACTCTCCTCCCTGAATACTGATGATAATCAATTTCTTTCCCTACATAACATATTTATTGTCACCATAAACTCCAGAAATCATATTGGCTGCTTCTGCATTTGCGAATCTTGCATAATCATCCCAATCAGTGGCACTGGGTTGGGAAGCTGAGTTAGCTAGCTTGGGTTTCTTGGACCAGGAGGCCATGGATTTAGCTTTGCACATTAGAAATTAGTATCTTTGGGCTTGATTGAGTGCTTTTAGAATGTGAGGAATTGAAAATCTTTAAGTTATTGATCAGTCTGGACTTGAGCCTTAGACCTTTTGTTGGAGTTTATATCAAGTTTCTGAGCCAATGTTTGAGATAAAAAAATACAATTTAGTGTTTAATAACCTAACCATATTTTGGTACTGCTGTCTAAAATACTGGTCCCTTTCCATCGGATCCCTTTATCCTTACAATTTTCATATCATGTATTGGGGATGCATATTCATAGCAATTCCTTTTACCAGTCTGAGTAGTTATGCCGAGACTAGAAGCTATCTTCTTGCACATTGAGCTGTAATTCCTTAATTAGAAACTTCTATCGTGAATTTATGCTGATCAACATGACTTAATAGATGCACTGAATCTTCAGACAGTGCATACTGTGTGTATTTTGAGTTCATGATGCAAGATACTATTTTCTTGATTCCACTTATTTTTTCTCATTGCTAACACAGCAACACTTGTCTACAGCAGCCGCTTATCATCACTGTGGAGGAGAATGAGACTGTTCTGAATGATACACCCAACCGGTTAGAGATTGAAGCTGTACGTATTATGCTAATCTCTCTCTCCTTCTTCCCCACCCGACCACATCACAATCACCACTCTTAATGTTTGCTTTCTGTTTCAGTACTTGTTTTTTCTTGACATAGAAAATTTTGATTGTGCTAAATTATGAGGTTTAGTTTGTGCTGTTCTTTTATCAGTCTTGCCCTTGGATTTCTGGGCATGAATTTTTGCTCTATTGAACTTAAATGGTCAATCTTACCAGAGAGTTTCTGAATCTGTTCATATCTGCCATTATATGAGGTCTTCAGTTACTTTTCCTTTTAGTTCCAGAAGCATGGAAAAAACAGAAAGCACATTGAAAATGAAGAAAGAAAGAATCTATTAATATGTTGTCATGCCGAAAATGTTCTCGTGATTTTTCTTTTTCAATATTTGCTGTAATCAAAATTTTTACAATTATCAAAAATTATTGCAGCAATATCAAGGGATTGCAAATACTAGTGGCTTTTAGCAGTGGGTAATAATGGAAGACAACAGTAGAGCTAGCTTCGGTGGTGGTGGTTGACAATGATTAGAAGTACTAATGAATGATGAAGAATATAGTTTTCTTTTATTAAAACATAAATCATTTTCTCATTTTCCCATTTTCCATGATGATTAAATTCTCTTGCCGACCAATGGTTGTCTACTTGCTTCTCACCATTGCTTTTCGCTAAAAAGCATTAGTAATCACAATTTATAGAGGTTATTGTGATTATGTTTTTTTTTTTTTTTGATGAAGATTATTATGATAATATTTGATAATTTAATGTTATAACGTTGAAATAAGTCGGAGAAATGTTTCATTTGATGCAAACACAGAGGTGATAGATTGTATGATTATGTTTATTATTATTATTATCATCATTACCATCATGCAATTCCATTGTTTTCTAAGCTTTAAGGCCTTTGAAGCCAAATTTTATTAGACTTTAGGTTTAAAATTTCTTTTCATTAACTTATCCCAAAAAAAAAATAAAAATTTTTTTCTTTGTTTGAACCAACTCCAACATAGGAGCCATGATCATGGGGTTCTTTTCAAATGTCTTGTATATACTAGTGGAGATCTATCCATGTTATGGGTATGCAAAAATAAAAATTAAATCATATAACAAAAGGCTAAATATCTAGTATTTCATTAAAAAAAAAAAAAACTTTCAAATTATAAATTATTTAAATTATGGTTATGTATAACTACCCAGTAATTAATTTATTTCTATTGGGGGGTAGGGTGTTAATTCGGTAGTTTTATTTGTTACAATAAAATTCCCCCTTCTATGGTTAATGAATGACTGCTTAGCAGTTGCTTGTTATCGGAAGTAGCCATCTCTTAGCATCTCTTCAAGTTGATCCTCATACTGATAAAAGTTTTTATTCGCCCCTTTGATGCAGATAACGGTTTCAAATTATTGGGAGGCCATCGGCGTTATTGCTGCTCATAAAGCTGGTGTAGACCCACATGCTCTTCGAAAAAACAGAATAAAGAACATTTACCCTGCTAAGGTGGCCCCTGCTAACAATTATGCAGATTCTGTGATTGTATCTATCCCTTGATTCGAGAAATATAGTGATGAAGAGTAATGATATTACAGAGATATATAGACTGATAGGGAAATCTGAAGGTAGTTTCGTGTGACAAAGCGGCTTCTGGCTTTTAACCATTTTTTGCTCTAAGCATGGCATTTAAAGTGTGGAGTATACACAGCCATCTAAATGTGTGGCTCCTGACTTGGTTTGCTATGCTGCTTCGTCGAGCAAAGGCATTCAACTACCAGAATTATGTCGTTAATATCAATAAGATTTCAGCAATTTTTGAGAGAGTGTCCTATCAGATATGTTTAGAGAATTTTGGTATAGCAAATAATTTGGCCAAATTGAGCGATGATGGTACATTAAACAGCTGGTCAATGGTTTGGATGTCCTGTAGTTGTTGGCCTTTGATTGGAGGGCACCATGCAACTCATTTTATCCGAGTGATCGAGCGAAGTATGTGCATATGAAGCATATGCACATTGGCCTAAACCGATGCTAACGTTTAGTTACATCGATATCACAATACGAGGGATTACGATAGAATTAAACAAAGAGCATAGCACAACATAAGCCTTTTGTCTGAATGTGGTGCATGCCCTTTGAAACGATGAGGATCATTGCGTTCTTGTGTGTGGTCGGGTTGGTGGACTTTTTCTTCGTTCCTATACTTCATCTTGCACACTAAATTTCTTTGTTCCGAGTTCATTCCCTTGTGAGTATGCTAATTAAATATTCACTGCTTGATTACTTTATTGCAAAAGCAATTTCATTACAATCTTATTCTTTGTGAAAGTGTTATTACCACATTTTAGTAGCATTTTTGGCTCATAATAGCATTTCCATAAGAAATTCCTTCTTTTTTTTTTTTTTTTTTAAATTTAATAGTCAATCATCATTCAAACTTATGAACAGTAATTCAATGTTAGAGTTAATTATTTAAAATCAAAATCAACAAAGGACCTCGGTAGAATTTGACTAATCCCTTTGAACATGGTTAGTATATCTAACATTCAACACTCTAGTTTTCGTGTTGTATTTTAAATGTTAAAAATTGCATTAAGTTCTGACAAGCAAAAGATTGCACTCATTTAGTAAATTTTTTTTTTTCTTTTCTTGCCAACTGCCATTACAAGCGTTAGGCAAAGGAATATCGAATTTAATCAAATTTCTTAGAAGACTTGTGTTTATGTTGCTAGTTTATAAGAGCTTTGATAATAACTTGATATGCTCATCCTCACAAATTTAATGTTGATGGAACTAGTTTTAAGTCGTTAACTTGCCTTGGGAACGCTTTCAATGATTAGTAAACCATTTTTCAGCTTTGAGCATATTGAGAAAAATGTTACTAAAAATCAACTTTTACCAAAACAATTGGGAAAAAAACCAAGTAACTAAAGTCCAATAACTCACAAATGTCTAGCGTTGATACATCATAAATCACTGAAAAGGGGGGGAATAAAAGTATTAAATGTCATGCCCTAAATTTGATGAGTCGCAACAGTCTGATCATGTAAACCAATCTAAGGATAAATTGCATTATATATATATATATATATATATATATATAAAATAGCAAACTGGCGAAGACTAAAAGCCTCTTAAGAAGATCTTATAATCCTCTCATGAAAGAAAAACAAAAGTAGCATGATTTCGTTCCATTCTTTAGGCTTCTCACCTCGCTTCCTAACTTGTTAGAAGTAACCTATGAATAATTGTATTGAGGCATTTTTTTGTACTACTCTATACTTGTAAAACAATTCACTAAGATGAGAGCTCAATCAGCTCAGCAAGAAGAGACAGAGTTATAAGAGTATATTAACAAGTATAGTTGTTCAATCATTAATTTAAATGCAAATGCAAATGCAACGGACAAATGATTTAATATCTTACAATTTTTAATCGATATATTGTGAGTCAAAGTAATTTCGTTTACTCTAACTTAGATTTTGAGGAGTTTCAACATGACACTAGTGGACTAAATTTGGGTTTATGTAATGAAGATATTTCTACTCCCTAGACAACATTTGATCCATAGTTCTTAACCTTGCCTTGATCTTCTCTCTTATTTCTTAGTTTGACTAAGGATTGGAAAAAGAATAATTTCTACTATCATCATTAAAGTGTCAAAGTGTCGGTATTTAGTTTGATACCCTAATTATTACTTTTATTAGGTTATTGTGAATGTTAAGTTAGATCTTTAATCAATTCAAGATTAGTCCGGTTTATCAGGTGAGCAACCAAGTTCATATACATAAGACTTGATGTATCAAACAGAAAGCAACACTCGGAGTTTAACTCCCAATCACCACTCGGTATCACAAGCACACATATGGTACTAGCACATATAATCTAATCATAACCAAAAATAAGCATTCTTACTCCTCTAAGTATCCTAACATGATACCTAAATATGCCATTAAGCATAGATCTTAACTTACCTAATGTCTACTTGAGTTAATCTTGTTTCTCGTGCTCAAATATTTTAGTTTTTCTTTTTTCTTAAATAGAGTATGTGACTACTTTTTAATGTCTTATATATAATTAAGATAGATTTATCAAGTCTTGTATTAAGTTTTTAACTTATAACTAAAGTATTTGAATAAAGTTCTAAACATTAATCTTAGTATAGTTTTTGGGCTATGAAACCTTTTGAACAAGTATCTGATCAATAATGTTATTACAAAGTTTTTTATTTTAGAACTTTTTGTAAAAGTATCTAGAAACAGTCTTGTTAATTAGGGATTCTCTAAAGAAGTATATGAAAATATCTTTATTAATTAGGAACTTTTTAAAAAAGTATTTGAAAACAATCTTACTAACTTAAAAATTCTTTTATTAACTTACGGATATTATGCCGACTAGGTATCTCATGTCACATAACTTTTTTATTAAGTCTCTAGATTAGAAATTAACTCATTTTTCCTAGTAGACCAACCTTCTGAATGAGGTCATTTTATAAGTTTACTCAAAATAACTCACCCAACATTATATTTTAGATTATAGATATGTTATATCATGTTTATAAATCAGGGCTATTATATCAAGTAATACTATATTACTAAATTTTTCAAATTTGCATACTTATTAATATATTAATCCCATAACTACCAATTTGTCTAAATTTCATCTCCAACTTAAACCATACAACTTCAGATTGATCTTTATAGTAGGATATGATCCAAATACACCACAGAACCTAATACCAAGGGTTCTATTATACTCCATATACTAAATCCTTAGTAATTTTAATCTAGTTTAAAGGCTAAAAAATCTCTAATAATTATGGAAATGATTTTTGTCCAAAATCTAATCATCCAATGTTTACATACAATATAAGTATTATGCAAAAAAAAAAAATTTGGCTTAGTAACTACATCAATTGGGTTATTTAAATCGGTTTTGAAAATTGATTAGTTTTGCATGATTTCTTAGGGAAGTATTATATGCACTTAAAAATTTTTCACTCTGATATTTTTTCCTAAGAGTATATATAAAAATATGTACAAACACTTTTTTTTTTCACAATTTTTGGAATTAATTTGATATTTTTATTACTTTAACTAAAGTTGGACACAAAATTAGACTCACCGAAAAATTGGCCTTCGACCATCCACATTGGCCACCACCTAGTCGGAACCATCAAGCACTGCCTCCACTATTAGGAGGTTATGGTGGTTCTTGGTGGTTTATTCCTAGGTTGCCTTTGCACTTGGTTTTCATCGATTCATAGTATTTTTTTTCCAATTTCTTCAGTTTTTTTCTACTTGTTCTTCCTAATTTGAAAATTCTCCTAAGTTACTAAGAAGTTTACTAATCATCTAGAGAGTATGGATGCTAATTCCTATGTTCTCTAAATGAAATATGGTATTTTTCTCTCTCCTAATTAGCTTAAATACCTCTTAAGAAATGCGTGCTAGGTGTCTTAAGGATAATTTCCTAAGTTACGGCTATCAAATAGAATTTCCATGCCTATTCTAGTTGAAATATGATTGTTTATCAATTTTTTATAATTTTTCTTATAATTATTTGATTAATTATGAGTATTTTAGGGTATTTTAAGAATTGTTGGGTATATAAATATATATAATAATTATACTTGAGGTACATAAACTAAATTTATATATTATTTTAGGTCACTTTATAATTTTTATGTCCAATTAATTTATCTCTAATGTTTAATTATTTTGTGTTAACTAACTTATATGCTTATGTAGATAAATTACAATATATTGTAATTTAATAAACTATCTATTTTTAGTTATAATTCTATTATTTTATTAAATTTTAACATTCTAGACTCATGATGTGCCCTTGTTTAATTTCTAGGATCCACATGTGAGATATTTCCCTAATTGGTTAACTCCTACATACGCTTTAAATTATTAGCTCGTAATCTAACACGTAAGCTTACAACCCTTAGAAGCTAATACGTAAGATTAAGGAAATCCTATATGTAATTTTGCAGGGCTCACACTAAAGCAAGAACAACAACAATAAATAAAGGAAACATAGAAAACCATCCATAAATCTCTAGGTCAAGTAATTCAATGAATAAAATACTAAAACAAGAAACAACAACAGTAAGTAAAGGAAACGTATGAACTATCCATAAATTTGAAGGTCAAGTAATTCAATAAGTGAACTGAAGCCAGAATAAGAACAAAAAGATGGAAACTAAAAATAAACAAGTTATTATATGTTAGTTCAATTAAAAACTACTAATCTAGGAGCAAGAAAAGGATTTAAGGTTTTAGAAAGCTAAAACCGGGATAGTAGAAAAAAGATTGTCCAAGCTAATTGTCATTACAGGTTGCAAAAAAGATACTTTCATGTTAGTAAGGGATTTTATTTGAATCTCATGCAATTAGTTCCAAATGAAGTCTGTAATTAAGCTTCAAGGGCTCTTGGCAAAGTAAAGAGATTCAAATTGAGTCTTAATGGTCTGTATGTCTTCAATGAGGGTCGATTCTTGTATACGCTTCGTAGGATATCTGAGGCACATCTTGAAATAGGGGAAGGCTTTATTTTTGAATATTATGAAATGAGATTCAATTGAACCTGCAATGTTGTGAGATTCGAACGTTCTCAACATTCAAATCTTATGCCTTGGAGCTCAAATCTTGCGTTGTTTCGCTCTTTTGTTCCCAATTCTCGGACTCAAGCAATTCCAATGATTTGACACACTTAAAACCAACATAACCATATAAATAATGGCCATACTTGGTTTTGGTTAACCAACATGTAAAAGCATGATTCAATTGCATATCATAACACACTCAAGCTTAGCATCAAGCATGAAATCATACACATGAAGTTCAAAGGATATTTGATGGTTGATTTTCATGCAATTGCAATGTTATAGCTTGGGAATACAAAACAAGTTAAGTGCATTTACTTAAAACTCATCATTAATATAGGGTTAAGATATTTTCATATGGATTAGCCACTAATCATAGGTACGTCCAATGATCATGATATCTCTACTTTCCAAATTGAAAGTAAATGTTCCTGTAGGTATATATGAGCAGTTTATATCAGACTTGCCTAAACAATTATGCTGGTAATCAAACTTTTGGAGCGGTAAGTAGTGCACTTTGTGTGTTATGTTTTATTTGAAGCATAAACTATCGTGCTCAATTGTCTAAATTATCCCTCATATTTTTTTCCAAACATTTTCTAATTTGTTAACAGAATCTTGTGTATCTATGCTTGATTGAATGTGCATATACACTTACTTTTTCTCAGTATTTTCATTTTGTTTTTCTTTCTTTTCTTTTTTCATTTTGTCCACAATCTATTTAAACTCCTTGGTTTAAGAAAAGGTACAATCATAGGAGCAACTCAAATGTATATTATTTATACAAACATATAAACCCACTACTCTCTCCAAGAATTTAGATCGTACTACGTCTAGTCATTGGATAATGCACAAAGCTCACAAATTCATGAGCTAAGCTACATTTGGAGGAAAGAAAAAATTATCCCAACTTTACTTTTCTAGACAAGTCTTCACTTCTTGTATATCTAAATTCTTGAAGCAACTCATGTTGTCTTATTGAATTTTTACCAAACTTTCAAAAAAATCAACAAGACATCCAAAAACTAACATCCAATGGTAGTAAGAAAATATAACAAATTGAAGAAAGGAATTGTGGTTTGTCTCTTATGCAATGCTTGTTCATGATGGATCCCATGATTGGGATCCAAGCTCTATTTAACCTGCATCTTTTCATTAACAAAATATTCTTCTTGGCTCTTCTAGATTGCACCATCCTCAATTCTGAAAGGTCAAAACACTGACGTCCCTTAACCTAGTTCCTCAATTTTCCTTCATACCAAAAACTCCTTCCTATTTCTAGGTCACCTTCTTTCACACTTCTCCCCTTAGATGTCTTAACACAATATGACCCTATTTTCTTGGTGTCAAACCAATCCTTCTCATGATCCACTAATAGGGATTTACTTAACTTATTTTCAAAATCTCATTCCTTTAACAAAATGCATCTATACAAGGGTGACTATCATTTTAAGTATATACTTCAAACTTCTTTCCTAAACATCAAAATGGATCATTTTGCTTTTGGTGGGGAGAATTGATCCTTGAATTCTTGTATGAAATTTGCCTGAGGTTGCTTTACCAGCGCTTCTCCGCCACCAAACCATAGTAAAATCTTTCAAGTATAACTTAGCAATATGTACCTTACTTACATTATCTACTAGCCTAGCTACATCACTGTTCAACTTCCCATAGAAATTCGTCCTCCTTTACAGATTGTGTTCTATTGAAGTATATTAGTTTTAGCATATCAAAACTGGAAGCTAGATAAATTATCACTCCATTTGTGAATGCCAACCTACAAGTCATCAGCTAAGTCTTGAAGTCCACCATTTCCTCCCTCACGATTGCTATGGATGCATCTATTTTTTCCTCTATCATTACTCTCTTAGCTTCTAGATTATCAGTTTTGCCCCTAAGTCTTCTATTCGAGCCTCAAGAGGCATTATATTGTGCCTTCAAACTTAACATGGTGTAGCTGACATTCCCCTGTAATGCATTATGGAGATTCTCTTCCATCTCCTCTATGTAGGTTCCTTTAGCCCTTCCTTCACCTTGACAATCTATAGCTCCATCTTTTCAAGCCTAGCGTTGAGTGCCATCAATATGTCCCTTGTTTGAGTCCTTTGCTTGGTAACTAGGCACTTCTTATGGTCGATCTTCTCCACAATAGTGTAGAAGTTGTTTTCTACATCAAAAGACATTTTAACTTTCACTCTTTAAACTAAAGCTCTGATATCATTTGTCATGAGAATTAGGCTTAAGGAAGCTCTTATCCACCACTTAGACATTTTAAAGGCTCTTGAAAGTATTATGTTAGCCTAACTCATGAAACACACAATGATTTTACAAAGAGAAAGTAAAGAGAGAAGCACTTGGATAATATAGTTTCACTCAAGAATGGATGATTGTATTAATGAGGGTTAACTGCCTTCTTATATAAAAAGCTTTTTTTTTTTTTTTTTGGAATGAAGGGCTAAGATCTGGTGTTACAATTAAACACTGCTTACTACCATATCTAATGTCATCTCCTTCTTACCACACCTACAAGTAAACATCA
Organism: Lumnitzera littorea; assembly: GCA_024138015.1. NCBI lineage: Eukaryota > Viridiplantae > Streptophyta > Magnoliopsida > Myrtales > Combretaceae > Lumnitzera > Lumnitzera littorea. Next base: position 42,840,676 of record JAMXBB010000006.1, on the reverse strand, counting down.
AATTTCAGACAACTACATTACAAGGTTTTTGGCGGACCTTCATCATGGATCTCTATGGACTAGACCATCTCATTGGGCCTCTACACTAAACTGGGATTTAGGGCTTGAAGTGATTGGCTCATGATACAAATACATCATAACACTTCTATTTACCATCACAAATTTAAAATTTGCAATTATTATCTACATATATTTTATTTATACTATTACCATTTTAATCATTAAACTTTTTCATTTTCTCATCCATTCCAAGTTTCATTTTGATCCTTATCCGTCGTCTCACATGTATAAATTTCCTGATTATCTAAACCTATGCTTCAATACCATTAGGAGCCATCCCAAATCCAAAATAGCATCCCGCCTCGTTGTATGTCAAGTAACAATACACAATGCTTTTGAAATCTCATGCATTGTTTATTTTCTTTGTCCACAGCCTTTTAGTGCCCAAAACATTTTAAAATTAGTCCTACGTGGGGTAAACAACGATAATGACTGCCTATATATGATGGGATATTGTTTTGCTGCATGTTCCTCCTCCTTCTCTCTTCGAGTCATCACTTTACACATCATCTTCACATCAGTTTTCTAAGGCCACTGAAGCACAGGCCTTATAACTTTGTACACGTGTGGCACTATTAATCGTCCCTTCATTTATAGAATTATTAATCCCCTAGTCTAGCTAGGAGCTAGGAAATTTATAGCATGACCTCAAGGCAACATTCTCCTCATTCATAGCAAGTGGTCTTTTGCAGGAACAAATTGTGATAGAGGATTTAAGATTTTATTTATAAAGTTTGAGATGGATTTAGTGGGTGCCCCTATCTTATGGTTGGTGTTAAATTTTATTTTACTTGTATATTCACTGATTTCTAAAAATATTGTTTATAAAATTTAGTTTTCAATTATAAATTAAATTTATATTCTAAAGACACACACATATATAGATAGATAGAGGGTTTTTAATGTAATTAAAACGGTATATGAAATTAAATCTCAAGGGAAATTTTAGATTTCCATAATTCGAGCTGTATTAGGGATTTATTTTATTTACTAAATAGACTGAGAAATGAAACCTTTGGTGAGCCCTTGTTAGGAAGAAATCACCAAGACAGGTCTATCCAGTTGAATCTTAGTCCAATTTGAACGAATTGCTTTACATGTAATGTTTAAGGAAAGGGGTATTGCACGTAACGGTACTGGAATGAGTGTTCTTGTCGATCTATGCAGAATATAAATAATATCACAAACAAGTGTTTGAGTTTCTCGACCCCTCTGGCCAACAAAAAAACATTAAAAACAAAAGGGAAAGCGAAAGAAAATTCTCGACCACATCCTCGAACTCTGTTGAAAAAAAAAAAAAAAAAAAAAAACTTCAACTAGGAAGCTACGTACGTACACGACCCCAGTCACATGTGACATAACATCTTCGTCTTCACAAGTTTTAAGGAAAATCCATAAAAAGCGGATAAGTAGGGGCCAGAGTGTCCAGAACACTCATTTGCGTTCATATGTAAGTACCATATAATATCTCATCGAAATCCATGCGACGAAGCATCCACTGTGACCATGAAGAAAGATATGGGCATCCGCATTCTAAATAAATTGATGGCCAACTTTATATTATATATATATATATATATATATATATATATACATACACACAAATATATCCACATACACATACAATATTAAGTATGTATATTGACTTAGACATAAATTAGTGGTGAGTAGATACCTATGTTGTACAAAATATGTATTCATTTTCTATCTAATTAAATATGTTTTGGATAAATAATAAGAGTTAAGGAATATGTTTTGAAATAGATTTTTTGTAATGTACTTCTAAAGGTTAGAGTATTGTTATGTAGTTTTCCTATTATTTACCTACTCTTGCTCTTTCCCTTGTTCTTTTCCAATTTTCTCTCTAACTTTAAATTTTTTTCTATTCTTTTCTCTTATTCTTTTCAATTTGTTGTAAAATTACTAAAACTTAAGATAATGAAGGTAGAAAAAGTTGCTTTTTTTCAATGTCACAAATTTTTTTATAAGTTTCATAAGTTTTGTATATCAATAATTTATAATGTTATGTATAAATAACTTTTTTGATATTGTATAAACTTAAAGTTTATATGAAAAAAGAAAATTTTGCAAATTCCATAAGATATTCCATTCCCTACTAGTTTTATATGGTACGAGTTTTGGGATGATTACAAGTACTATGAGATAGATTTTAATTCTAAAATTTTAGAATCTATATACACTTTATGTGATAGGGTATCAGTAAAGCCTCCTACCCACCTTACACTTGCTTATTCCTATTGTAAACTGACTGTAGATATTCTATTTTTGTCTTCTATAATTTTAGAATTTTTATAATAGGGAAAATTGTACTAATTTAAAAAAAATAGAAAATTTAGAAAAAAAAGTACAAAAAATAGGAAATTCAGAAAAATATAAAATAATATGATAATACATCGTTAGATTTAACTTGATAGAAGATTATTTTGTATAGGACTAAACTTTAGGGTTAGTCATTTAGGATCTAATTTTAAGTAGGAGTTGGTTTAGGGTAGTTTTTATTTTATTTTATTTATCTATTTATATACAAAAAAGAAGAAGAATTAAGAAAAAAAAAAAAAGGGCCAGAACCATTGTTGGGCTTAAAGTTTAATAGATGAAAGCTAACCCATGCGAGTAGAAGTGTGCGTTGTTTTTCAATTGCGTGCATGGCATGTGTGTAGCTCATGACCATGCGCCTATTGTTGCTTCTTCTTTGTGGAATGATGCTACACTCCTAGCTCTTTCCCTCTTCATATAGGTCAATTTAAAGCCATTTTTAACCTTTTTTTTACATGATTTTATCGAATTAATGGTGAAATCCTGTAGATTACACGGCGTACTACGAATTGAGTCCTAAACTTCGTCCAAATTCATCTATGAAATTCCCCAATTCAAGCTTAAAAAGTAAAAAAAAAAAAAAAACATTTTGTGGTAGGAACATTAATGGTAGAAATTCACCATTAATGAGCTTTCCAAGCTTGTGAAAGTTGGAAACATTATAAATAGAGCCTCCTAATCTCTTTAACAAGTTCTTAAACATGTCCCAAAACACCCATATATAAGCTTCTCTCTCTAGTTCGTGTATCATTCTTTCTTTCTCTTCAAATTGCTCTAGCTTGGAGTGTTTCAAGTTAGTCTACCATTGCAGACGAACTTCCTATGATCTTATCTCTCCTTTCTACCTACTTTTATTCTTAGCTGTACATCCTAGCTATACTAACAAGCTTCAATTGCCAAACCTTAACCCAACTACCATTGCCCCCTTTGAAACACCATCCTCAATTCACTTACATAGGAAAATATCACCACCAATGACTTTGCCTTGCCCAAAAATTTAGGAAGTTAACCTCCTTTCGTGTCTCCAACAAGCATTGCCAGTCGCAACCACCACCACACCGATAATCAGGTTTTGAAAAGCCTTAAAACAATCGCCAAACACCACAACATCATCACCAACCTATTATCCTCAATTCAAAACTCATGAAAAGCCATTTCCCTACTTAAAAAATTGATCAGAGTGCCGCAAATCAACTACCCTAGTCACTATTCTTTTTCATCTAAGGTACGACCCGATTTCCCAAACTAAATTCGACCTAAACCTGAAGATTTGATTGACCCATACCCTTGTCTTAAGTTTAGTCTGACCCTTTTTGTTATTTGATTGTTTTTTTTTTTTCTTTTACTTATTCATTTCATGTAAATATTGTAATCCATAAAAAAAAGAAGAAAAAAAGAAAATTCGAAAAAAAGAAGAAAAAAGAGAAAAGAAAAAAAAAGAAAAGAAAAAGAAGCATAAGGAATCCTAGCTTTTATTTATTTTTTATTTTATTTCTTTAGTCAAAACATAAATTGAAAATAAAAAAATAAAATAAAACAAATAATAAAATGTTTTATCACTTAGAAAATCATTTTTCAACAAAAATAAAATAAAATTGATCTTTTCAAAATTAGGACATTTCTTAGAATTTTTTTTTTTAAATTAAGACTCCTTAAAAATTTTCCATAAATAACTTGAACCATATTAAAAACGTAAACCCAATTATTTTTTGAGATTAAAACAAATCAACCCACTAACGTTTTCACTAAACGAACTTTGAAAAGTTTGATCCTTATTAGAAAGTATGTAAACACCTATTAGACAACTTAAAATAAGAAAACATTTTATATTTTTGTAAATAAAATTCTTTTGTATGTAAGTGGAATTAATCTTATTTTTTATTCTTTTGTGCTAGAAGTAATATTTTAGAAAAGAAAAATTTGAATTCGAAAAGATTAAAAGAGATACCCTTTAAGGATTTAAAAAGTTAGCTCTCGGATTCGAATCTTTAGTTTTCAAAACCTTTTTTTTTTTAAAATTGGTTTCTCAATAGATTAGTGGCTAGGTTAAATTAATCCACCCAATTGATTTAACTTAACCCATTTTTTCCCAACTTTGGTCGGGTAACAACTTTGAACAATTTTTTCAAAATCAAAAACTAAGTTTTTCTTAACTCTTAGTTGATGACTGGTATTAAACGGGTTAGGGTTTAATACTAACTGGATTAAGAAACATAATAAAACTAGAAAAGAAATTAGGCTCGATAACTTGGTGACTCTATTAGAGATGTCAAGAAGGCTAGCTACTTAAAAATTTTTTGAAATTAAATTTGCTTTTCAAAATATTTATGTTATTTATTTATTTATCTATTGTTATGATTCGTTTCATGTAAATATATTTTTGATATTTACTTGTTACATGCATTATCCTTAGGATTTTGGGGGGAATAATTGCATCAAGGATGCAGGGTAGATACGGTTAGACCTAAATTGTCTTAGGACTCTAGGATGAGGAGCTATTATGAAGGTTTCGAGTATAGTGAGGTAACCACTACTCGGGGTTGATTAAGCTACCTTACTTAAGCTTCAATGTAACTAATGAACCGTTTCTTCGAAAACTCGTAAGGTCATAGAACTTAAAGACCTTTAGAATCAACCCTAATTGCATATACCTTCCTTAAAACTTGAGTTAATACACTACTCTTAGAAGTTGCAACCCAACTAATGTGATCATTTTTCTACCTATTCTTTTATAAACACCAAATCAAACGGTAGGGTTGCAACTTAAGGAATAACGTATCAACCCAAATGGTTCTAGCATTTATATGCTTCTATGTACATTCTTTTGTTTCATTGATAATTGAATCTTGTCCATGAAATGTTTAGGCCTAGAGATAATGGCATATGACTAAGTGAATAATCAAAGAATTGATAGGCTATAAGACCTTCCTTAGATTTGCGAGCAGCTGCTAGAAGTTAAGATTGCCTATCCGAAAGAGAAGCTCAAATGCTTTGAAGATTACAACTAGGCCTTAAAAGCCTTTCTTGGACAAGTCATTAAGGAAACCCATGAAATGTTGGAAAACCTTAGAACTCGTATGTGAGACTTAGTTTAGGATTTTTCCATTTTATAGCTAAGTGCAGTAGAATAAATATCAAATTTCATTAAATAAAGATCAAGAATAAATGTTAGACCTTCTTCCTTTGTTTTCTATACTTTAATTTTCCAAAATAGTAAAAGTTCCCTTTACGTTAATGTTCTTTGTTCTTTGGTATTCCCCTTTTGTAAATAGTCTTTTAATAGCATTCATCTAACCATTGTTCTCTCTTTCTTAGGGAAATGTAAATAAGTTCCATAGACTTGTAAACAGAACTCAAAATCACCATCCTTATTTATAATTAGATTTCTTGATTTATGTAAAATAAAGCCCTATCTTTCTCTCATAAAAAAAAAAAAAAGGAAAAAAGAAGAAATTTTCTAACTGTAACAAATTCTTATGGGATGAACCTAAACACAACCACTTGTCCCATTAAGGTAGCCAAACTAAACATAACCATTCGGTTCGTTCAAGTACCTAAACCAAACACGAACCTTCAGCCCATTCAGGCAGCTAAGCTAAACACGAACCCTCGATTCATTAGTGCAGCTAAACTAATCACAAACCCTTGGCCCATCAAGGTAGCTAACCTGAACATAAACCATGACCCATCAAGGCAACCAACCTAAAACCCTAACCCATAAAGGTAGTTGAATCAAGCCAAAACCATTGGTCCATTGAGAAAAAGCCTAACCATGAACTAAGTTAAAACATGAAGTCAAATGTAACCTTAGTCTTGAACTTGGATCAAATGAAAAGCATCAAAATTGGGGCATGTTTTGAGAAACTAGGAGGTAAAGTTAATTTCTACCCTAAGGCAAATAAATATAGATTCCTTCTTAAGGAATTAGTAACTCACTTTAAAAGGTTTAGGATAAAAAAAGGTAAACTATATCCTACACATTAACTCTTAAGTATTTTAAGAGTTGAGTGACATCATGGAGAGAGCACTTTGGACTCATTCCTTAAAGGAGGTTTATTTTGAATTTGATACATCGATTAAAATGAAGTTAGGCAGTTATTTTGAAATCCTAAACATAATTATCTTTTGCTAACCCCATTTGACGAACTTGAAGTATTTTCAAATTTAAACTCTATCAAGAATTATCCTATATTAGGGTAATTCAAAGGTTAGGGTTATTGATTAGGAGAAAAGAGTAAAAACTAGTTTATACTTGCTTTAATGGTATCGATTTAAGGGTAATTTTTATTGCTGATGATTTGTTTTCTTTGAAATAAAGAAGAGCTTATAAGAACCCTAGACACATAGTCTAAACACTTTGGGGAGATAATTATTGAAGGCTTAAGTAAAAAGTTGTAAAAAAAAAAGAAAAAAAAAGCAATGAAAGAATGGGTCAAACAATATATATATAAGAAGGAAAAGAAAGAAAAGAGGCTTGAAGATTGGGCCTAAGTGTAAGATGAAAGCCTTAAAAGATATATCACATACCATTAAGGGTAACAAAACTAAATCAAAAGGCTTGGAATCAAAACCTAAATAGCCTAAAAAACGCAAGGCCCTACATTTCAATCCCAAAAAACACAAAACCTCCTTATTCACTCTGAATCATAAACAGAAAACCTTCTTACCTATGTTGAATCACACAAGGCCTTCCTACCCACAATACCACCCACACTTGATAAAAGCTCTTCTTATTTTAAAGGATAATTTATCTTTAATAAATAATATTTTTGAAACTAGGGCAAATATACTTCTAATTTTTTTCTAAAAGTTCTTGACTTGTACATTTGGGTTGAATAAATAAATCTTTCAAAATGGGTCTAGTATCAAGGATAGGAGACGTTTTCCATTATTACTTTTAAAATCACTACTTTTAATATTTTGCAAAGATAATTTAAGTATTGATTAATATTATACTATACAATAATACTATTAAATATAGAAAATATTATATTTTTACATTTTTAATATATGAATCACAATTAATTAGTTTTAAATCTACTTAATACAACGATATTTTTAAAATAGGTAATAATATAAGGATAATGGATTTTTTTTTCCTAAATTGATATAAGATGAAATACATAGAAATTGGAATAAAAGAAAGAATGAAAAGTTAACATATAATTTTCAACCACCAATAATTCTACATTAATTAGTAGGTTAAAAACACTGCCACACTATTCATCTATATATTTTTTTTCAATTCAATCAAAATATTTATGTTAATGTTCCTCGGTTCATTTTTTTTAATCTCGAAATAATTTATCTAGTCGATGTGATGTTATATTATAATATTGAATAAGAATGGCCAAAGCGAAGTAGATTGCAAAATACCATGATTTTTTATTTAGATTTCTAAATATATTGTAAAAATGGAAAAAAATAAATTATAACAAACTATAATTGTACATTATAAAATATGATTCATCAGATCAAAGTATAGTTACCGAGCAAAAGTAAAAATTACAATATCATAATGATATAAAAAAGCCATTTCACACCTAAAGAAATTAACGATAGAGGGGATTTTTTTTTTGTTGTTTTTAAGGTCGCCCTAAAGGTGTCTACCTATCCGTTAGTTCGGATTAGACCATTTTAGTTCAATATGAATTTTTAGAAAATCTTTAGTGTATTAGTCAATTTTAAATTAGGTAAAAAAACGTCAAGTTTACAAGATTATCCATTTATATTATTTTAAGAAAAAAACATTTCGTTAGTGTTGAGCCTAAGAGTGAATCCTTAATCTTTGAAAAACTATACCATTTCACTTTTTTTTTTTTGTAATTACTAAAATAATTTTTATAGGTGACACAAAAAAGAATGATTAATCAGTTTCACCTTATATTGGTGCGTATTCAGGAGTAGAACCTGCACTCGAGCTTAAGCTTCCATTCGATCTGTTCTAGTTATTGAAGTACTCATCCTCCGTTGTTGACGTATTGCATGACTCTTACTCTTTGCAGGTTGCCTTGTACCATTTTTGGTGTATACATTTGCTTTAATGTTGATGACGGAAAGTGATGGGAATCAAGCTACTAGCCCTTTAACCTGCAGCCAAGCCTGAAGACTGGAAGGCTTGATGAGACGTATTCTTCAACTCCAGTTGACTCTTACCAAGGCCGAGAACTTCTTTGCCAAGTCACTCCTTAAGCCATGTTGAATGGTTGCTAATCTATCGCAGATAGAATACCGAGAAATAGATGGCCAAGATAACATCCAATCCTTTCTCATGCCTGACCCCTTGGCATTACCCTTGCCACCATGTTGAGAGAAAGACCTTGGACTACATAATCCATCCCTGCTCAGATAAGCCAGCCGGTCGTACTGTTTTGTCCTCGTCTTCTAACAACCTCACTAATATAGCATCCCCACGTATATAGGACTCCGTATAGAATTCACCTTACTAATTATTGCTTCTATGAATATTCATTTTTACCCTTTTGTATTATTGTACATTACTACTTTAGGATAACCTTCATTTTTTCTTTTCTCTTTTAGGCAAGTTGCCCTAAATTATTAGATATAAATATCCTTTATATTTATAAGCTGTAGATAGAACAAATTGCAATTAATACACTTGAGCATTTTTCCTTCCTAGTGTAAACATTCTACTATTTTTCTCTTGGTATTACTCTTATCCTTTTCCTTAAGCAAGGTTAGGTAGCGAATAACCTCATCGGACTAATTTGTGCGTTATATTTAATTGTACTGTGAGTCATCGGAAGTTCTATTGGTGCGTCGTATTCTTTGGAGCTGTTCGTAGGTTTTGCTTACTTTTTATTTGTCGTTCATTCTTTTCACGCATTTCCCCCATTAACTCTTTCGAGCTTTTAGCAAACTTAGATCTATTCAGTGACCGACCTTATCAGTTCTTGGTCACAGTTTGCAACTGGAAGGGAGGTCTGCTAATTGTTGAAGATGAGGCATACCATATTGAATGCTTGTTCAACAGCCATTGTCGATGTGGAAGCAATGAGAACTTGACAGACAATGCCAGATAGGATAGGGTAGCTCTTCATGTACATTCTCCATAACTCTAAAATGTCAAAATCTCTTATGGTGATACTTTTGAGGAACTCAAAGTTTATAGTCATGTAGTGTTGAAGCTCATTAGTAGCCTCCTAAACCATTATCATTTTGATTTTTGGGCTGACAACTGGTCCTCCACAAATGAGTAATAGTGTTCAGTAAGGGGTGGTGAGAGAGAAATTGATGTTTGGCCACAATACACACATTAGTAATGCATAAAGAGCTCTTCTAAGTCTGTTATGGCTCTGGAAACCTCTTCCAATCGCTCGAGTGAATTTCAACTTTCGATAGGTTGTATATTGTAAAGTTATAAAGAAGTTTGTTGTAGGGAATGGTGCTTTATAACAACTCATAGGTTGAATTCCAATGTTGAACCACATCCATCTTAAATTTTCTGGGTCTCTTCCTGTGTTTGATGCAGTAATTCCTCTACTTCTCGTGTAGAGATGGCCTCTCTACCATTAGTTTCACCATGGCCTTTATTGAGGAAGTCTTGTCTTGTAAAATTGCAACACCATAATTGACACATAAATTTAGAACATGATATGCATATCTAATATGAAAAAAAAAAAAATATTCCGCCTAGTGTTGGCTTGATAAAGGTTTTTTAGATTCACTATTGGGGTAGTGTTTGCACTTTCATTATCAAATCCGATTGAGAAAATTTTATTAGTTAACCAATACTAATGTATAATAACACTTATAATTATATATATATTTTGCACCATGTGGTGCTCGTTGAATACCCTTAATGTCGACAATCTTTTTCACAATTGCCAATTATTGTTGATCTAGTGATAAGTTATGCCCATATACAAATTGTTATGAAATGGATTAGTCCATATATTAGCACATATAGACATGTATCTATCTAAGGAAGCGAACTTACTTACGAACTCCCACTTACCTTTATGGTAGAGCTCTTGTGTGGTTCTGTTCAATGTGTTATGGCTTACTTAGGGCACATTGAGATTGAATGTATCTTACTCGTATTTACTTTACTGCGGGGATGCACCTGTGTTGAAGGATAAGTGCATGTTTACAAGGTATTATGCAAGATTATACTTGTGATTCTTCTTATTGTATTGCATTAACGTTGGTCTAGATGAACCATCACTTCATCCAATTTGCTATTGCATCTTATCCATCTCGATCTCTCTAGGATATTTCAATTTCAAATGGCTATTCAGAGTACCATAACCCTCATTGGATTTCCACGCTAGTGCATGTTGCAATAGTTATAGAACACTTGTAAGTTTCCTTATTGTTCATACCTTTACGAAAATCATTTTAGATTTACTGATCTAAGGGGCCTATTTGAACCTAAAGGTCTTGAACTGTCTGACTGTTGACCCATCAATTGCTCTTTTGTCTCTAGAATTATTTGAGTATCCTCCTCCTCTTCCTCAAGGATGGTTGTAGGGTAACTCTTGTGTGGAGGTTGAAATTTCGATAGTGATGGAGCTGTAGGGTTAACATTCGACATTATGTTGTATAATCTCCCTTGGGTGAAGTCATACTTTAGGTATGATGGCACGTCCTCAAAGTACTATAGTGAAGACGACATGGCAGTAGCTTTCTCCTTTGATTTCTTGCTTAATGCGGAAGCTTGCTTCTTTTCGGAACAAGAACGTCAGAGAAAATGATATACGGTGATATTTTGATTTCTTATTAAAATGGATACAAATTTACATGTAAAAATAATTCTTCCTAAGGCAATAAAATTTAAACCTTCAATTAAAGGTAGTATGAGACTATGAGTGCGTAAATGAAATTTATTTTAAGAATTACAATTTTACAAACAAAAATATTGGGAAGAGCAAAGTACATAGGAAAGTTTGAGTATGAGAACAAATTATAGAGAGTAAATATTGAAAGTAGTTTGAGTGCATAAATAAAGTTTGATCAATTTTTGAAGGACTGAGTGAGTGTATATGTGTAAATTTATATACTCATTCAAGCATAATGAAAACATGTGTTTGAACTTTGAAATTTACATTTGAGAATTCTTTTGCTTCATTCACATCTCTAATCCAGATTGAAAAAATTACAGCACAAAATGCATTGTACCATAAATTTTCTTTGCTCCATTTCATAGTGGACTGTTTTCTGAAAATTTTTAGAATGGGTGTCCACTTTCATTTGCAAATGCTAAAGTACCATAACACTTTCAATTTTTAGTTTCAATTTCATGTGAAGAGAGAGCTCTTAGTCCTAGCTATATGCAAATGCCAATACTAATTATTCAAATCCATAATCATTCATTACATCATCCCATTACTTTTACTATTCACCCATGTCCCATCAATCTTTCTCTCATTGTATGTACATATGCATTATGTATATGTATTTGTTGGTATGGTATTGTTGTCTTAAAAATTGGTTTTTGAGGGAATTTATGGGGGAAGGCAAAGGTTGTCAAAATATTCCCCCACTAACAATTTTTTTTTCTTTTCTTTTTGAGGTTGGTGTAGGCCTGATGGTTTGGGGTCTTGCCAACTTAGCGATTCAATGATCGATTCAAGTTTGCCTTAGTGGCTTGTTGAGCTGAGGTTTATGTATGTTGCATAATTTGCAATATAATCATGATATATATGAGGTGGCGGATCATTATTGTCTCCCGTTTTATAACTTAGAACATTGAAATTTAAGTAGTCTCATCCCTTTCATCTTTAATAATCATATTATGTAAAATTATGCATGCTCTCATAATGTTCTCTATATTCTCTTAATCCCAACAATGTGATGGCCCACTAACTATTTGGAAATAAGATTTTAACACTCCAAAAACCCTTTCAACATCCTATTTACATCATTCTTCGTGCTTAGTGAATAGTTGCTCCTTCGAACTATGTGGTTATGAAATTGATTTGACAAATGTTGACCGCTCTAGATATGTACCATCTGTAAGATAATATCTTATATCATAGTTTCTTTTGTTGATGGTATAATAAGATGATGGAGCTTACCCCCCTAAAATATCACTAAGGGTAAATGCTTTAGCACATTAATATTAGAGCCTAGTATACCAAAAAATATATGTAATATCTAAGTGTCATATGAAGTGACGACTTTAAGTATGATTGTTGGAAAATCATGATCACCTTGAGTATATATGTCTTGCCATGCTATAGGACAATTCTTCCATTCCAATGTATACCATCAATACTTCCTAATATACTTAAAGATCCATGTTGCTTTACAACATGAGGCAAGCTCTAGATATCAGTAAGAGTAAGCCTATGTAAATACTCATCACCAAAACAAGTAATGATACCTTGAACAAATTCCTTGACATATCTTATTATTATGCTTGCACCTATACAAAATTAGTCATTTAATGCATCACTTACTGCTTCATATGCTAACATCTAGATAGTTGTGGTGCACTTTTGTAAGGGTGAAGTGCTAGGTTTACTAGTAGCATCCATCTTTACTTTGAAGAATGAAGAGTAATCTTAAAGTGCCTGCACAATACAGAAGAATAGAGCTTTCCTCATTTTGAGTCTTTGCCGAAATTGCTTATTGGTATATACTATGTTGTCTAAGAAGTAGTCATTATATAAACAGTTGTGTCCCTTAACTTAACCTCTATCTATATATTTTCTCTTTTGTCTTCTCATAGAAGAAGTCCTGCATAGATTTGGGATCATTTCCTATAAAGTAGTAATTAGCTCAACCCACTTGCTCTCAAAAAGAAAATTTTCTTCAATTACTTCATTAGTTATTCTTTCTATCTGGAAATCAAAGCTACATCTTGACATGATTATATATGGAAATAAGGAATGGTGTAGCTTTAAATGGAAATGAGAAATAGAAGGTAGATGATGAAGTATTCGTCTATATACCTATATATATAAAACTAAAATGGTTACTTTTCTAACTGCTATTTTCAATGGCTACTTTTACTATGACTATTTTTACAATGGTTATTTTTCCAACGGTTTTATAACAGCTATTTTTTTTTAAGTTGATGGAAACTACTATAACAATAGATTCAAAGCTAAAATCAATTTCTTCATACATTCGATTGTGACATAGTCTTGTAAATGACAAATATCATTAAAAGAAACTCATACAATAGCTATATGTAAATAACACTATTAGCTACCTTGTTTCATCAATATTGACAATGTATCAGTGAACATTATTCCTTTCTCCCACTCAAGCTACCAAAGGCATGCCTTCTGCTCTTAGGCATCAATAAATCTATGTAGAATATGAACATTGTCTTTTGTTTTGCCTAAATTTTCTGCTTTTTGAATCAATCTTTGCATTGTCTTAGCCTTTTTAGTTTTTTGTTTAACCTTCCTTTTGGTTGCTACTCTACCAGGGAGATGGATGACTTATTTATTGACCTTATTGTTTATTAGTGCATTATCATTGGAGGATGAACTAGTATATCCTCTAGCTTTACTTAGCTTGGATTGCTTGTTTTGGCATTTCCACACTTGGGCCTTCATTTTGGTTCATTCCATATTAACCAATAATGATCAAACATGCATTATTTTTTCTTGTTTTGTTTGAACATGTCATGAGCATCTTTTATATGGTCTTTCGTTTTATTTGCTTGTAGTAAGCCCCAAACTTCATGACATCCTTTGAGATTTTATGCCAGTAGGATTTGTCTTATTGCTAGCTTTACTTTTGAAGTTTCTTCTCCTTCTCATATGATTGTCCATCATCAAAGCTTTTATGAACTTGTTGCCAGAAAATTTGCAATGGCTAGTTATGCCCAATAATTGGGTCTTTACTAACCCTTAATCATGTAAAAATAAAAAGTTTGTTGTCAAGCTGCTCCCATTTTTTCTTGCAACCTTGACCTCCTTCATTGTCATTATCATCCTCATCTTCTATTTTTTTTTTATTTTTTTATTTTTGTTGAATACTAAGGGTATTTTGAACCTATGCTACTTGGTGTTTATGGTGATCGATTAGTTGTGGATTGAGAGGTAGTTATTCCAATCATAAGATATTGTTGAAAGCTTGCATATGGAAAGTATTGGGGATATTAAAAATATGAAGGCATCATATTTCTTAGGTTTGATCAATATTAAGTGCTTAATTAAGATTTTGTAAGTTTTGGTTCATAGTGTGAAAATTTTGGAGATAACGAATATTTGGGAGATCTAAAAATATGCACTAAATAGAAAGTAAGAGCTGCTTTGTGAAGTTAGAGGCATCTAATAATTTTGAGTAATTTGTGAGTACTCGAAGGATAGTGAATTTTGTAAATTATTGAAATCTATAGCTTTTTTTCAAAATCCAAATGAGATTTTTTTCTTTAATTAAGTAAGATGTAGTAAAAATTTGGTTTGGAAAACAATACACATAAGTTGCCTAATTATAGCGTAAAAAGAAAAAAAGAAAATGTTAAATTATATAGAAATAAACATTAAAATTTATTCGTTCTGTAACCGAATGTTAAAATTTATCTATTAATCTAAAATTGATCTGCATGTAAAAACCACTATTTAACATTAATTTATTTAAAAAAATAAATGTTAACTGTTAGATGAATGTCCTAGCTTTAGGAATGCAATGTAGATTTTCTAAGATGGCAAAGACACTCCCTCACATTCCTACAGGCCTTGGAGTTTAGGAAAACGCATACCATTATACATCATCTTAAGGACCCATAAATCTGGTAGTTTTCGACTGGTTTGGATTGAGTTAAGACTATTGAGTTCTATAAGTACATATAGACCTGGGTGATGGTTTAGACCAGCCTTAAATCGCTAGTTCACAGGTCGAGGTCACGTTGAACCATAATCGGCTCGTGAGTCGGCAGTTCAGGGTTAGTTCATGTGGCCCACTCGTTCAAAGGCTGGTTTACAACCCTTGAATAGTTTTTTTCCCCTCTCCTAAGCCTTTACATTATTTTTTTTTCTTTCTCGCCTTATCGATCCTTTAACAATTTTTTTTTCTTTAATTCGTTCATAAAATATACATTAAAAACAAAAAGAAAATAAAATACAAAAAGTTTCTTATAATATGAATACCTAAAATCCTAATTTGATTAAATAGAACGAAGTGGTTGGAGGGAAAATATTTTTTATAGTATTTTATGGTTACTCGGAAGGTGCCTACGTGTCCGCTAATTGGAATCAGACTGTCATACTTTGGTTTAGATTTTTAGAAAACCTTTAGTTTGTTAATCAATTTTACATTTTTAGAAAAGTATTACAGTGTATGTGACTATCTAAGTTAAATTTTTTGAATGAAAATAATTTTAGTCGGTCATAATTTGGAAAAACCTTATACTATATCAGCGCTTTTGGGAAAACCATGGCATTTAGTTTTTTTAGACAATTAGAAAAAAAGATTTTTCTACGTGATAAAATTTTGTCATAAATGATGAAAATAAAACTTACTATGTATCATTTTGAGGTAACTGTTTATGTTCGTGAGTAGGAATGGAACCCATAGGTGAGCTTAGGCTTCCATTAGATCAGTTCCAATCACTGAAGTAATCATCCTTCTTACTTGATGTCCCACATGGTTTTTGTCGTCTATAGCTCGCCTTATACCAATCTTCTATCTAAGCATTTGCCTCAACATTGACAATAGATAGGGAGACTTGGCATTTGTTGATGATCAGGCCTGCTGTATTAAATGCTTGCTCAATGGCGACCATTGAAGCTGAAGCAGTGAATACTTCACGAGCGATGCAAGATAGCAATGGATAGTCTTTTCTATACCTTTGCCACCACTCTAAAATATTAAAGTCCTTGATAGAGATATTTTTCGAAAACTCGAAATTTGTATTAGTATAGTATTGCATTTCAGACATTAGACTACTAGATCGTTGTCTCTTCAATTTTTGCGCTAGTAATTGCTCACCCATAAAAGAGTAATGCCGCTCCTTAGTGGGTGGCAAAGGAGAGATTGATGACTAGCTATAGTACTGACTTTGATAGTAATCATGCATCTTCTCTATGTCAATCGTCACTGTCGATGCTTCTTGCTGTGCTTCCAAGCTGTACACGTCTTAAGAATCTGTCAGATCTTGAATGTAACCATAATAAGTTTTTAAATACATTAGTAATAATTTTGCTTTACAACGAAGGTCTAGAATAGTTGCTACGAGATAAATATGAGAAATTTCTTTATAATAAGTTAATCACTTCAACGTCATATCATATACGCATGTGTACAGGTTTGGGTCCTCATAAACCTAAATTAGCACGCTAAGTATACTGACGGCTGACATAACAAACAAGTGAACACTGGGCTTGTAAACCTGTGAAAAAGTTTTAGTAGTATCATGAAAAACTTTCAAAACTTTAAAGTAATTGGATGCAAATATCCCAATTATTGGGGAAAATGTCAACTCTCTACATGTTGTACATTGCAAAGTCACATAGCAGTTCGCTGTAAGCAACTATGATATGCAATAACTCGTAAGTCAAGTTCCAGTGATGTTGCACATCCATTTTAAACTTTGAAGGCCTTTTCCTGCACTTCATGCAGAAGTTCCTTCGCTTTTTGTGAAGGAATGACCCATCTGTTATTGTCTTGACGATGTTCTTGATCGAAGCTATATTGTTATACAAAGCTGTAATGCCATCCTTGACATACAAGTTAAGAATATAACAATGTATGTGGAAAAAAATCCCCTTCTCCCTCCAACGGTGGTTGATAGTAATTTTGCAAATTAGATATTGATGTAATATTAGCAGTTGCATTATCAAAACCAATAGAAAATATTTTCCTCACTAATTCGTACTTATTTAGGATTACTTTAATAATTTTATAAATGTTTTGCACCATGTATCGATCATTAAATACTCTTAAAGCTAATAATTGTTTATTAAGTTGCCAATTATCATCTACCCAATAAACAGTAACACCCATATAAGAATTATGATGAAAATGATCAGTCCATATGTTTACACATATGGATACTTACGTATCGAGGGAAGCAAACTTATCTGCAAGCTTTCTCTTACCTTTGTGGTAAAGTTCCTGCGTGGCTCGAGTTATTATTCTACAGCTAAGCTATCGCGAGCTGGGGTTGAATGTCTCTCGCTCGTATCGACTTTGCTACTTTGATGTACTTACGTTAAATGAGAGGTGCATGTTTGCCAAGTATTATGCCAAGTTATATTTATGCCTCTCTTTATCATGCTTCATTAGCATTTGTTTGGATGAACCACTGTCTCGAGTAATCTATTATTGCATTCTATTTATTCTTACCTCCCCAAGATGCTTTGACCTTAAATGATTGTTAAGGGTACCATGTCCCTCTCCTATTTTTCACGAGTAACTTGCATTATAGTAGTTATAGAATGCCCTTAAATTCCCTCTTTCGGCTGTACCTTCACGGAAACGAGTAGTAAAAATATTAGAATTACTAGGTTTAGGGGGCTTACGTGAGCTGGATGGTCTCGAATTGTTGGGCTCACATTGTCCCGTATGTTGCTTTTCTATTTCAGGAATAATTTCTATGTCATCCTCCTCATCCTCGAATATGCTTGTAGGGTAATTCATCAGTGGGGGTTCAAATCTTGTAGGTCGTACAAGGACGCTTATACGAGGAGGTTTGAATCTAACAAGACGTACAGGGACACTCATGCATGGAGGTTCGAAATTGGGTGGTGGCGTGCCCTGGTAATTTATATATTGATGTTTAACGTCAAAGCCAAGAGGTGGTATGCCTTGATTACTCGTGCGATGAGGTTTTACATCGAAGCTTGGAGGTGGTGTAAATTCTTCTTCCACATTTTCAACCATATTGTGTGTTTTTTGCTCATTCAGGTCATACTCATTATTAGGGTACGCCTAAACGTCCTCAAACCGTAGTGGTGTAGACGACGTATTAGAAATTCCAATGCCCTTACCTTTATTTTTAACACTAGATGATGAACCATGTTTTTTATTGGAGAAGGTACGGTGTAAAAACCTTTCTATTGGTGCAAATATTTATGAGTAAAAGACATAAATAATATGTAAGAAAAAATAAAGTGGAAATTATATAGTGGATATGTGTATGTTAGCGTTATTTGCTAATACAAATTGTTTTGTGTAGTGGAGTGGAGAATTACACACAGAAATTTGTGATTAGTAGAAGAAAATAATTCTAATAACGTTTTGCAACTGAAAAAAAATTGAAGTCAGAATCGTTGGAGTTGAAGAGATTTAATTAGTTTGTATAGTAAGTGTTGCTGTTAAGTCTAAAGTTGCTATTTATAAGGACTGAGGAATGTGTGAACATGCTGTTTGAATTTTGAAATTTAAAATTTAAAATTTTAAGCGGTTTAACGCCACAAATTTTAAATTTTGAATTGTAAATTTAAATTTCGGATGGGACAGAGGACATGGGAGGGAGGGGAATAAAAAGAATCGAACCGGGGGGGGGGGGATGTATGGGCGGTTCATTTTGAATGGCCAAATATATATATGTATATATATTAAATAAGGTGGTCTTTGAATCGACGGGTTGAGTGGTTTCGTCTAAGTGAATCATTTGAACCTTAAAAGCTCAATAGTTTGGTCCGACTATTAACGGGTCGGACCAGTTTAAGATCCACTCAAATCGATTTACGATTTGGAATTGACTTTTACTTAAGCCTGCGGACGTAGTTAAAAGGGGAAATCCATTAATGGTCACCAAGTTTCAGAATGATATCATGATAGAACACTGATAGGAGAGCTGAAAACAATTTAGCCGAGAAGGAACACGAACATAAATCAACCAGTCACTTTATTGTATTTAATGTCTGTAAAAGGAATAAAAAAACACACGAAACCTGTTGGTTGGTCCAAATCAGTCGGTGCTTCATTTCGCAATGTTTTGATTATGATAGGATCGTAAGTGATTAAAAGGAAAAGAGGGGCTTATTGGTGTATCCTACAAAATGTTAAAGCGAATTTTGCATGCAAGTCAACCGAAAAATCAACCTTTCTATCATCTACTTTATATAGATATGACATCGTTGTATTTCACCTGCAGCATTAAATAAATATAATATCACTATAACACCACCCACCCCATCCCCCCCCCCCCCCAAAAAAAAAAAAAAAAAAATGTTATTAGTGTACCATCTGTTGGAATAAATAGTAAGTGGATACTGGTAATATTTAAACATAAGTTAATAATAATAGGTAGTTTTTAAAAGAGTTATTCATGATTTTACATATTAAAGTCATATAGGTATTTGTATATGATTAATTTATTTATGTGATGTGTTTTGTATGGAATTGTCTTGGGACAAGTTGCAGCTGACAACTTAATATTAATTTTTTTCCATTATATATATATATTTTAGTAAAACTGTTTTTTCATTTTTATAACACTACCTCCAAACTTTTTTTACAACTTTTGATAATAGTGTGATTTCTAATGGTATTACCAGAAAACCAACATGCTTTTTCAGATTTAAAATTTTACCGACTTTCCTTAAGTACATCCTATGTTTGCGCCAATACGGTTATAAATAGATGTTGATTAGCATTTTCTAAACAAGGTTATGAAGTCGTTTTCACAAAATAATGCTGAAATGTTGATCATCCATTTTAAAATATTAATTTATTTAAATAAAAACTAAGACCTTTATTGTGAACTTATCCAAAAATATTGAAATGCCTATCGTGTTTCTGGACAACATCGTATCACCCTCCTCGTGGGACGACTGACCGTTGAGTGCTGAGCATACCTAACGTTACGATCAAGAGAGTGTGCTGAACTGGAAGAACGTGAAAACTTCCCCATGGCATGCATATGTGGACTTTCTTCGGTGACAATTAGTTAATCCCTCGTATTTGATCTTGTATAAGCGGTAGATAATTACACTTGAACATATTAGCATTATATGATGTATGAACTCATATAGAGTGTTTTCACTAATATAAATATAGAAAATAATAATAATAATCATATTAGTAATTACATGATTAGATCATGGCTTGCTAGAGCAAACTTTAACAACTAGTAATACCATTGAGTGGGTTTGGAATAAGTTTTGTGAAATCGGAATCTAACTCGATATATTGAAAGGTTTCTTAAATCCCACTAAAAAACTTTATAGATTTTTTATCTTATTTCCAGAACTTATTTCTATAAGGATCTTTCTTGAACCCATTAATAATTTGATCCAACTTATGACATAACAAAATCAAATTTTCCAATCATTCCTATTGTGAATTTGGTAAACTTTCCACAAAGTAACAAACAACTTAAAGTAAATACATATATCATAACATAATATATATTTTATAGATAAATACTCTTATAAATGTTTTCGTATATGTAACTCTTAAAAAGGTACACTAGAGAAAGTTTGATACAGAAACTAAAGAAGTATAATCTCAAACTTATAATCGAAAATATTATATGAGGTTGTTCAAAATTACAAAAATAATGCAGAATATAGACAGCCATTAGAATTACTGGCAGTATTGAAATATTAGAATTTAGGTTTTAGAAGTTATGGTAATGAAAAAGCGGTGAGGTCTAAAATGAGATACTGGCATAGTTGGTTAAGGAAGTCATATTATTTCCCAAAATAATTTTTCAAGAATATTATATATTTTTTCAAAACCATCTAAGATATTAAAGTGGTACGTGAGGATTCGATATTACAGATAACTATTACCTTCTAGTAAGCAGTATTTATTATTTTTTCTTCGGAATAAATCAAGTGTGATATTGGTTGTAGAAAAATATTCGTAAATAAGCTCTGAAGTTCGCAACGTTTTACATGTATCGTAGCCTTAGTTTGAAAAAATAATGTGTAATTTTTTAGAGAATTTAACTTAGACTTGTAAAACACGATAGTTATGAAAAGAGAAAGGTAGTGAAAATTGCGACCAATATCACGGTATTCTTGGAGAACCCTACTAAAAAATCTATACATATAAATCAATTAAAACATTTAAGACAAGATAATTAAATTATAAATTAAGATTACTATAGCCTAGTGGTATAAATGTTGGTTTCATAATAGGATAGATTATGTTTGAGTCCCCCTTCTCTTCAATATGTAATGTAGTTGGCAAAAAAAAAAAAAAAAAAAAAAAAAAAAGAAAAAGAAAAAGAAAAAGAAAAAAATTATAAGTTTTAAAGGAAAAGTTCAATAAGATCCTAGATGTTAAGATGATTTAATGATTTAAAATAATGATTTTGAAAGAAAGTGTAATCTATATCATATTCCATATGTTCGGACATGACTTCAGTGTTATATGCTCAAAAAATGTAGAATAACTATGTAAGGTCTCGAAATGTTGCTAAAACCTACAAGTAAAAATAATACATGCTAAACTCTTACAAAAGATGACATCATAAGGTTATAAAATGACAATTTCTCACTTAAGCTAAACTCTCAAATATATACATATATATATACCTCCCAATCCATGACCAATACAACTGTAGCATCTCAAAGTTGTAATTAGTTCTCATCAACCATTTGTACACTAGTCTATTGTAACTATTTATAATACATCCCATACCACCATTACAATTTGGTTATAACTTCCAACAAACCATCTTGTATCATAACAATTAACTAATCAACAACGACCTTTCGCTTGCAACAAAGTCAACTCCAAATTTATACACTACATTACTATGGTTATTTTAAGATGATACAACAATCAATCCATGACCATAATTTCCTAGTCCCTTGTACTTCCAACCCTATAAACATAGGTGCAAACACAAACAACACACAAGTTGATGTTTTGATAGTTTTAGGTCCATTTGCATACCTATTTCGACAAGCATAAGCATTAAGTACAATAACTAAGTATTTAGGTTTTGCTTGACATTCTTAGAATATTTTATGGGAAAATCAACTCCAAGAAACCAATTGATAGGGATCAAGTCTGTGGTCTAATCCCTTAAAGCCAAGCTTGGGCCTCCAATGCTTAGTTCAACAAATTTTGGCTAATTAGCTAGCTTGGGATGAGGCCTCTTAACTTATTTGAGGCCTTAATCATTTTATAGAGCTTAAATTCTAGTCATTTATTCAGTTAAGGATAACTCCCAACCTTTCTCAAGTACTCCAATAGCATAAACTTGAACTACCTTAACATTTAAATCGACTTAACTTAGGTTGGCCAAGTTGATCACTTGTTTGTTCTTACACAGTACTAGCTATTTCTACAGGTCTTTAACCTATTTAAAGACTTTTGGATTATTCTTTGTTGGAGCAAACCGAATATTCTTTATTTACTTTTTTGTTAGAGAAGTTTAGTTTGAGTGTAACATGTGTTCCTATGTTGATTCTAAGGATGATTGTTGTTATATTCTTGTTATCTTTTTCCATTTTTCCCTTTTTATTGCATCCTAGAATTTGTATTTTACTTCCTTTAGATACTTTACCCTTTTAATATTTCATACTTGTACAAACCCTAATAAATCAAGTATTAAGGCCCTTTGTTGTAATGGTTGGAATAATCTTCTTCACTCTTATTTACTCCTTTAGTGAGAGTAGTAGAGTGACCTTAGCGAGTACTTATGTGTAATATCAAATTCCTATTAGGCCATCTAGGACTTATTAAAGAGCATGATGCATAGGGAAGCAAAAATTACCAAAATAAAGAAAATTTACTAGAATTAATCACTAATTGCTTTTGGAGTAAAAAGATATAAGTTTAATTTAAGGGGTCATTGAATGAACATATTTATATAAAGTTAATTTTTAATAGGTAGGTATGATACTAAAACTAGTTTTTTTTTTTTTTTTTGGCTCTTTACTATCATAGATATATTTTTCCCAGTAGCTGATGCAAGAAAGATAAGATATAGGTATGTTTACCCCTTTGAAACAAACTATTTCTTAAAAAGTAGTCGTACTCAAAATAATTTGAAAAATATTATTTTAAAATCACATTTTTAAAAGGTGATTTTGCTTTTACCTATCATACCGGCATGTGGCATGAAGAAAAATGAGAAAATGCAGGGCTGAAATGCGATGTCACAATCGCAATCCCAAACTGCGATTCCAAGACTTTTCTTCATTGCCGCATCATTTACTGAAGGTTGAAAAGGCATGCAGTACTGCGATTTGAAAATCGTAATTTGATCCTGCAATTTCTTCCTTATTTCAGGTCTTCATCATGCTATGTGGAAGGTTTTTGGTAAAAAGTGAGACCGCATCCTCAAAATACCATTTCAAAATAGTATTTTATCAATTATTTTTAATATTACCACCTTTTAGAAAATTGTTTGTCACAACGGGACAAATACACCTATTTTTTCCGAAAAAAGATATCATTAAAGAAAAAGGTTATAACACAACAGACTGTCAGAATCGAACATTGTCGGAGTTAAAAATCATTTAAACTAACATAAGAGCTACATCAGAATGGGTTGTTCATCAAACAATTCCCTCGCTCGGAAACCAGGGAGAATCACGAGACGGCGAGGCACCATGGCAAGGGGTGAGGGCGAGATGTAGAAGGGAATGGGAAATATTTCGAGGGCGAATGGCAGATGCTGAAGATGGATAACTTCAATGCTATTAGAGAAAATTCTTCTCGGGTCACAACGTAATTAGAGGTAGCAGTTAGGACAGTTTATTGTACAAAACCACCAAATATATAGTATTTAGAGTGATATAAATTTCAAGTAGGTATTTGTTCTTGTAACTTTTGCTGAAGAGATGATTCAATCAATTCAAAGTAAATCTTGGATATTGGAAAATATATATATATATATATATAAGAGCTACATCAGAATGTCTCTCTCTCTCTCCACGTTGACGATTGGCGCAAGAAAAACAAACTTGACACCTCCAACTCCCAGCATGACTAGGAGAAAAAAGAAGGCCTTGGTAGATGTAACTAACTCACCCATTCTTTTTGTCTTCTGTCCTTTTAGTGTGTAGTGTATGCAAGCGTTTCATGTCGGTGAGAAGTAGGACATATTGCTAAAGGATAAGCACGCTATCCATTTTTCACTCTCTCCTACTTTGATTGGCTGATCGAGGGCCCTCCTCCCTGTGATTGTGAGCAGTCTGTTTATAATAATGGCACGTCCGTATTACAAGTGTAAAAATAATTATACTTAAATTATTAATAAAAATGATAGGAATATATAACATGATGAATATATAATATATATATCTACAAATACAAAATAATTATAAAATTAAAAGTTACATATCTATTACCATTGATTATAAAATTTTAAGTTACAAATTTATGAAAGGACATTAAATCTTTTATAGCTACTTTCTTTTTAATTTCAAATTCCAAAAAATTATATGGCAATAAGGTGGTTTTCTAAGTCCCACCACTTTAGAATGCTAAAAATACATGTGATTTTAAAATTCGTAGATAAAATAGAAATAGGAAACCTGAATAAAAGAAGAAAGAGATATTGAGACATGTATTAGAGAGAAAGAAATAGATGGGAGGAATTTACTCTCAAAAAATGCTAACCGACTATTTATAGGAAAAGAATGGCATGTGGCAAGAAATAAAACTTTACATTAAATGGTAGAGATGAATTTTTTTAAAAAAGAAGCTCCTCTTTATTGAAACCATATTGAAAGTGGGGAGGAGGGAAGAGAGATGGGGATGGAAAAATTGTCACGTAAAAAGTATGGACGAGAAAAGAGAAAATGGAATCGTAGGGAGGAGAAATTGATGAATTGATAAATATATTCAGTTTCATACTTTTAAAAATTTAGTTTATTGTTAATTTTGTTGTTAAATAATATTAAAAAGATGATGGATATATAACTTTAAGGATGGTGGTTATTTAAATCTTAATCAACTTTAATAACAAAGATAATATCGATTTAATAAATAGTATATGTCATATATAAATATATATATTATACAGTTATTAATTATATTTATACATATGGTAAAATGAATAGGGATTTTCTAAGTAACTACTTTCTATCAACTCACATATTTTAATTTAATTAATATTTATATACCATGTATATTTCTACATAATATGTATTACATAATAAATTCCTTTTTCCTACCTGTGGTCATCACAACCCATGCTCTTTGTTAGAAGAAACTGTCGGGCAAACTTATCCAGACACTGTTAATATAAGAAGTTGTAGAAGCGAGTGGCCACTAAGATATTTCCAACGCATGTGTTACGTATGAATGTAATTGTTTTCTATGATATTTACCAATAAGGGCGGGGTCTTTTTTTTTTTTTTTTTTTTCCCAAAATAATGGCGGGGTCTCTAAAAGGCCTGCCCACTCGGGACGGCAGCCACAATCGAATCGAATCACTTCGCAACTCGCATTGATCTTTCGATTTTTGATATGTTATTAGAAACGGATGCTACATGATTGCTCATATTTGCTAACATTAATATGTTTTAATCTTTTCTAGGGAGGGTTTGACCCAATGAAAGAAAAAAAAAAAAAAAAGAAAGCAAAAAAGAGGAGAGTTTTTCCCTTTAAATCGAAAAATACTTTCTTACTTATAAAGTAGAAAAAAAAAAAAAAAACAAAGGAGCAAGAGTACAGCTCCTTTTTCAAAAATAAACATTAAACTCTAGAAATGGATCATTTAAAATTACTTTTTTCCTAAAATTTCTAAAATTATAAAGTATTTATTGTTATCTAAATATTTGAAAAAAAGATAATATCATAATGACGTTACATAATATTTTAAAAATTAAAATAATAGCGATAACTGATTTATACTTATAGAAAACTTAAAAAAAAAAAAATTTTAGAGGATTTAAATCCATTAAACCCTCCTAAGAATATGAAACACGGAAGTTGCCTAGATTAAATTTATTCATTTGAATAATTATTTGAATCGTCTATTGAGGGAAGAAATGCTCTAATAGTGAAATACCTATTGTGAAATACTTGTCTTTTTGGAAGCTAGTCAACTGCAGCATTTTGCTCTCTCTAAACATAGTTAAGCTTCCTGAAAAAGAAAAAAAAAAAAACATAGTTAAGCTTCTCCTTCAGATCAAGGGGCATCTTCCTTGCCCAGGATATGTCGTTCCAGATATCCCATCTGAACAAGGAGATAGGGATCCGTTTTATCACCACTAGAGAGTCTATCTCTACTTGAACGTATGTAGTATTGCGGTGGATAAATTTCTCCAGATCTCTAACAAATGCTGCAAGTTCAATACACTTAATAGAAGGGTGAGAAGTGATAAAACCAAAACACCAAATTATGTTACCTTTATCATCTGTCAGAATATCCCCCTCCTCTTTACTTTTCGAAAAACTGCTATCCACATTAAGGCTGAGTAGATACGGTTTTGATAAATACCATAAAACGTTATGCACAAATTTCTTTCTTAGTTTTTTAATAAAAGGTAAAAATAAATCATCTTTCATTATTTGGTCTTTGTTAATAAGGGAAGCCCTACTAATTTAAGATCTTCAATAACATTCTTAGCTAGTATCTTTGAAGGCCTTTTTAGATTCCTCTACTTTCTATTATTTCTTTCACACCATAAACCCCTAAAAGTTATAAATGGAAAAAAAAAAAAAAATTTTTGAATATGGTATAAAGCACCTCCAAAAACAATATTTTAGATTGCTAGAACTTTTACACGCGATGCATTGAGGAAACATTCACTTCGAAATGCAATGCAACAAAGTGCTAAACCTCTCATGTATATTCACATATGAAAAGAACATGTCATTGTTTCACTCAGCAAGGGCATCTAATAGCCCTTCCTCGCAAGCACTAGATATCCTTAGAGTGCTTTCCCCTTAAAGAGTGATATTTTGGGGCAAAGGAATTTGTTCCCAAGTAACTTATCAATAGATATCCTTAGTAGGAACAAAAGAGCAGAGCTCTTTCCCCTTAAAGAATGACATTTTGGGGCGAAGCAATTTGTTCCACATTAACTTATCAATAGACATTGACTGGGAAGTTTGTCTTACCTCATTCCAAGAATTTGCAAAAGAAAACAACCCGTCCTGTAATGGTTTCCATACAAGTGAATCATTTACTCCTTGAAGAGTCTAAATATCAAATACGAGATATCCAGGGAATAAGCGAGTGAGTTCATCTACATTTCACCTGTTATCACTCTACAAATTAGGTACCTTTAGGTTATGAGAGATCACTGTAGGTGAATTGCCAAGGTAGCCTTTAGGGTGCCACTAATCAAATGACAAACTAATATCACCCTTACGAGGACAAAAAAATCATGTTATGTTGAATAGTCTCTTTTGCATATATCAAATGTCTCCGAAATACCGAAGAGTTCTAAAACGCTGAAATCGTAAACGATTGTTTTACCTTTTAGGTATTTAGAATGCATAAAATTTATTAAAAAAAGATTATTATTTCCTATATTTCTGAATTCTAACATAATTTTGATTTAGAAGCACTGGAGACATTATTAGCAAGAGATCGAATTCTAATACCCCTTCATCATCTGGAAGAAAAAGTTTATCCAAAGTAACGACTATTGATTTTGCCCTTCAAAATGAGCCTCGAAATCTGACACCCCATTCGGCTCCTCCCCCACTAACATATAACTAATAGACAACCCATCGGTACTGCATGTGTTGAAATAAAAAAAAAAAAATTCTTACTTGCTTAGATAAAAAAATATTGAATAATGCCGATAATATATGTTAGTAAAATCAAAACTGTAATAAACTTTTCGAAAAGAAATTTCTTAAAAATATTAGTCAAATGAAAAATGTAATGAATCTTTCAAATAATAGCAATATTCAACAATTAAAAGAATGAACAAATAAAAAACTATTAATAGTTGAAGTAAATGTGATAGAAAATAGTAAATATATAGTTAGATGCATGGTTGAGAATTTTTGTGGGATGGGTTTGATTTTCTTTAATAACTGTCTAGTGAATATATTTAATGATTAAAATTAAAATACATTAAATTATTAGTTGAAAAAAAAAAGTTTTCTCTTTGATATAATAAATATTTATATCCATATAAAAATAAACATATAAAATGTTATAGAATGAAATTTATTTGCCTTTTGTAGTATTTTTAATTTTTATATTGTTTGGGGACTTCCATAATAGTTTAATGAAAATTATAATTCATAACTAGGTTAGGGGTCCAAATTGAGAAAGCTAGCAATGAGGGACCAAATTGCAAAGTTACCACACATTTTGTTCTCACGATCTCTAGTTATTTATTAGAGCTTATATATATAATAAATTGCCATGATAAAGAGAAAGAGAGAGATGCAGGGTACAGTTAATAAAAGAGAGTGAAAAAGTGGAAGAGAGAGATAAATCGCATACAAAGTAAGGAGAGAAATGTATAAAGATAGAGAAAGAGGAGTAAATGGATATATTTACCCATTATTTATAATTTTAATAATTTATTTTATTGCTAGTTTTTTTTGTTAAATAATAGCAAATAGAAAGTTAAATATGTAACTTTAAGAATAGCAGTTACTTAAGTCTCAATTGAATTTAATAATATAGATATTAAAAGCATAATTACCTTCCATTAAAATAATTACACTATTATCTGTACAAGTTTTTTCATCTAGGAAAATTGTGGACTCAATGACAATTGGAGGGCCATCATCTTAGGTTTCATCGACCCTCTAAAAGCCTAAAACTAGAGGATTTTTGTCATTGTTAAATGATCCTTTCTTACATCCTCCAATGAGTATTATTGTCGTGTACTTGAACTTAAAAGGACATGCATCTTTGTTTAACTAATAATAAGGTTTGTTATTTAAGCTAGCAGAATTAGATCATTGACGACTATAAGGCACCATCACCTTCCCTTTGTTAGTGTCAATTACTCTTTGTTTTGAAACATATTTTCTCTAAAAAATTTTTATAGTATGTTCATTTAGGGGGAATGGAATTGCCACTTCTCCCTTCTTTCTTATATTACATTTATTATTGCATTTAATTGGTTTTGACTTCTTAGAACTGTGATTCTTTAAAATCCCAATTCCTTAAAATCTTGTAATAGCTACTCATGAATCTTGATTCCTAACTCATTTGCTCTTCTTTATACCTAAAATACCCAAATTCGAACTCCATAGTTACAATTTTTTTACCTCATAAAAATGAAATCACAATTCAAAATCTCTATTGTTCATCTTCTTCTCTAGAACATTCGTAGCTATCCTTCATCCTCATTCTTCTCTATCCTTCTTCAGCCATTCCACCATTACTCTCAAATACAATGACCACTATTTGCGAATACGAACACCTTATCATGACATCTATTGAATCTTGAACATCTAATAGGTGTTTACTTTTGCCTTATGAGAAAGCACTTACTTGTTTAGATTCAACTTGCGATTTGTTTTGAGAAGAAAGGACAAAAGAAGTGTCACAATTGGAGGAATCAAATCCTTAAGAAGATCATATTTATTCGCTTTCCATCCCCTTATTCTTATATCCCCATTCCTTGAATAAAGCAAACATAAAAATAATAAGGGCTTAAAAAAGCTTTAACCTTTATTATCAATGAGATTTGTGTTGTTGTTGGGTTTTGGTTTTTGAAAATGGATCATGCAAATGACGCTCATTGTATGGTCTTGATCACCATAACTCATTTGTTCTGCTGTTTCTTCATCATCATCTTTCTCATTTAAGTTGATTTCTTGTCAAATTAGAGTTAGGGTTTTGATTTGGAGACGAATTTCATCATCACCATCTTTCTGTGTTGGTTTTGCAAGAAATTTTTTTTCTCCATTTTGGGTTAAGGTTTTCATTATTGGAAGAAGACGATGTAATGGGTTCCAAGAGATCGACTGAACAAGCATGAACTCTCACATTGTCCACTCTATCTGTTCTACCCTGTTGCACTACTCTTCTCACTTTACTTTGCTATTCTCTTCTGTTGTATCTTACTCTCCTTTGCTTTGCTGAGTTATGTTTGCTTAGCTAGGTCTGCTCATCTAAGACGGCTGGACTTCAGGATTTCTAACTTATATTTCTAGTGCAACTTTTACTTTATTTTATTTACGAAATTTTAATTACGTACAAATAATTCATGTTTGTAGGGTTTTTAGGGAATTATTACACTTATAACTTTTCAATGAAAAACCCTTTGAGTATTTCTTTATGAGAGCTCTCTTATCACGCAATTATCAATTCTTTTAATAATGATTGTGGTGAGTAGCCCTAATTTATACTTTATATGTAATATCAAAGTAGAGATTAGGTCATGTAATATTCACTTAGTACATCATATCCTCATAGGCAGCTCACGAATTCGCTAAACCCCATCTCATCTTGTTTTCTTCGATATTTTAAACAACCTATTTGATTTTCTACGGTAAAACCTATTGATAACTAAACTCTTAGGCACATCACTCGAGAAGTCCTTTTTATGCTTTTAATTGTTTTGTTTATATTTCTATATTTTTATAGTTATTGGAACATAATACTTTTGTTTTCTTGGTTTATCCTTACATAAGTAAGGATATGAGTAAGAAGTTAAAGTTGGATGAGCAACCAGTTAAGGGAGAGTTTAGTGAGGTTATATTTTATAGATGTTGGATACTTTAAGATAATTTTGTGGTAATTTTTACGTCAATGGTGTTTGTTTTTTTTAGACGCTTATAAGGAGAGTTGAAAAAGTGGTGTACTCTTCCTCCTAAAGTAAGGAGGGAATATGAACAAAAGTAGAAACATAGCTCCATAGAGTGTAAGAGTTAGAAGATAGAATCTAAGGATGCTGTAAGGTTGTTAAGATTAAATAGATATTGAAAACGACTAACTTGGAATTTTGGTTTTTTTTTTTTTTTTATACTTAATTTGGATGGTTTATTCTTTGTGGTACAAGAAGAGATGTCATCATAAACATGTAGTAGATGTAATTTCATGTTTTAGTGATGTGAAAAAACATGCTGTGAGCGAGGTGGGGTTTGGTAGCCTTCTACACTTAAATTGTAGTAAAATGGATAGAGACTTATATCTATGGCTATTGGAGAATTTTGAACCCGAGAGTTGTGTTTTGGACATAAATGGAATAAGGCTCCTAAGATGTAGAAAATATTCTCGGCTTGAGAAGTGAATGAGAAGATGTTCAAATGAAAGTTCGTACATATAAATTGTACTCTTACTTTTTGCATGTATAGATTCATGCATTTTTATTGTACATAAGAAGTGAAATGATTGTAAAGGAAGTCGAATTTACCGTAGTGGAAGCAATTTTTACTATAGAGGAATAGCAACTTAATATGCTAAAATCACACTTTTCTGTAATATATCAAATTACTATGTTCAAAGCTCAATTTACTGTTATTAAATCAAACACTTTATTGAAAAGAAATATGACTTTGCTATCTTGAAACTGTCGACAGTTATTGTTAAGCGTTATCTTGCAGAGGCCAAAATCTATTGACAGTACAAATATAACCATCAATAGATAAATATAATTACCGTAAAGGAAGCTTATTTTATTATAAAAGACCTTGGTTTACTTTATTAAAATATTAGCTTTACTGTAAAGGAACCTAACCCTACATTATTATAAAGGAAACTCATTTTACCGTAAAGGAACTCTATTTAATGTATCAAAATACTAGCTTTACTATAAAGGAAATACATTTTATCATGTTAAAATACTAACTTTACCTTAAAGAAAGCTTGTTTTACCACGATGGAAGCTCGTTTTATTGTAAAGGAACTCTTACTTTACCATGGTAAAATACTAGCTTTACTACAAATATAGTCTACTTTAGTGTAAAAGCAGCTTATTTTAACGTAAAAGAACCCTATTTTATTGTGCTAAAATACTAGTTTAACCTTAAAGGAAGCCTGCTTTACCATAAAGGAAGCTTATTTTATCGTAAAGGAATCCCACTTTACTATGTTAAATATTAGCTTTACTGTAAATGAAGCTCATTTTATCATAAAGAAAGCTTATTTTACCATAAAGGAATTTTATTATTTTATGGTAAAATGCAATGTTTTATTATAAAGAAAGTCCACTTTACTGTAAAGGAAGCTTCTTTTACTATGCTAAAATATTGACTTTTCTATAAAGGTGAGGGATTTTACTCTCACAAAATTGTCGACAATGGTCTCTAAGTGTCGATAGTATATAAAGATTCTAAAATATGTAGCTGTACTAATCTATTGACAGTTTACCTAATACTTGTCAATAGATATGGGATTTGTTAGATTTTCATACAATACCAAAATTATCGACAGTACATCAAGAATTGTTGATATTTTGATGAATAGTATAATAATTTGCTGAAGCTAAATAGTAGTTTTACCGTAAAGGAAGCCTGCTTTTCCATAAATGAAGCTTATTTTACTATAAAGGACCCTACTTTACTATGCTAAAGTACTAGCTTCACTGTAAAGAAACTTTACTTTACTATGCTAAAATACTACCTTTACCCTAAAGGAAGCTTACTTTACTTTAAAGAAAGCTTATTTTACCATCTTAAAATATTAGTTTTACCGTAAAGGAAGCTAGTTTTACCGTAAAGGAAGCTAGTTTTACTGTAAAGGAAGTCTATTTTATTGTAAATGAACCACATTTTACCGTGCTAAAATACTTGCTTTACCATAAAGGAAGCCTATTTTATCATAAAAGAAGCTCATTTTACTATAAAAAAACACTACTTTACAATGCTAAAATACTACTTTCACCTTGAAGGAATCATACTTTACCGTAAAGGAAGCTTATGTGCTAATATACTAGCTTTACCATGAAGGAAGTTAGCTTTACCTTGTCATTTTACTGTAAATGAACCTTATTTTATTGTGCTAAAATACTAGTTTTACTGTAAAGGAAGCTCATTTTATGTTAAAGGAACCTTACTTTACTGTACTTAAACACTACATTTACCTTAAGGGAACCCCACTTTACCATTAAGGAAGTTGTTTTTATTGTAAAGGAACCATACTTTACTGTGTTAAAATAATGACTTTATTATAAAGGAGAGGGATTTTAATGTCGCATAACTGTTGATAGTATCCTTCATCTAAGTAGAAAAAACGACGAGGTGAGAATTTGTTGACCATACATCATAAACTCTTCATAGTTTACTACAGTATAGTAATTTGCCTGGGCTAAAAACTATTGATAGTTTCCCTGCAACTATTGATTGACATTTCTTTGGTCTTGTTACTAATGCTTTACTATTAGTCATCTGTTGATAGTTTAGTTATAATTGTTGATAGATGAATAATAGTAGCAGTAAACCAAATTGCAGCTAGTGGTTAAATTGCTTTAAATTTATTAGGCCCTATGCATGAATTTGTCCTGATAGGGGGTGGGGACCTTATGAGTATATCTTTCGTCCTTGCTTGTTAATTAAAACATAATACAAAAATAGATAACTTTCTTTGACAACGAGTTATATGATTTCATTCTTCTAAAATGCAAGTAAAGACAAGGAGCAAAAGGGTTGCAACGTGTAAAAGCAATAATAAAAGTTGGGTTGCATATCATCATAAAAAAATCCATCCAAGTCATTACATCTTGGTCATTACTACAAGATACATAACCAATCCTAAAAACTATATATGTCATTACTAAAAAATACATGTCCGATCCTCAAACCTACATAACTAATCCTAAAAACTATATAAGTCATTTCTAAAAACTACATAAGTCATTAGTACTAAATACAAAATGGAAAACATCTTTCATTATCTAGGAAAACTACATCTTTGTCATTTCTATAAAAAATCCATCTAAGTGTCCTTTTAGTCACTTCGATCCATCTAAAGACAATACGTTCAACCTTGTAAAATGAACCAAACAATGTAAGGGCAATAGTATTACATAAATGATATTACAACCACTAATATTGAAGATTATACCTTTATGTACAACTACAATCACTCTTGATTGTCCTGTTGAGCTAATGGATTGGATGATGATGGTTGTGGTAGCTAAGTGAGTTGGTAGTATTCATACAAGTCAGCAAATACTCTATCTTGGTTTTCCTTAACTTGTCGAACTTCTTCCTTAATGTTTTTAACAAACATCTTAAGGTTGCCCACGTGTTCCGTTAGCTATGCAAAGTCACTCTCCTCATCATCATCCATCACCTATGCATTGTCCATGGGTTAGTATCTGTCCTATTCACCTTCCTCATCTTCTCAATAATAGTCCCTCATAAGACTTAACCTATCAATTCTTTCATGACCTTTTTTAGTAGTGGGCTCACCATCAAGGACAAGTCCTTCCTTTTTCAAAAAAATATGAAATAACTCTTGCATAAGGTATTGCCGTTCTCCTAGAGGATAAAGCTTTTTTAATCTTGTAAATCATCTAGTATCTTATGTCAATCTTTCGATTCCTTAATATACATATTGGCATGATTCTCATAATGACTATTCACATGGTATGACATGATAAAATGAAGAATCCTATATGAAGGGTAGCCAAATGCTTTGTCTCCATAATTTGCATCATCCTTGGCCACTTGGCATTATTCATTCTCTCCAGGTCATTGTATAACATTTAAGAAACATTACTACAATCCTAATGCCCTTTGTATGGAATTTTTGACCCTTCGTGCTTGACTAAAAGAATGATGGAAAAAAAAATCGAGGATCGACAAAAATAGCCATGCTATTGACAAATGTTTGTGAATTCATAGTGATAGTTTCAAGGTCCTATAAATTCATGTAAACATTACTTGATGTAATGTTTGAAAAAAGAAATCCAAACTAATTGTTGATACAATTCGTGATCCATCATCTTAAGTAACCAAATAATCCTATTATTTACCAAATTTTCAAAACACCCAGTATAGATCTCTTCCAAAAAATCTAGATCAAACTCCTAACCATAATTTAGATTATGTTTAGAAAAAAGTTATCTATACCTTTGGGAGTGGGATTCAAAGGGAAAATCTACAACAAAAAGCTTACCTGATTGCCTTTTTGACTAGGCGACGTCTGGCAATCCTTCCTTCATTTTAAAAGTAGTTTGTAGTGCCATGAATGATAGAATTTGAAGCGGATTTGTTGGAGTTAAGGTTTGCTTAGGGTTTTGGGAACGTTTGGAAAGTAGAAACTATCAACATAATATGTGGGGTTTGGGGTTAATTTATGTTAGGGTTTATATACTTGGGGTTTATGGGTTTTTTCTTTCTTTTTTTTTTTTTGCTATCTATTGACAAAATGGTTGATAGTATCGCTATGTTTGTTGATAGTTGTTATTCCATCATGGTAAAGTAACATTCGATTACAATAAAACTTAGTCCTTTATGGTATATAAGCATCCACAACAATGAACATACTTATCTATTGAGAGTAACACTTTAACCATCAACATATATGGTGTTGCATAGTCTACAAAACTATTGACAATTTTATTATGTTTTTCGACAGTTTGTGTTCTACTATAGTAAAGTGATATTTGATTACAATAAAACTAAGTACTTTATAGTATATCATACATATCTATTGATAGTAATCCTTTATTTGTTGATAAATATAATGTTACATGATAAACTACTTACAGTTCATTTACAGTAGAGTGATTCTCCATTCATTCGTGCAGAAGTTGATAAGACCATAATATGATTAAGCGACAAGATGAAATTATATTAGTTGAAAGTAAGAGAATGTTGTAAGGGAAACATAAATATAATACTACTTAAGAACAAGTCCTTATATAGTAGAATGGAATTACAATGGCTTGAAGTGACCTTTCGAATCCATATATATAACTTTAATGCTTACTCAAAGTCGAACATCACACCATTGTCGTACGAATCAATGTGGTTTGTGTTTTGTCTAAAAAATGACACCGATTGGTTCTCCTGGATTGAAACGCATGATCCAAAGCATGTTGCAATGTTTTTCAAATGGACTATCGAAATTTACTATTAGATCCATACATTTACCATTTTTTCGACCATAATTCCTAGGATTTCTTGGGCAATGGACATGATTATGTCTCTCTTGCTTGCATAAGCCATATTGAACTTGTCTTCTTGGTTGCTTTGATTACTAGTTAGATGAACCTTTTGCTTGAATGACTTTTGGATCCTTAATCCTACTTGTACAACATAGTAAAATAAGCTATAGCAAAAAAATACAAATGTAATAGGGCTAAAGATGAAAGGGAATAAGAATCTTACCACCTATCACAATATCGAGTGTTATAGTGACATTTGCATTATTTGAAGCTTCTTGTATCTCGAGGGTTAAGGGTGTGATCTCCTTCATTACCTAGCAAAAAGCTGTCTCCAACCTTAACCTTAGATCACACATAACTTGGCTAGAAGATGATAGTATACCATATCAAAATTGTTCCATCATGATTGCATCTTTAGTGGCTTACACAGCCCTATTACCTCCATGAGTGCTCTTTGCTAATTTTTTCTACCTTAGTGATATGAAATTCTAGGGTATATTATTAAGAAACTCCAATTTAGCTGCATGAAAGGCATGGCTATAAGGAAATCCAATAGTAGTCTCATATTGTCGAGGATAGTAGTTAATGGATTGGTCTAAATTTTTAAAGTCACCCTTATGAGTTCGGAAAGGTGCTTGTAATGCTGTAAAGCATGGATGGTTACCTTGGTTGGCTGTCATTACAAAGGTAAGAAATCCATAAGGCCTCCCACTTAATCTCTGTTCTTGCTCTTTCAAAGTATGCCTTTATATATATGGAGGCCGCATGGTTTTCAAAACTCTTGGGCACGATATGCATAACTAGTTTTGTGTGTGTGTTCTCATGGTCATCCTTTAGCTCTGTATGTCTCAGATTGGAAAACACCCCCTCAAAGTACTGAAAAACTTGGTACATTCAATACCTCCTAGAAATAGAATGGTTATCCTTTATAAAAGAATGAATTCTCTTACATATCTAGGGACTTTGCACAAAAGCCTAAAAGTGTCCCCTCAAATACGCATGTGCCTAAGACTTCCGCTTTTAGTATAACTTCTCTACCCATTCATTACCTTTAAATTCATACCTTTCAAGAATATCTCCCCATGTTGCTTCAAATTCATTAATAGATTCTATATTAAACATGCATCTCTTAAAATCTCATAGGAACTTGTTATTACAAACATGAGACATTGCATTCCTCTTAAGGTGCCATGAACAAAGGTGGTGCTATGCTCGAGGACAAACAACAATAATGGTTGCCCAAATTGACCTATCCCATAAGTAATAATTGACATAGGCCTTTTACTTTTTATTATACACTCAAACACCTTAAGTAATCGGGAATATGCTTCTTCTATCTCAATATCTAATAATGTACTACCAAAGATACAAGTTTGACAGTGATGGCTAAGACCAACCAATATGACCAATGGCATTAGGTACTTATTCGATCAATATGTGGCGTCAAAAGCAATGACATCTCCAACACATGCATAGTTGAGTTGACATGTCGAGTTTGACCAAAATATCCAATTAAGTTCTCTTTCTTCATTCACAATATACTCATAAAATAACATAGGATCAGCTTCCTTTTGGCTTGCTACAATTGCCAAGGCTATCTCATTTTCACCTTTATAGGTATTTAGCTGCTTTTGGTTGTCAATATAGTTGTATAGGTTTTTCTTTGTAAATTCAACTCTCTCATATCCACCTTCTTGATGAACTCAATATTCCATTATATTACGTAGTTGGATAGTAGAATTTAATATGCTCTTGATTAGAGCTTGATCAGCATTTGACACAGACATGTTGAAATTTAAGAAGTATTTTTGTGATGGTGGGACGAGCTCGTGATTGTGCTTATTCTTTGCAATTGAGACTTCCCATAGTCCATCCTCCTTCATGAGTTTTACTTTAAACATAGCTGGACAACCAATTCTAGTTAATGCCTTTTCCTTTCTAACTTGATCAATCTTGTCAAAATGTTGCTAAACCCTAAAACCTTTCAATAGCACACCTATAGACACATTTTCACTTATTTCTACTCATTCATTTTAGTATCACTCAAATAAGAGCCAAATTTGTTTATAGTAGCATACCTATTATAGAAATCTCGTGCTACTGAAAAAAGATGTAAACTTATTACCCATTACAAGTTTAATTTAATGCAAACCTATATAGGATGACAAATTGTCAATGGTCATCACATTATTGGGTCGAGAAGAATAATCACTTTCGCTATCACTTGAGACTGGAATATCATGTAATTCATTGTATGTAGCATCGGTTTCAATATCATGGTAAGGAACATTGTATCCATCTTCATTGTCATAACCTAAATCAAATGCAAGCCTATTAGAATCTATATTAAGATTGTCAGAGTTGTTATTTTTGTTCTTTTTGGGTATTCAATGTGCACTTACGGTCATGTTGTTGAAAATTATGTGTTTTATAATGAGGTATTATAATGTGGAAGTTTCTATTTTTTAAAAAATTGTTGATAGTTTATTAGTACTATCAATTGTTACCTATATATGCAAAAAATTGTCGACAATACTACTAAACTATCGATAGCCACATGCTCCATTCTAGTAAAATACAACTTGTTTATAGCCAAACGTCACTAAACACAATAATTTCTTCTAGGTTGATGGTAATGCAAATTGTTAATAGTAATATTAAACTATTAACAGTCTTGTACTTCACTATAACAATAAACAAAAAAAAAATGTATATACAAATATATATTCATAATTTAATATACACGTTACTATAAAATTTATACTTATATTGTATAAAATTTTAATACTACGTACAAATAGTAACATTATAGCATATAATTTTTGAACACAAAATCATATATAGTGTTCTAATATTATTTATGGAGCACTGTTATATGATCTTAGTATAATGATATATAATATAGTATAATGTGATGATAATGATATATATGGATTATATGTATATTATGTGCATGGTTTATATATGAATTATGAACATACATAATTGTAACTATGTATGCATTAAGTAGAATGATTTTAATAATTTATGTGAATTATTAATTAATAATAAGCATACTTTTTTATTGTGATAATAATATATATGGATTACACTATATGAATTATGTGTGCGCATTATCATTATATTTGAACTATTTAATATGTATCTTTTAATTTCAATGAATCACAAATCTAATTACATGAACCAAAAAAAATATATAATATAGTTTACACAAAATGATATATACGAGATTTATCTATATGCATTATATGTGCAAATTACCAATTATATAAATTATTTATAGAGTTAGCATTTTCTATTTATCATAATATAATTTAGAGACGATGGCTTGTACATGTTACGCCCATATGAATTATATGTGCAAATTATTAGATTATATGAATCATGTATAGATTTAGTATTGATAGGAATTAACTCCTCGAACCAATCACGTACAGCCGAGTTAGACGACTCTAAGGACTTATGAGGAGAATATTAGCTCGAAGCTATAGCCAAGATAAGAATTCCTATTCTAACCTCCATATTTCACTATATCGTGGACTTAAATATCGAGCTCCTACATGCGCCAACATAATTCTTGAAACTATTAAGTAGATGTGTCGACTTGCTAAGCATACAGGCGGACTTGCTGAGCAATCATACTACAACACTGGCAACATCTGAGCGTACTACCTTCAAACGACTGTCTGAATCGATCTCCTAAGCCGACCACTAGCACCTGACCTTAGTCTAAGTTGAATATCTTCTAGTGACTAATTGACTAAGCTCCAATTTGATCCAGATCAAGTCAGCTTTGACTACGGTCTCTCTTTTCTTCATTTTGTCTGATCTATACTATATTTTAGAACATTAGCCATCATGTGACACATGTCTTATGGCATAACATTCTAAAAAGATTCTTTACTTTTATATACAGAATATTTTATCTCTTTTACTTTTTTTTAGTATCATTCATGTATTTTAATCGTAAATTACCCTTTTTTTTTTCTATGTACATTTGTAACCTTAGCCATGTATCTTAATCATAAATTACCCTTTTGTTTTTTCTATATACATTTGTAACCTTAGTGGGGCTAGTATATAAACATCATTTGTTGTATGCAAACAACACCTTGTGATTATCAAAATATATAAGTTTTCCTTTTGAGCAAACTTAGTGTTTTCATTTATGCTTAACTCTTATCACTTATATTCTTGTTTATTTTATATTAAAGCATTTTCTACATAATTTTTCTTTATTTACTATTTATATTATTATTATGAAATTCATATAAATTAGAAATAAATAAATGTTTCATACGTTTTTTATAAGAAAGGGATAAGTTTTAGTAATTTGCACTATTTTGTATACTACTATTATGATTAA
This sequence comes from Lumnitzera littorea, assembly GCA_024138015.1. Classification (NCBI taxonomy): domain Eukaryota; kingdom Viridiplantae; phylum Streptophyta; class Magnoliopsida; order Myrtales; family Combretaceae; genus Lumnitzera; species Lumnitzera littorea. Next base: position 42,800,080 of record JAMXBB010000006.1, on the reverse strand, counting down.
TAGAAAATAGTGGATCTTTTCATAATTCATATAATTTGATAATTTGTAGGTATAATGCAAATTGATATAACCCGTATATACCATTGTCTATAAAATATATAATGATTAATGAAAAATACTAAATCAAAACATAATTCATATAATTTAGTAATTTGTACATACAATTCATATGGATATAACCCCTATATACAATTATCTTTAAACTATATTATGATTAATAGAAAATACAAAATCTACCCATAATTCATATAATTTGGTAATTTGTATGTACAATTCCTATGTATCCCATATATACCACTGTCTATAAACTATATTAAGATTAATGAAAAATATTAAATCTATACATAATTCATATAATTTAGTAATTTGCACGTACAATTCGTATGGATGTAACCCAAATATACTATTGTCTATAAACTATATTATGATTAATAAAGAATACTAAATATATACATAATTCATATAATTCAATAATTTACATATATAATTCATATGTCTATAAACTATATTATAATTAATAGAAAATACTAAAACATGCATAATTTATATAATTTGGTAATTTACACATATAATTCGTATGGATGTAACTCGTATATACCATTGTCTATAAATTATATTATGATTAATGAAAAATACTTAATGCGTCTCTAAGGTCAAACATACGAAAGAACACCATAATAAAGTGAACCAAAAGAAAATAAAAGAAGACTAGTAAAGTCTGAGCAGCTATCAACTAGATAAGATACACCAATCAATCCTACTCGGCCTATAATCCGTTAAATATAACTCACTGATCCAAACTATAGGTTCACTTGCTATCAATCCTTACTAAAAAGAGTAAATAAGAGTTTATGTTGTTCGAAAGGAGTGTGAGAGATATTGTAAAAAGAGAGATATTAATAATTAATTGTAAAAAGGAAGAGAGATATTAATATTTAATTAGATTAGGGGAGAGAGATATTAATAATTAATTGTAAAAAGGAAGAGGGAAAAGATAAAAAGAAAGATAATAATAATTATTTAAATAGGAAAGTTGGAGAGAAGGTAACTTGTTAGCTTTTTATAATAAGTTACAGTGTTCAACATTATGAGAACGCTATTTTGTTAACGCAACTATGGAAAAATGCATAAATCTTGATTGTTTTCCTCATAAAAAGCTTTAAGAGATCAAGCTTGTCACATGATAATCAATTAGCAGATGCACACTTGCATTGCTTGTGTCACCAAATGAATTCATTACCAATGAATAAATTGTAATAAATTTTATTTAAATAATCTTTTACCAAGTAGACAAGACAATTTTGGCTTTTTGAAATGAAAGCTGCAGTATGAGTGGGAAAGTGGGGGTTAAGAAATATGTGGAGAATTGTCTAATATAGTTAATAATAGGAGTGAGAGAGAGGTTCAAAAAAATATATACATGATGTAACTGAAAAATATATTATTATTAAATTAATTGATATTTTATATAAGAATTGATTTTATTGTTATATATTATGAGATCGAGGATTGAATAGTAAATTTTGGAAGTGACGGTTACTTAAGGGTTTTCTTACTTTAATAATACAGATAAGTAAGGGGTAAGTGTAATTTTTGAGATCTATTGTGAAAAAATATATTTTCTTAAATGATACTTTGAACAAATCCTTGAGTGTACTCATCAAGGAAAACCATTTTATTCGTTATAGAAACATTGGTTACAGTATATAGGTATATTAGCTAGGTAGAAGTCACATAATGTTGCAAATGCTTATAGTATATACTAGAAAGCAGTATATCCACAAAGTCTATGCAAAAAGAAATATTTTAAAACAATCTTAAAGTAAAAATATACGAGATAATAAAAGTTTTTGAATGTTATATTAATTAGTAACAAAATAAATACTTTTCGAATTAGATGGCTTATTGAATGTTTTAACTCATAATATTTTGTGGATAAGAAAACCTTATAACAATACAAGTATTATTGAAATAATAAGGAATCATAATGTGATTTAATTTTGAAATTTCATTGTTTTGTTCTCTCCATAAAACATGGGAGATCATGTGGTTAGATATTGAGTTGTTGAAAATTAATAAACACTTAAATAAATCAATCAAATATAGATTGCTTAAAAAAATACATTTTTTTTTGTTAGTGAAGATTGAGTATATGTATTTATATAGTTACCTTCTCCTTATGTAATTGTCCTAAATATTTACTTTATCACAAAAAATATAAATGTAAGATATTAATATTTAGGAATAAATTCAAATGAGAAATCTAGTATTTGGCTAGTTAAATAAAAGATTAAAATTTTACAAAATACTTCAAATAAGGAATCAATCAACTCACCATTGTAACGCTATGTGACATGTTATATTAACAGTTAGTCTTGACATGGTGTTTACAAAGAGATTTTATTACAAATAAAATAGAAAAACAAATAAAATTATAAAAGTTTATGAATAATAAGAAAAGTAAAACAACATAAAAATAAAGAAAATTAGTTAGATATATAAGAAATATCTAATATGCGCACCTATACACGTATTGCTTGAAAATGAAAATACACTCCGAAAGATATAAAAGGCGATGACCTTTTTTTTTTTTTTTTTTTTTTTTGTATTTATGTTAGTGAATCATGAGTTGCGACAAGGACTGATACTTAACGGCAATCAACAAACCCCAATGAGCACCGAAACAACAAATGCTTTGTCTTTTGACATTACTTTCATCTTCTTTACAACCACGAAGTCACGCACGGTGCAAAACCACCGGTCCAGGTCAACCTTTCTCCATCTCTTTCCACATGATAAACCAATTCACATCCCAACAACTACTCTACTATATAGCTTCCAATGGCACCTTCTTTCACCGCTTGCCTTTCTCCCTCCCTCTCTCTCTCTCTCCCTCTCTCTCCCCTTACCTCTCCAATTCAATTACGATAGATAGCTAGATTTAATTTCTAAGAAGAAACAATGAGGAAACCATGCTGTGACAAGAGAGATACAAATAAGGGAGCTTGGTCTAAGCAAGAGGACCAAAAGCTCAAAGATTACATCAAAAAGCATGGTGAAGGTTGCTGGCGAACTCTTCCTCAAGCCGCAGGTGTGTTTCTGCGTGCGCGAATGGTTTTTCGCTTTTGCATACTAATTAATCAGGGTAGTCGAAAATTTAAAATTTAACTGGGTGTTATTGGTTGTTGATCAGGCCTTCTTCGTTGTGGTAAAAGTTGTAGACTTCGGTGGATAAACTATCTGAGGCCAGACCTCAAAAGAGGCAACTTCGCTGAGGACGAAGAAGATCTCATCATCAAACTTCATGCACTTTTAGGCAACCGGTGGGTTTTTTACGTCAGAAACTCTGTCAATATATTACGTGTGTATGAATACCATACCAAAGCTCTTTTTTTTTAGAAAAAAAAAATATCCATCAAAATTTATTATTAGTCTATTTAAATGTCTAAATACATTACTAATAATTTCCCAAAAAAGAACATAATACTTGTATTGTATATGACATGAGACATTCTGACCCTTTAAAAGATAAAACAGGAACTTATTTGTAGATTTTTTCAACTGCTAATGTAGAATAGAAAAGATAAACAGTGACAGGAGAAGTTTTGTGCTCATCGTAGAAATGTAGTTGCAAGCAATTTGGGTTTAAATTGAGAAAGAATGTTTGGTATGATTTCAGATGGTCATTAATAGCTGGAAGATTACCGGGACGAACGGACAATGAAGTTAAAAACTATTGGAACTCTCATTTGAGGAGGAAGCTATTAAACATGGGAATTGATCCCAATAATCATCGCGTTAACCACACCTTCCGCCGATCTCAAAGCCCTAATCAGTCCAGCAGCGCAACCTCGTCTAGTCTAGTAAAGACCAGAGCTGGTCCTCCTGCGAAATCCCAACCTGATAACAATGAGTCACTTGATGCTGGAGTTAGTTCGGACGAGGTTGACCCAAGTAGCTTGCCAGATTTGAACCTCGATCTCACCGTTAGTGTTCCTTCTGCTTTAATTGCTAAAATTGAAGAAGGGCATGATGAAAATGATAAATCTAAGAATAATACGGACATAGATACAGGCCCATCTCCAACATTGCTTCTCTTCAGATAGTAGGCATAACGCAATTGACTCTTATTTGCCGAAATGGATGGAAGAAGGCCTAAGGCAAGGGCATATCATTTGCGAAGATGGATACCAAATCTTGCAACATCATTCTACGGTTTTTAGATCCAATCAAATTCTTGTGATCGAGCGTATGTGTATATATATCAGAAGCAGCAGGAACATCAAAACCCCTCGTATCGTGCTCTATGGTTGCATCAAGGATCATCAATAACCAAGCTTAAATGTCTCCACCGACAGTGCCATAGACTTCTAGGTGTACTGTCGTACTCCGATCCCAAAGGGGGAGAAAGATCATTGCCATTGCTGGATGTGGACGTGTTCCATCATTTGTACATTGTAGTCATTATTACCAAAGACATAATCGATAATCTGTAGCATGAATACCTCAAACTTCTTCATGTACTCATTCTTCTACCATAGATATTTCATCATTGTTTATTCATGTCAGTATTAATAGCTTTTGTGGCGCGCTGGAACTCACATGTATTTGTGATGTTACAACACAAATTATTTTTATCAAGAATACAGCAAGGAAGATTTTTACATACAATATAGAAGGGACTCTTTAAGTTGAATTATGGCAATCCTTGACTTATACAACAATCTTTCATCTATACCTTTAAATTCATGAGAAATGATTTAGTGGTATTAATACGCTATCTTAATTGATAAATAGTATATATGTATTAATAAAATTTTAATATGTAGATACGTAATTGATATTTTTTTATGAAGTATGCTATTTTATTTTTAAATATTATTTATCAATTTATATGACGTATTAATATTAGTGAATATTTTTTCTGTATTTATTTTATATATGTATGTGTCTCTATATGTAGAGAGAGAGAGAGAGAGAGACTGTCGTATAACAAGACGCTTATCCATGCAGAAAGAGGGAATGTGTTTTCATCTAATCCTATATATGTAGGACCTTATATTAATCCAATTTTGGCAATTTAAGCTAGCTATGGATAATGATAAGATCAGGGTTAACTCTTTTAAGTAGAATAGACAGTAATAAATTGTAATCACCGGCTTTTCAGGATTAAAATAAATATTATCTGCAATAAATAATGTTGGAGCACCTAACATTCAATTGGAATATTCACCTTCAAATTTATTACCAGGTTGATGGGATGCACAGCTTTCTTCATATACGTAAATGAGCTGCCTCGAGACCCTATCAACAAGGATAAGTCAGCTCCTAAATACTAGTTAGAGCTCTTGTCTGCCTTGTGTTGTGACGTGGAGTTTACGGAAATTGATTTTCTTAATTTTTATCTTAATTTCCTTCGATTTATAAATTAATTATTGAGATTATATATATAAAAATTATAATAACTTTATGAAATCATTGTCGTGTCATTATCTTTCTTGTAATTATACGTGTCAATATTTTAAATAGATAAATTAAGGAAAATTGGTAAACATGAATTTAGAGGATCCGAATTTAGAGTTTATATAGCTAATATGTTTGGTAATCGTAAAGCTGATAACTAAACATATAAGCTAATTGAAAGTTAAGCAGTAATAATTCGAAAGATTCTTAAGAGAAAAATAGAGAAATATCTCTTATGTTACCCGTAATATGTGGAAGTATCGACGTAATTTTAGAGAATCGTTTGGTCTCCTACCTTCAGACCCTTGCAAGCTTTTATGTATGTACTATTAATTATTAGAATTCAAAGAATTTCGAAGCCCAGAGCCTATATATTTTTATTATCACTCCTCTGGTAGAACTAAACTCTCACTATGAATATAAATGAGTACGTTTTTGTGGTATCTTACTTATCAAGTAAACCAACAAGGGTATAATAATGTAATGACCCTGGAGAATTTCCAACAAAAAAAGTGTCACTAGTATAAATTTTAGCTTATCCGGTGAAGTCCTGGATGAAATATTGAACAGCCCGCGCTTTTTTATTTAAAAAAAAGAAATTATCTAGATGAGCACCCCCAGATATAAATCCCAGCTTCAGTTTTTCTTTCACCCCTACGCTGTGTTCAACAATTGCAAAGGTCTCTCTACTCTGTCTTCCTTGCACGGTTTCCATCAACAATTGTTTTGTCTGTAGGAACAAAACATGTAAGGAAAAATTGCACAAATTTGAAGGTATGTAGGAATTACTTTTTGTTTTATGTTTTTTTAATCATGAATTGCTTATTCTATATGTCGATTTGGTTTTGTTTTGTGCTTGTAATGCATATGTATGTGTTAGTGTATGATGTTGTATATGGTTTTTTAATTTCCAGAATTTAATTTTGGTGGTTATTTTATTTATATTTAGTGTTTTGTTGATTGAAAAATGCTTGTTTGTAGTGAAATTTGATGCATGAAAATCTAGGGGGTGCTTTTTTGGACTAAAACTCTAAATTTTTTCCAATTTTCTGTGATTTTTCTAAATCCAAAAATAAAGTTTGGCTTTTTATGGTAAAAATTGTATAATAAAGTTTCTTTTAACAAATTGCATTTTCTGAAAATCTTTCTAAAAATCCATAACTATGAATAATTTTGTTAAAAATTCAAAGTGTTACATAATTTTTGACAATAAAAAGGTATTAAGAAGATAATAGAAATTTTAGAATTTAAAATTAATATTATTCATTATATTTAAGTTTTAATGAGGTAAGAAAAAAGCAATATTTGTTAACTTTAGAACTTTAAATGTATTTATACGTTATTAAAACTTTTTGATGGAAAACAAACATAATTTCTAAAATTCATACTATATTTTTGGGTAACCAAAAATTTTCAAAGGAAAATTTATAATCTTTAGAATCCATAAGTGTTCTTGGAATAATTAGAAATTCAATGTTAAAAATTAGTAATTAAAATTTTACATATTTTTGTTGCCAAAATAATATGTTATGATGTATATTTTAACATTAAAAAATTTATATATTTTCATCAAATAATATTAAATTCATTGTTGTAATTTCAATCTTCTCGTATTCACAATATAATTGTACACTATCATATAAACTTTTAACCATTAATTAGCAAAAAAGTCATATGTCATATACAAAATAATAAGAGGTAGAAAATGATAGAAGAAACTACTTTTTACAATAAGGTGTAGGAATATAACATGCTAGAGCTAACATAACATATAAGATATAATTAAGCCTTAAAGAGTACTTTGATGGAGTAAAGAGTTTCTTAGAAGTCGTGTTGTAACATGCTAGAAGGATATGGGTTGACCCATTATCCATGCTAAGATTACTACTATAAGAGTTTTGATTTCTAGTGGTTTTAATCTCATATATTTAGTGGTATTTTTAGTGGCTAGTAGAATTTTTAGCGGTGATGTGAAACCATTGTAGATACAAAAGTAGCAAAGTGACATTAACATTACTTTTTTTAATGTAGGCATACACAATGCTACAGTGAGAGTTTTTAAAAAGTAAAGGTATATGTATACTATAATAGCATTTATTGAAAGCTACTAAATTATTTCTATAGAAGTAACTTAAAAGTTAAAACTACCACTAGTGACATAATATAGTAACAAGCCATTATTATTTTCTACATTTAATATTAATTTAAAATGGATATTAATAATGTAAAATAATAGTTTCTATAATCTACTATTATTTCCTTTCTCATCGTAAAAAGATAAAAAGCACATATATGCTTCTAGAATTATTAGCTATATTTACTTTTCAACCATAAATGATTTATAGATTATTTATAATAATACCTTGGAAACAATATGCTATCGACGTAACATCTAATTTTATTTCCCAATAAAGAAAATATTCAATTCTATGTAAAACAAAGTTTGAACGCATATATGACTTATTATAGTATTTCATTCTCTAGATGAGTTATGATAGCACAACAGTATCTAAAATTGAAACATACATGTAAATTGCAAAGAGTTTGATGTTTGTTTTTGTTACAATATCATATGCCAATCAATACCCTCTATCATTAACAAACTACTCTAAGACTATACATATAGCCAATTTTATCCATACCCTTTTGGCTTCTTACAAGCTAGCTACACTATATTGCATGATATAAAAACCTTGTTTCATAAAAATCCAAAATAGTCGAGCACATACATTTATTGATGACTATAGTATCAAAGGAGAAATAAAAGGATCACTTACCTGCAAATTTGACAACAAAGCTAATTATCAACTTAGAGATTCATATGTATAACTAGAAACATATTAGGAGTCTTAATTCTTTTGGCATCTTTAAGGATTCTCTCCAACTATATTAAAAGTTATATGTTTTATCTTAATTAAACTTGTAACACAACAATATGGAGTTCTTAAATTGTTATCACAATTAAATTATTTCTATAAGCATTATTTCAATCTAAAGATATGAAATGAATGAATATAATATTTCGCGTTCATTTGAGAACATAGCTCGAAACACTTATTTTTATCACATTAGATGAAGATGTAGATACACCCTTTAAAAGGTTGATGCCATTTCTATTAACCCATCTAGCTCTCTAAATTGAACTAACATAAACGAACGAAAAATAAAGTCACAAGATATAAGACTATTCCTAATAATCATATATTTCTATCTACATAATAGTCTTGATAACCAATAGACTATGCTCATTGACTATAGATAAGTGGACTGAAAATATTATTTAACCATAAAAATACGAACCAAAAAGTATAGTAGTACTCATCATTATATTGGAATCATCTTTAGTATTACCATCATTTTATGATCCATCTGAATTCTTTCCTCCTTGGATGTTACTTTCTTTTTGTCCCTTTGAATAATTCAATAACTTCTCTTTCTAATGCCTTATCTTTTAGGACTAAAAACAACAAAAAATAATGAAAAAAACTAACAAGCACCCTTTTAGTATTTTACATTTATAGAGTACAAAAAAGGAAAAAAAAAAAATTCTTTGAGTTAGGAGATTATTTGAGCAATTGTGGGCATAAGCATTTAGGTTAAGGAACCTTGATGTAAGTTTTATTGTTGAAGAGTAAGGAAAGTTGCCATTTCATTCTCTAATTTCAAAATCTTATTGGATTGTATTTTTGCTAGCTCCTTTAAAATGACAGTGTTATCAAGTGCCTTTTTATATTGCTTTGAACTTATGCGAACATCTTCAAGGGAAACTCTTCCATGATTTTTGGGTATAGGACCTTTTCCTTTGCTATGGATTTAACTAGGCTTGTTTGGGCTAAAGAATACAAAATATGCATCCATTTCCCAATTAGTTTTCCTATTTGAATTCACTTCATAACGTTGCATTATATTCTTAAGCTCTTCTTATTGAGAAGAAAAAAACTTATGTTAAACTCATTAAAATAAAGAGATATTAAATTTAGATAACTAATAAAAAATATACCACAACCTTGGTTGTTTGCTCATTTACGTCTATCTCATCTTTATGTCTATTAGTCTTAAGGAAAACCTCAACTCGAGTAGGAGTAATTTTATTTAACTTTATCTACATTATATTGAAAATTTATATTAATAGCGTAAAATATAAAACTAATATTAATATATTTAAAATAAATCGTTCATTCCATTTATCAAGATACCATCTCATGCTTAACCATTACGAAACTTTTTGTTCCAAGAGTGTGAAAATTTTTTCACTTTTCTCGATTCTTTTTGTTCCTCTCGTTTGCATCCTTTACAAATAGCATGGATAAAACTTATTAATAAAAGAGTAAATGTTATAGACATATGCGTTCAAGATGATTGGTTGTAACAGTATTGAAGACTAATGACATGGATTAGTGACATGGATAATTGAACTCCTATAGATTGTTGACTTAGGTAACTGAAACTAAAGTGACATAGCTAGTTTACATCTTATTTATTTTGCACGTGTCTACAGTAGATTGGTTGTAGAATAGAGTTGTTTTATATATATTCTTTTGTAAATAGATTTGTAACTAACTCTTCTATCATTTTTACTTCCTAACAATCAAAACATAATTGATTCACAAGAATGGATGTATGATAGCTTCCTTTGTGCAGTAGTAATAGAGCAAAATTCTATATGGTATCGGAGCATTGCAAGGTACGAATCCTGATTGCATCAAAGGTATGAATTTTGATTTGATATTCTAATCATGAGTGTAACTTCTAGGACTAGTGGTGCTGTTAATGATCTATCAATATTTGATCCACTACTCTTGCTTGGATTTGATAATCTGAACATGACAATAGGCTCAATTGTTTTTAATGGAAACAATTACCTAAGCTAGAGTAGATTAGTCAAATTAGGTTTAGAAGCCAGATTAAAGGTTGGATTAATTGATGGTTTGGTTCCTTAGCCACCTGACCATTTACTAGATCTAGTTAGATGGTTGCGTTATGATCATATGGTTAGGTGTTGGATAATCAACTCCATGATTAGTGAAATTGCATAAAGATTTTTATATGCGCAATCAGCATAAAAATTGTAGGAAGAAGTCATAGAGCGATATGGAGCCTCGAATGGTCCATTGATTTTTCAATTGGAGCATGAGATTAGTAATCTAAGACAAAATAATAATTCTATAGGAATGCATTATAGTAAATTAAAGAAATGCTGGGATGAGTTAGCTCAATTGCATGTTTATTCGGTTTGTACCTGTAGACAGATGAATCTATGCACTTGTGATGTACTGGAATGTGTGGTTGAATTTGATTCTCAATGTAAATTGATGCAATTTTTAAGTGGTTTGAATCAAGTGTTTGATGGTGTCAAAAATCAAATCTTATTAATGGATCCTATGCTAAGTGTAAACAAGGCTTTTTACTTGGTATAGCAAGTAGAGAAACAAAGGCAAGTTGTTTCAATTTTTAGTTCAAAATTTGAAGGAGCTATTTTTATACGAAAGGAAGAGGATCTGTTGTTGATAGGCAAAAGAATAGGGCTAGAGTTGTATGTAATCATTGTAAAGGGGAATGACACATAGTTAAATCTTGCTTTCAAATCATTAGTTATCCCAAATGGTTTAAAGGAAAGTGAATTATTAAAGGAAAAACAACAACAGCTAATCATGTTACAGTTACTAAGGCAAATTTAGTGAATGATATTCTGCTTGATTTTGTGATTGATCATTGTCTTAATGATGAATCACAACTTATAGTTTAGGACAAGCAGTTGTTTCACAATATGTACAAGGAGATGTTTAAGGTATTGTGAACTAAAAGTACTCAAGATGATGTAAGCTACAATACTTTCAATTTTATAGGTATTTCTAGTCCAATTCTTTGTCTTAATGCACATAATAGTAACTTGTACTCTTGGATATTAGATACTGGGGCAACAAATCATACGATACCATTTCTTCATTTACTACACAACCTAACGAACCTTATAAAACCAATAAAAGTTCATTTACTTGATGGCCAAAATGTTCTTGTTACAGTAATTGGATCTATATAGATTACATCATAGCTTATTCTACACAATGTCTTTTTCATTCTTGAATTCACACATAACCTAATTTCTATCCATAATCTTGTCCAAGATGAGCAATTAGTGGTAGTGTTTAATGCAAATGAATATGTTCTATAGGACCAGAAGTGTGAAAGAAGAATAGCAATAGCTAAGGAAGTACATGGGCTATATACTCTTGATGCAACATGTTTCAAATCAACAATTTTATCTAATCAATGTAACATTCCTTTATGTACCTCTATAGTCATTCTAAACATAATAAGTACTTGTACTTGTTGTATGCTTGAATGGGGCATCCTTCAATTTCTAAGCTTCAGCATTTGAATTTGTGTACAAATGAGAATCTCAAACATTTCCATTGTGATGTATGTTAAGAAGCTAAGTTTCATAGGCTTCCCTTTCTTAGAAATAATCGTTCTTCTAAGTTTGCTTTTGATTTAATTTACGTAGACATTAAGGGACCATACAAAATTCCTTCACTTTCAGCAGCGAACTATGTTCTTACTATAGTTAATGATTTCACTAAATGTACTTGGATGTATCTGATGAGTCATAAAAGTCAGATTTTTACCTTGTTATCTACCTTTTTATCCAATGTTTCCAATCGTTTCTCTTGTGTTCCCAAGTTTATATGGTTTGATAATGGTCTTGAGTTCATGTATTCATCTTGTTAGTCTCTTTTCCATAAGTTTAGGATAATTCATCAATGGACTGTTGTGTATACACCACAATAAAATGGACAAAGAGAGAGGAATCATAGACAATTGTTGGATACCTCACATGCATTGACATTACGTGCTTCATTACCAAAGAAGTTCTAGGGGGAATGTCTTTTGACTGTTACTTACTTGATCAATAAATTGGCTATGGCAAGTTTGGATTGGAAAAGTCCTCATGAGTTGTTATTTAGTGATAAGCCATCATATGAGAATTTGAAGGTGTTAGATTGCTTATGTTATATCACAAAACATCTGCGACCACTAGATAAATTCGATTCTAGAGGGCTTAAATGTGTATTTTTAGGTTATCCTCAAGGATAGAAAGGTTATAAAGTTCATGTACTTGATAGCAAACAAGTCTTGGTATCTTGTGATGTTGTGTTCTTTGAGGATATCCTCCCTTTCAAAGAACCTTTGTTCGATCCTATTTTGAATACTTCAGCTAACTGTCATCAACCTTCTTTTCCTTCTATTTCATTTGAATCACATCCTATTCACTCTTAATATATTCCTTCGATTTCTTTTGATACACAAGTCCAAACTTCATCACCCAATTCTAATGGTCAACCTCATTCTCAATCTTCATGTCACATTGATCAAATTTCTAGTCTAGTTTTAAGGCAATCTACTAATAGTAATAATGAAGGTGGTGTTGTATTTTTACAATGATCATCTCAGGAGAGAAAAGTTCTTAGATGGCTTGAGGACTTTGTTCATATAGTGCATGTTCCTAACACTTTTACTAATTGCTCATCTACTTAGCAATATCATTCTTCCATTCATTCTACATAACATCCTTTATTTGATTCCATTGCTTTCAATGCTTTTCCTATTGAATTTGTTGCCTCATTAGCTAAAGTATTTCTTATCTAAGAACCATGTAACTACTTTGAAGCATCAAAACATAAAGAATGGCAAGAAGCCATGCAAAAGGAACTTACTCCTCTAGAAAGTAATGAGACATGGAAGTTATGTGAGTTGCCTCCTGAGGAAAAGGCCATAGGATCCAAATGGGTGTTTAAAGTCAAATTCAAACTAGATGGGACCATAGAGAGGTATAAAGCTAAGCTAATCGCTAAAGGATTTACTCAGATTGAAGGGGAAGACTACCATGATACTTTTTCCCCTGTAGCTAAGTTAGGGTTAGTCTGTATTCTTTTAGCGACTGTAGTAAAGAATTATTGGCCTTTACATTAGATTAATGTTAATAACGTATTTTTACATGGTCATTTGATGAAGATACATATATATATATATATATATATATATATGATGCCCCTTGAAGGTTATACAAAGGCTTTGTCTAATCAAGTTTGTCACTTAAAGAGTTCTCTCTATGGCTTGAAATAGGCATCAAGAAAGTGGAATATTAAGTTGTCTAAATTTTTTATTTCTCTTGGCTTTTGTTAGTTAGTTCATGATTATTCTCTATTTACATATTTTAGCTTGGCTTTGACTGGTTGTGTTTTCGTGTTACTTTACGTAGATGATATGCTCATTATTGGTCCAATGTTGATTTTATTTTTTATCTCAAGCAGAAATTAGACACTTAGTTTACCATTAAGGATTTAGAACATGCTAGATTCTTCCTTGGATTGGAACTTTGTTGTACAACTCATGGTTTGTTAGTGAATCAATGAAAGTTTATTCTTGATGTACTACAAGATGCTGAGTTCACTAGAACTAAAACTACTGATATACCTTTGCCAACTAAGCTATAATTGGATAATAAAACAAGGGATTTACTTATTGATCCTACATTTTATAAACGTCTGGTAAGGAAGCTTTTGTATATCACTATGATAAGGCTTGATGTTACTTTTCCTGTTCATCATTTAAGCTAGTTTCTTTCTTAACCTCACTAACCTCATCTTCTTACTTTGTTTCACTTGTTAAGATACTTGAAAGGAACAACTAATTTATGCCTTTTATTTTCTACTGATAACAATCTATAACTATGAGGTTTTTCTAATTCTGATTAGGGATCATCTTCTCTTGATTGAAAGTCCATATCAGGTTACTGTATTATGTTAGGAAATGCTTTGGTTTCTTAGAAAGCCAAGAAGCAACCTATAGTTTCCACTTTAACCACTAAAGTTGAATACCATAGTCTTACTGCTACTACTAAGGAGCCAATTTGGGTATCTTATATACTTCACGATGTCCATGTCTATGTTAAACATCTCGTTGTTTTGGCTTGTGATAATAAGTCAGCACTTCAAATTGCCTATAATCCTTGTCTCCATGGTAGGACAAAGCATATTGATATTGATGTACATTTCCTTTATAATCACATTTCTTTTGGTTTCTTACTCCCTATCTATATCACTTCTTAACAACAGGTAGCTGATATGTCAACTAAGTCCTTGTGTGCTGCCTATATACGTGATCTTTGTACTCAAGATGATTGGTTGCTGTAGACGTGTGTGCTTAAGATGATTGGTTGTAACAGTATTGAAGATTGATGACATGGATCGGTGACATGGATAACTGAACTCCTGCAGATTGTTGACTTAGCTAACTAAAGTTAATATGGCATAGCTAGTTTGCATTTTATTTATTTCCATGTATCTACAATAGATTAGTTGTAGAATAGAGTTATTTTGTATATATTCTTTTGTAAATAGATTTGTAACTAACTCTTCTATCATTTTTACTTCCTAACAATCATAACATAATTGGTTCACAAGAATGGATGTATGGTAGTTTCCTTTGAACAGTAGTAATACAATACAATTGTGCAAATCTAAAGTAATTTTACAAGTCATCATATGATTTAGTACTCATTAATTAAAAAAAAAAGTTAACTATAAATGACTAATTACCTTCCATTCTTTTGTATTCCATATATTTAATAGCCTTATTCACTGATCTCTCCTCATTGTTTTAGGATGTAATGCCAACAACTCATCTATGGATTCGGTCTCATTCTAATATTTATATCGTAGCTCTTACTTGTAATTCTTCCATTTTGGTAGTTCACACATGGACATGGAAAAAACGACTTGACCCCTTCCTCATATTCCTTGCTCAACCTACTCAATTACATCTACATCTTATCCATGTCTTAATAATAGTCATGTAAGGTAATAGCTTGATTTTAAGTTCATCAATTTATAACATTTTTGGCATTGTTAAGCCTGTTTTTTTACCCTCCCGGTTCTTTTTATAAAAGTAGGTTTTCTCTAAGCTGATTTATACTAACCTCTACCCATTTAATACTGATCCTCAACTAGGACTATAACCAATTGAGTGGATTAGCTATAACTTAGCTATTGGTCTATCGATTAAAAAACCAATTTGTAAAAATGAATTTTTTTGAAAACCAAAGATTTAGGTCGGAGGGCTAATTTATTAAACCCTAAATGGGTATTACTTTTTAACTTTCTAAATTTAACTTTGCTTTTCAAATATACCATTTTTAATAAAAAAATCTAATTGTGATACATGCGACTAAATTGATTAATTTACATAAATATCTGACAATGGAAAAAATAAAACTTTCCATATTTTCAGTCACCTTATAGTTACGTACCGGTGTCTACATACTCGTTATTCAAGATCAGACGTGCGTAGTTCTTTTTGTAAAACTTTAGTAGATTGGTTTTGTTTTAATTTGAAAAAAAAATTGAGTTTACATTTTATTTAGTTTTGATTTGTTGAAGGAAATTCCTAAAAATGTCCTAATCGGTTTTTTAATTTTTGAAAACTTTAAAATGGTCCTAATTTAGAAAGAGGTCTAGTTATTTTCATTTTATTTTTAGAAAATCAATTTTTCTAAGTGACAAAAAGAAATAATAATCTTTTTATTTACCTATTGATTTTTCTATTTTCATATTTTATTTATTTGTTTTTTTTTTAATTTTATCACTTAATTTATTCATCACTTATTACTTATTTAATAAAATAAAATAAAACCAAATTACTTTTTTCTTCTTTTTTCTTTTTCTTGTTTTTATTTTTTTTTTCCTTCTTTTTTCTTCTTTCCTTTCTATTATTATTATTTTCTATTACATTTAAATAAAACAATTAAACAAAATAAAATATAAATAAAAATAATAAAAAGAAAAAAACTTCGAATAGATTCGGATGTACGGGTTGGACTTAGGCGAGTTGGACAAGTCGAGTTAGATCGGGTCAGGTCGGTTCGATTTAGTTCCATTGGATTCGAGTTAGGCTTCAATGCCTTTAACAGCAGCAATGGAGGCAAGGCTTGATTCGGCTTGTTTCATCCACCAAAATAAGCGGGCAACGGTCCTTTTATGAGTATTGGATTGGAAATGCCGGGAGGTAGGGGGAAGGTAGAAGGTAAGGTAGGTTTAGTACCTTGGTGTTTTAGAGTTGTTTAAGTGGTTTTCGGAAGTTAGCCGTGGGCAACGGTGGTGGTTCGACCGTATAGGGGTTGTTGGGTATGATTGGTCGGTTGGGGTAGGTTTTTCAGAGTATAGGGAGTTTGATTATAAGTTTAGTTTCAATTGAGGGCAGTTGAGGATGGTGGTTTGAGGAGAGAGAGAGGTGGTGGTTAGGGTTTGGTGATAGTTACTTGGTGGCGCGGTTGGGGGTTACGGTGGAGGTCGAGAGTGGTCGCGTTCTGGAGCTGATGGAGTGGGGGTCATAACCATGGTGGTGGTCGAGCTTGGAGTTCGCTAGAGAGAGAAACCCAAGAAGAGAGAGATTGGTCGAGAGAGGAAGTGATCGGACATGGATATAGAGTGTGGGAGTTGATTTTGTTAGGTGTGTGTCCTTGTGTGTAATCCTTGAAGCTCATTTTATACTCGAATTGTTCTTAGAAAACAAGGAAAGCTCGGATCGGATTAATGAAGAATGTCCAAGAAAACAGCTTTTTTTCGATTTTTAGAGCTTAAATTGAATGCTCCTTTGACTGTATTTAGATATGTTTTTTGTACTTATTCACAATAGGCTATTCTACAATTTCACTATTGATTTGGTGAAATTGCAATGAGAAAGGATCCAAAAATCTTATTGAAGTGGGTGGTCTAAAGTGGAAAGCGTTAGAAATCTGGAGAAAGTTGAGGGAAAGAGAGGAAAACGAAGGGAAAAGGAAGGAAGGGGAGGGAAAAGTGGGTTGACATGGCGCCATGTTAGCCATGCCAACCAACCCTGGCATGTTACATGTCATTTTGTGATACGTGGCAGCTGACGTGGTACGCAACGTAGTGCCACTTCAGTAGGGCCATCAAATCCGAGGATGCCAAAACCCAAAATTAAGAAAAATGCCTCTCTGCCTTTGCCAAGTTTCAAACCCAAGACCTCATGCTCAATGCTAGTGTTATGTCCATATGCTTAACCATTAGGCTATTGGTCTGTGTCTTGTTTATATGTACAATTAAATTATATATATGGACTTGGTCGGCCTGGATTAGATTTAAATTTATGCCCAAGTTCAATGGCCCGATTTCTAAACCTAAATTAAAATTAAAAATTTAATCTAACAAAATGTTATTTTCTAAAATCTTTTATTTTTCAATTTTTTGTGAGTTTTCAAAATTTTTTATGTACTTTTCCTAATTTTTCCATTTTTAGTATTTTTTTTCTAAATTTTCTATTTTTTGTGCTTTTTCCTATATTCTTATTTTTCTAAATTTTTCTAGAATTCCTATTTTTCTAAATTTCTTCATTTTTTTTTGCTTTCTTTAATTTTCTATTTTTTGAACTTTTCTTAATTTAGGACCCTATAACATAATTTGAAAAATAAAAAGGAGGGCAAAAATTAGGTGTCTACAGGCATTATATAAGATTTAGAGGAAGTATTAGGATGGGACATTGAAGTCTATAAATTTAACACTCATCCAAAAAAATTTAGTGGTAATAAAGAGTAAAGAATTAATGGTGAAAGTATACATTTATACTGAAGTATAAAAATTCAATGGTCCCTTTACAATATACAATAGCATGAGCATCTAATTGGGATAGGAGCACTTGAATACTTGGAAGTTAGATGCCAGCATACATGGACTAGGTACATGTTAATCAGTTAAATTCTCTTATTCCTATTCTACTTCACATTCATGTCCTTACCTATCAACTAGCATCTAAAATTAAAAGAAAAAAAAAAAATGGACCTCTACTAGATTTTTATCCTAAATGATAGCTCATGATTAATGGAAACATGAATAGGACATCATATGAGCACACATGAACTTTGTCCCAAGTTAACTTACCGAGTAAATCCATACATTTATTTTATCTAGGCATTTCGTTTCAAATAATGTAACAGAACATCAATGGATAAGGAATGCAACATCCATCGTTGAATCAGAACCAACAAAGACAAAGTACTTAAAAAACATGATATAACTATTTTTATCATCTCCCTTCTATCCTTGCTAAGTTCTTAGATATGAGAACAAATGGAATCAATAAGACATGACCTTTGCTAATAACTTTACTCAAGCATTTAATACGTCATCTTCATGGTTATAGTGGTATGGATAAATCTTAGTCAATTGCATTCTCCAGACAAGAGACCACTTCTTCTATAACAAAATTACTCCAAACATGTTTAGGAAAATGTGTCATCAAGAACCATTCACTATCATGTTAGGTTCTACTCTAATTTTAGGTGATTTCCTTAGATCTATATAGATACAAGGGCTAAATATATGGGTGCATAGTGCTCTTGGAGCAGGGGAGAATTTTTTTTTTTTAATAATTAAAGATTGAAATTTTGCCAAATTTTTGAGAACTTATCCTTTTTGTGCTTTTAGACACTCTAAACTCTATCACATGACATGTGATCCAACACAGCCACCAAAATATATATCAACTCCTTGTATATATGCTACATAAAAGAAGTTTATTTCAATTTGTCTAAAAGTTTGATCTACTCCACGTAAAAGAAAACAAGCAAAGTGTAGTTTCCTTATTTATCAATTCCTTGAACGACAATTTTCTTTTATTTTAAATTTAAATTTAGTAAGTTGAAAGTAGCTTATGGATGAAAAAAGACTAGTAAAAGAAATAGATAAAGGAGATTTCCCCATTTTTTGAAACCTAGAACTAATATAATTTTGTTAATCTACTTTGAAGAACTAGAGCCTCATATTAATTGTTAGAGGAAGTTGGTTATCATGAAAGGAAGGTACATTGTAAATTTCCCTATTGGATGATCATACAGGTAATTTTTCAATCCTTTATGGCCTACATAACATCAAAAAGAGGCAATAGATTGTGAAGCCTAATACCAAATATTTAGGAGTTGAAGCCATATTTGAAGTTTGATGTTTAGCTCTATTTAAAATAGCTTTTAGCCCATATTGGCCTTGAATCAATTAAATAAAAACTTACATATTTCAATATATTTTACTTTCTTATTTTTTTTTTTACAAAATTAAGCACCTCCTGCAGTTCAAAGGTGTCAATAACTTTTACTCCAAATTAGAGTGTAGAGATACTACACAAAACCAGAAATCCAAAATAGAATCTTAATTAAGTTTATTCATTGTAGAGAGAAAATGGTAGGATATATAGGTATATATTCATCATATTAAAAAGGAAAAAAAGAAAAACAAGATATCAACATTTTTCAAATTTCTATTAAAGACAAATACATGATCAATAGTAACATGATATATCAAGGAAAAACATTCAATCACAAACTAAGGTTATGTCTATTTGACATAACCTTAGTTTATAAATTAGTTGGCACTTTTTTGTTTTCTATTTCCTATAACCTAGTGTTTATAATACTTAACTACTATGGTATAATTAGGAATAGTAATTGTTATTATTAGTGGTATGTTGTGTTAAGAAGTAGTTTGTGGTATGTAGTTGAGATATCAATAAACGAGAACAAAATGACAAAAATGATTTTCTCTTTTTCAAGAAAACAAGCACCAGTGGATTTAACATTGCTATTGACCTCATATACAAGCCCTTATGGTTAAGATTATTGAATTACAAAATAATCTATTAAGTTCTACAATAGTGTTTGACAATTACAGATACAAAGTTGTAATGATGATCAAATAGATTTTCAAAATTCCACATAATATCTGCACTCTAAGAGAAGTATTCCTGTTTAATCCATTGTCATCTTTTAGATAAATAGTTATGAGTCTGCAGGTATGAGAAAGGAGACTTACCTTGAAACAGGTACTTAGAGATTTCTCTTTACTCTTCTTTGGAATGATCTAAAAACAAAAGAGGATATGAAGATAATGACATGAAGACCTAAAAATCAAAGGTAGAAGAACAATCTATGTTAAAAATCAATAGAAAAATAGCAAATCACAATAATTTGGTGGCTAGATTCATAAATCACCACATCAAACCCTAAAAGGCAGATAAAATGAAATCCAATAATTTGGTGGCTAACCTTCTTGAATGTGGTGGTAAAGAAAGTGCAAATTAGAGTGAGCCACTGAAGACGGTCGGAGAAGATACCAAAGATGGAGTGAGAGTGAAGTGAGAGTGCTCTAACGGAGTTGATACTTGAGATGGGATATGAGAGGGGAAGGACATTTTCAAAAATGAAAATTAGGAAAGGGAAAAAGTTTTTGGTTGAAAAATGAGGCTTATAACTTATGAGCCAAATTATTCTATTTAGCCTAGAACTGCTATTATTAACCATCTTTCTATAGCATATTTTAGAAAGGTTCTTATTACATAAGTTTATTGATATAGCTAAATAAAGATGCTACAATTAATAAATAAATAGTGGCACTTTCTTAAAATTGCTACTAATTGTTAGTACTTGATGCACTAAATTGTTGTTGTGTACCTTAATATGTTATGACATACCATTGGAATATTTGAGATGCATTTGATTCGAAGGGGAATAGCATCAACTTATGCAATATGTACATACTACAAGGAGATCCCTAATGCATTCATCAAATCATCTCTAGGGGTTCTTGTAGTTGTAGATGAAGACATTCTTGATGGTGAACCGTCAACATTGGATGATGAAGCAAATAATTGAAGTTATAATGATTAATTATGGTGATTGAAAGGATGATAATATGTAAGGTTGTTCACAAAATTGAATAATAACAAACTACAAAATGAGGTTCTTTTATATTGAGGTTTAATTTAAATTTGGTTTAAAGATGATCCAAATGGTTCTTGGTTTGGTTTGGGGGTTGAAATGAACTAAATTGCTTTTCTTCTCTATCTTCAATTAGTTTTTATATGATCTTTTATATGTTTTATGTATTTTTATGATGTAATAATGAATGTAATGACTTATTTGTTTTATCTTTTACTCTACTTAGTATAAAGTATTTGAATATTAGAAAAGAATACATATCAAGTTCTTTAGTATTTTACTGTTTCTCAATTTATTCCCTACTCAAGTTGCTTATAAGTTATTATTGATGATTTAGCAAAGAATTTATAAGATAATCTTGAATGACATCTTAAGTATTTTTTTTAATAGAATTATTATTCATAATTCTTTAGCTTTGATTTCTATAAATGATCAAGGTGATAATCTAATTGTTAATTTTTTCGACCTAAAATCTTGCATTGAAATGTATTAAGTAAAAATTATAGTAAAAGATGTGTATTATATAAAAAAACATAACAAAAACAAATGAGTATATTTTAAAATTGATTTGAGTTGAGTTGAATAAAACAAAATTACGTTGGAAGCAATATGACTGAAAACCCTCACAATTAAAAGTGAATTTGAATTGACCTAAACCATGAACATCTATAACAATATGGATAATGATGACAATGGTGATGTGGATACAAATTGGGGGACTAGTCTATTTAGAGATGCAAAATGCAAGGTTGATGTTCATTAGTATGTTAGGGCATTAATAATTGGCTTGTATTTCTAATGAGCCTGCTGCCAAATGTTGAAATATTACCCTCATTCTATTACAAAGCATGCAAAATGCTAAGGGATTGGGAGTAAATGCAAATTGAATTCATGCATGTAAGAATGACTATATACTATTCAAGAAGGAATTTGAAGACTTAAGCAGTTGTTTAGTGATGTGCTTAGGACCTTAAGTTATCATTAGGGCTTACAATAAAGGGGAAGTGAGTCCTTCGAAATATTGAAGAAAGAACAATGGAGTTCAAATTCTAGTAGCTTTGTGAAGCTATCTTATGGATATGACTCACTGGAGAACACAACATAACTTACTCTCCACTTGATACGACTAACAAGTTAAGACTAAGGTCTACTCATTACTAATGTTAAGCTACTAGCAAGATTAGATAAGAGTGTAAGGATGTAACTTAGAGAGGGTTTATCGCAAGAACAAGAAGAGAATATTCATTAATAATTAG
Organism: Lumnitzera littorea; assembly: GCA_024138015.1. Lineage (NCBI taxonomy): Eukaryota > Viridiplantae > Streptophyta > Magnoliopsida > Myrtales > Combretaceae > Lumnitzera > Lumnitzera littorea. Next base: position 42,777,577 of record JAMXBB010000006.1, on the reverse strand, counting down.
ATGATGATTCCAAATATAAGAATTTGGGACTATTTATAGTAAGTCCTTAGAGCAATATATGTTCTAGTGAAATTACAATAGGGTAATACAAGAGTAAGTAAACCTAGTACATACCAAGAAGGACAAATAAGACAAATGAAACAAAAAGAATATAGTACAAGGTTAGAAAACTGAAGATAGATGGCGTGCTGTTGTTGAATCCATACTTTGGTATGGTGTAGTGCTAATACCAAGCTATTTATAGGTGAAAATAGGTCGATAGGAAGAACTTGGGCTTCATTGAGGTGATCTTTAGCTATAGCTGGTTTGATCGGCAACTAAGGGCCTTAGACAGGGACCTCGACATTAGGGAGGTCGGTCGTGGTAATTAATGTTTGTAGCTCGGCATAGTGCAAGGAGTTAAGTCGTAGGCTATCCAAATATGGAAGCGTCCTCGATAGCTTGGGAAGTGAACAAGCATTTAACCAAGCCTTGGATACCTCAGAGGTAAGCTTAGGTGATTAGCCCTGAGGTTGGTAGTCAAATCTTGGATGGACTCCTCTTTAGGGACATAAGGTATTAAGTCAGCGACATTAGTGGCCGGTGACACTTCATACCTGTTAGATAACTTTAGCTTATAAGTATTGTCATTGATTTGCCAAAGAACTTTGAAGGGATCATTTGAACTGGGTGAAAGTTTTCTTATTCTCATGCTTAGGAATCACTCCTTGATGAGGTGAACTCAGATATGATCTCCTTGATTGTTTACAATGTTTTTTCGACCTTTGCTGCCTTGCTTTTGTTATTAGGTTACTGTCTTGGCTAGCTATTTGGGGACCTACTTTTGCAACCTCTAGAACTCTTTGGCATGTTGCAACCTAGATGGACTTTCTCCTCTTAGAGTTGGGTTAGAGATCATATCTAGTGGCAAGTGTAGGTTAAGCTTATAGATAACCTCGAAAGGTGATCTTTTAGTTGAGATATAGTTAAAACAATTGTAAGTGAACTCAATGATAGGCAGACATAAATCATAATTGCTAAATTCTTCTGAATAGTAGCTAGAAGTAGATTTCTAACTGTCTTATTCACAACTTCTATTTGATGATCCATTTATAGATGGTGGCTGGAGTGCTTAGGAGCTCAGTTATTATTAAGACTTACCAAGATGGAATTGAACTGAATGGGTCCTTCGAGATATCGAAGAAAATTAGAGGGAAAGCATCCACGATTGAACAAGAGTAACTGACGTGAAGCTACTCGAAGGATGTAACTAACCAATGAACACAACATGAGTTGACACTATACTTGATATGATGCAAAAGTTGATGTCAAGATCTACTCGCCACTAATCTTGAGCTACTTGGCAAGATTAGATAAGAGTGTAGGAAATATGGACATGGAGAGGGTTGTCTCACAAGAACAGAATATTTAGTGTAAAAATGTTGGTTATATTTACAGCTTACAAGAGAAAAGGACTATTTATAGTAAGTCCCTAGGGTAGCATTATAAATAATGAAAAGACAAGAAAGTATATATAAAAAGGGAATTCCTAGTACATATTAAAAAGGGTATAAAGGATAAAAGACCAAAATGGAAAAGTAGTATAATGTCAAAAGAAGTGGACATGTAGCAGTACAACATTGGTCCTGTGTAAATATTCTCTGAGCACAACAAGTGAGAGAGGTCAAAATGTTGCGGCATTAAAATAGAGAGATGGCGTCATGCCGAGAGAAAACTATTCGACCATTTAAGTGAGTCTCTTGTCACTCAATAGGAACTTCTTAGCAGTGTCGGTGGGATTACTCGACATAGGGTCCTCGGTAAGGGAATGGTCGGCATCATCATTATCGAGTGTATAGATCATTGTATGACAATTAGGTGACCTTAAGGAGTTCAACCACATTCTTTTGGCATAAACTTTCTCATCATCAGTAGGTTGTTGACAGAGAATTCACCGTGTGAGGGATTCGAATTCTTGAAGCCATATACGAGTAATGGAGCCATTGGTTGGCAGTTCATCAGTTCTCCGGGGTAGTTGAAGATTTGCCCTCAAATCTTGGTCTTCGTAATCTTTGAGTACATATGGAGTTAGGTTGGCGATGTTGAATGTGGTAGACACGCTGAGACCTTCAGGTAGCTCAATCTCATAGGCATTTTCATTAATGCGCCTAAGGATCCTATAGGGGTCATCCGTTTTGGGAGATAGTTTGTTCATCCTCTTGCTAGGGAAGCGCTCCTTGCTAAAATGGATCCAGACAAGGTCCCTAGGGTCATAAACAATTCGTTTCCTTATGTGGCTTCCCAATTCCTTCTATCAGGCTATAGTTTTAGCCAGTTGCTCTGCAATTCTTTGATGCAACTTATGAAATTCTTTGGTACGTTATAGGTCGGATTGATTCCCCCCTTATGTAGTCGGACTACTAATTAAATCTAAGGGTAGGTTCGAGTTAAGTCTATAAACAACCTCAAATGTTGATGTTCCAGTGGAGCTGTGAGTAGAGCGATTGTAAGCAAGATTGGCAGGCATAAATCCTAGTCACGAGAGTTCTTTTCGATAGTGGCGTGCAAGAGATTACCAATGGTTCTGTTAACTACTTCAGTTTGGTCATCTGTTTGGGGGTAGTAAGAGGTATTGAACAGGAGCTTAGTGTCGAGTTTTCTCCATAAGGTCTTCAAAAAGAAGCTTGTAAATTTAGAATCACAGTCGGACACAATACTCCTTAGCACTCCATGCAATCGCACAATTTCCTGCAAAAAGAAGTTAAGGATGAATAAAGCATCATTAGTCCTGTGGCAGGAGATGAAGTGGCCCATCTTGTTGAACCGATCGACCGCCACCATGATCCAATCGTGTCTTCTTTGCGTGTGGGGAAGGCCGAGCATGAAATCCATGCTTAGATCAGTCTATGGCCACTCGGGAATTGGTAAGGGTATATATTCTCCATAGGATTCTATCCTCCCTTTTGCATACTCACACACCTTGCACCTCTCAAGTATTTGATGTACATCCCTCATCATCCCAAGCTAGTAAAAGTGTTTCTTTAATATCTTAATCATCCTCTTTTCCTCTAAATGGCTAGCCAGACCTCTGGTGTGAGCTTCTCAAACTAGTAGTTCCCTTGCAAAACCATTCAGCATGTAAATCTTCTTTCCCTTCATTAAGAACCCCTTATTCAATTAGAATCCATCTACAGCTCCTCTATCATCGCACTTGGTTGCTAAAGGCCCAAAATGTAGGTCATGTTCATATCAATTGGGTAAAGTACTAAATCTAAGCACTTTAGCTTGCAACGTCATAAGCAGGGTATGACGGTAAGAAAGGGCATCAGTCACTGTGTTGGTGCTTTCCTTCTTATACTTGATGACATAGCAAAAGGTCTTTAGGAACTCAACCTACTTAACGTGACACAAAGATGCTTGAGAGATTCATGATTTGAAAATATGATGAATTCTCTTGGCAATAGATAATGTTACCAGTTTTGAAGTGTATGGACAAGGGCAAAGAACTCTTTGTTGTAGGCTGAGTAATTTAAGGTAGCACCTCAGAGTTTTTCGTTGAAGTAAGCAATGGGTTGGCGCTCCTGCATAAGGATGGCACTAATGTCGATACTAGATGCATCACATTTGACCTCAAAAACCTTCTCAAAATTTGGTAGGGGAAGTATTGGAGCAAATGTCAACTTACACTTCACATCTTCGAAACTCCTTTAAGCCTTTTCTGTCCATTTAAACTCAACGTTCTTCTTAGTCAATTCAATCAATGGTGTAGTTATTGAGCTAAAGTTTTGGATAAATCTTCAATAGAACGAAGCTAGGCCATGGAAGCTCTTGACTTCAACTGCACTTATTGGCATAGGCCACTCATTAATAGCCTTGACCTTTTCCTCATCAACTTGAACTCCACTCCTTGAAACAACATATCCGAGGACTACAACCTCGTTTTGATAGAAAGCGCATTTCTTAAGGTTGCTGAATAATTTCTTAGCATGGAGTACATTAAACAGCAATCTCAAATGTTCAACATGAGTGAGAAGGTTGGTACTGTAAACTAGAATATTGTCAAAATAAATCACAATGTATTTGCTGATCAATGTTCTAAGTTCATGATTCATGAGCCTCATAAATGTACTCGGTGCATTAGTTAAACCAAATGGCATAACCATCCACTCAAATAGACCATCCCGAGTCTTAAAGCCTATTTTCCATTCATCTCTTGGTATCATTTGTATTTGATGGTACCCACTCTTAAGATTTATCTTCAAAAAGATACGTACATTATGCAACTCATCGAGCATGTCATCCAACTGCGGGATCGGGATTTGGTACTAAATAGTAATCTTATTGATGGCACAACTACCAATACACATCCTCCATGATCCATCTTTCTTTGGTATTGGCACGGTTAGGATGGCATATGGGCTCATGCTCTCATGGACATATCCACGATTTACTAACTCATCAACTTGCTTTTTCAGCTTGGCTACCTACTCAGGATTGAGTCTATAGGCAGGTCGATTCAATAGGGCTGCTCTAGGTTGAAGATCGATGTAATGCTCAATCCTTTTCAAGGGAGGTAATCCTTTCGGCATCTCAGTAGGGAAGAGGTTAGCAAATTCTTAGAGTAGCTGCTGCACTTCGGCAGGTAAGTTCTCGATCTCTTTTAACCTCTAAGAGTCTCCTGACCAAGAGTAGTACATAGCCTTTGGCCTTAACTTCTTATGTAAATTGTGTTCGGGAAATCACCAACGACTTCCTTTACAGCGATTTAACAACCTTTTCTTAGGCTTATTACACTTCCTTAGGACTCATAGGCATCAATATAACTTTCTTCCCATTCTTTTGAAACATGTAGGTGTTTCTATTCCCATTGTGTAACACTTTTAAGTCAAATAGCCACGATCGGCCAGGTAATATGTGAGATGCACACATGGGAAGTACATTGCACACCACCTCGTCCCTGTACTTGTCACCAATAGTAATTGGCTCTCTAACTTGCTTGGAAACATATAATCCTCCTTTTTAGTTCAACTAGTGAATCTTATATGGCTTGGGGTGTAGGAGAGTCGGCAATTTCATGGCCTTTACTACCCCTTGCACAATGACGTTGATACAGCTCCCTCCATCATTGATCACGACACATAGCTTGCCATTCAACCAGCAATTCGTATGATAGAGATTCTCTCTTTACTCATTTTCATTACCCACGAAAGTGCAGAGAGTTCACCGAATGACAAAGCAATACTTAGCTTTGCCTTCAAGGGGTATCTCGACCTCCAGATCTTCATCAAATTCTTCAAGCATCCGATCGGTTGCCACTTCTTCCTCTCCTTCACATGCACTTTCGACTTCAAACTGGGGCTTATCTCCTTTTATCGTCATGACTTGGTGATTCAGACATTGACTAGCCATGGGTTTTCCTCCCTGAACTTTAACCCTGGTCTCTTTGGATCTCAAGTTCCTCGATCTTACTCTTACTTCGACCTTCATCTGATCATCTCGGCACGTGACCTCGGCGTTCCATCTCAGGAATGTTTGATGCCTTGTCATTCCCTGGTCTACTCGAGAGGCCAGTCCTGTTTGGTACCATTGTTCGATTACTCGGCATTCAGTCAGCCTGGCTTCGCCGTTGCTTTTCAACTCTCTAGGTTACTTAGATAGTTTCACCCAAAGTTGGGAGGCTCTACAATTCCACGACATGACCAATCTCAGCTTGGAGTCCTAAGATGAACTGTACTATAGTTCGGGTCTCAGGCTCGACAACATCACATTGTATCATGAGAAACTGAAACTTTTAGACATAATCATCTACGGACCTGTTACCTTGCCTCAAGTCTTAGAGTCGTCGAAAAGTGTCTTGTTCATAGTGCTTGAAAATGAACCTATTCTTCATAACTCTCTTCATCTCATTCCATGTTCGGACCTTACGTTAGGTCATCAGGCGAACATTTTATAGCTTCTTTCACCACATTGCTGCATATCCAGAAAATTCTAATGCGGCCACCCTAATGTGGATAGTATCTTCATAATCATAAAAGTCAAATAACTTTTCGATCTTCTCTTCCTAGTCTAAGTAGTCATCAGCACTACTAAACCCGTTGAAATTTAGAATCTGTACCTTAAGATGTTTGGCATCCCTTGGCACTCTAAACTCTCGCTCATCAATCTCAATATCTTAGTCTTCTTCTTCTTCGTACTTTTCCACTTCGTTTAACTCTAACCTTCTTCTTGCAACTTTGTCCACCTGTCGCAGTGGCGCATGGTTTACTGGAAAGGCTTCAGGAGCTCGCACATTCATCTACCTCCTCAACCTATCTCTTATTTCTCGGCCCTGCTCTGTAACTCTCTCATACGGTTCATTCTCTAAGACCCTGTTTACTGAGATAGCTAAATTGGCCACAATTGCAGTAAGATCTTGTATGTGCTCATCAGTAGTGTGCAGTGTTTGTTAGGTAACTCAACCACGACCACGAGCATCACTTTCAACATCGTGAATCTCTCCCTGTACATTAGAGTTTGACATTCCTATCACAAGATTTCTATAACTACACTTCACTTAAAGGGCTATAATCATACATAGTATCTCGAACAACGGACTGACAATTACTACGTAGCTCTAGGTCTCAACCTCAACCTTAACCTTAACCTTAAGCTCAATCTCAAGCTCTGATACTAGGAATATATGGTATGCCTAGGAGCCTAGTTATCACTAGGACTTACCAAGACGGAATTGAACTGAATGGGTCCTTCGAGATATTGAAGAAAATTAGAGGGAAAGGGTTCACAATCGAACAAGCATAGCTGATGTGAAGCTGCTCGAAGAATGTAACTCACCAACGAATACAACATGACTTGACACCACACTTGATATAATGCATAAGTTGATGTCAAGTGCACTCGCCATTAATCCTAAGCTACTCGGCAAGATTAGATAAGAGTGTAGGAAATATGGACTTAGAGAGGGTTGTCTCATAAGAATAGAATATTTAGTGTAAAAATGTTGGTTATATCTACAGCTTATAAGAGAAAAGGACTATTTATAGTGAGTCCCTTGGGTAGCATTACAAATAATGAAAAGATAAGAAAGTATATATAAAAAGAGAATTCTTAGTATATACCAAAAAGGGTAAAAAGGACAAAAGACCAAAACGAAAAAATAGTACAATGTCAAACGAGGTGGATAGGTGGCAGTATAATATTGGTCCTATATGAATATTCTCTGAGCACAACAAGCGAAAGGGGTTAAAATATTGCGGCATTAAAAGGCCGGGAAGAGAGAGAGATGATGTCATGCCGAGAGAAAACTATTCGACTGTTTAAGTGAGTCTCTCATCATTCAATAGGAACTTCTTGATAGTGTCGGTGGGATTACTTGGTACAGGGTCCTCGGCAAGGGAATGGTCGGCATCATTACTACTTTGTATACAGATCGTTGTACGACAATTAGGGGACCTCAAAGAGTTCAGCCACATTCATTTGGCGTAAACTTTCTCGTCATCAGTAGTTACTGAAAGAGAATTCGCCGTATGAGGGATTAGAGTCCTCGAAGCCGTACGTGAGTAATGGGGCTGTTAGTCAGTAGTTCATCAGTAACAAGTACTAAATAGAAACTTGGTGTCAAGTTTCTTCTACAGGGTTCATAAAAAAGAAGATAATAAATCTTATGTCTTGATCTAACATAATGCTTATTGGAACTTTGTGGAGCTATACTATTTCCTACAACATGAGGTTAGCAGTAGATAAAGCACCATCAATTTTATGGTAGAAGATGAAGTGGCTCATCTTGTTGAATCGAACAACTACCACCATGATAGAGTCATGTTTCCAAACTGTTTGTGGTGGTACGAGCATGAAATACATGCTCAGGTTAGTCCATGGTTGTTTTGGTATAGGCAAAAGTGTATACTCTCCATATGATTCCTGATGTCATGATCACCTTCTACAATGTCACCTATAAATATAAAATTTGCCACTTTTAAAAATAGTAGAAACACTATACAATAAATTAAACTTGCTTGCAATCATTTGAAAAATATTTGTGGAAATAGTGAGCTAATGGCAAGCATACTAGTAAATTTATAGTATATGGTGAGCATTAAGGTCGTCTTTTGTGGTGAAGGAAAGAATAAAGGTTAGAAAGATAACTAAGTACTAGATTCTACTATTTCTACTCTAATCTAAGCAACCAATTGAGCAATTTTAAGGGAAAGAACATGTAAGTTATCTAAGTAGAAGTAAAAACTACAATTGAATTAAGCGTGGGCTTTTGCAATTTATTGGTATTGGGATGTAGGTTTCTTTGTAAAAGATGTATGACTAATGAGCATATAATTATCTAAGCAACAACTACTTCATCATGTTCATACACTATCCATAACCATAATAAGCTCTATTTATCACATTCGTAGAGAATAAACATTCAACACATAATACACATGAGTAAGAAAATAAACATTGCATTAAACTTGGAAAAAGTATGAGAAACATTACAAAACCAAGCTCCTTAACCTTAACAATGGAGTTTCTCAAGATTTTTCCCAACAATCTCCATGGATGCAATAAAAATCCACATACTCAAACCTTGAAAAGAGTTAAAATCCACTAATAGTTTATGCTACGATCATGAAAATATAAGAAAACTCCCTAGAAATTATAAAAATATGCTAAAAGTAACCTAAGATAGCTCAAAGAAGAGAGAAATGGTGGAAACTAGAACCCTAAAGCCTAGAAAATGCAAAGCTAAATTTGCAGAAAATGAAGAAGAAGGGTTATGATGCTGTACACCATGGGGTTGTTGTTTGTTAACTTGCATTGTTGTGACTAAACTCTCAATAAGGCTAATAAGTCTGTCAAGTTTGTTATCAATCGACCTTAGGGTGTTACTACCATTATGACTATGACCAGGTTGAGCACTACTACTCTAATCACCAATAACTCCTTAAACATTCGAATTTGACATGGTGTAATACTTCTTGGACAGATTAATAACTCACTAACAACTTTAATACCCAATAATCACTTGAATAGAATAGTAGCGAACTTGCTCTATTTTTGTAATGAGAAATAAGTAAAAACAAAGTAATAATGAAACCATACTTACACAAAAACACACTGTAGTAGCTACGGAGGGAACACAATAGTCACTAACAGCAAAGCAAACTAAAACTTTACTGTAACTTCATATACTCCCTCGTGGAACTGTACCTTAATATCAGCCAAGCTGATGCGTCTCCAAGGTCGGACACACGGAGAAGCATCATAACAAAGTAAACCAAAAACAAACAGGGAAAAAAGTTAGCACAGTTCGGGTAGCTACCGAATGATATGACGTACCACTCGATCCTACTCAGGTTATGATCTATCGGATATGATACACCGGTCTGAAATGAAGGGTAACTCGCCACTACTTCTTACTAAAGGGAATAGATAAGACTTGAATGATAATGAGAACACTAGCATTACTCAACATGAATAATTCTGTATTGATTAGTTGCTTTTTGTATACAAGAAAGTTATGGTTTATATACCCATTCACTAAGGTTACTTTACATGTATGAAAAGACTAAAGGGTATTCTATAATTAGGTTACATAAAACATACTAAAAGGGGTAAAAGAGACAAAGAATATTTAGTACAGAAAAGAAAGAATCAGTCTGAAATATTATGTCAAAAGACACGTGTTGCTTGCTGGTTGGATGGAAGAAATATGATATAAGGAAGGTGGAAGCAGAGTAACGCTTGAAGTTAAGGGCCGACCTGATCTGGATTAAGTTGGGGGTCAATCAGTCTTGTAGAGAAGTCAACTGTATTGGTGTCAGGTGTCTATGGTCAGTCTAATAGCTTGGCTTAAACAGTCTTAGGTTGTCTTCTGGAGTAAGGCATCGTTGTTGGGCAAGAGTAGCTTTGACACTTGTGAGGATCTAACAAATAGGTTGATAGGAGATTAGTTCGACATAGGGATCCTCGTTTCACCTTTGGTTCAAGCTATTGTTGTTCGCATGAGTCCTTAGAGTCTTCTAGCTTAGCTACGAGTGATTGGTCAAGGGGCTTGATTCTTATCACAGTTGTTATTCCGGGACATATTCATCTACAATTTGACTACCCTACTTAAGCTCTTAGAGGTGTCTAAAAGTGTTTTGCTCATAGTGCTCAGGAACAAATCTATTGCTTAAGACTTGTTTCATTTCATTCTAAGTTTCGATCTCTCGTCGGGCTTACCGACATGTGGCTTATGCCTTCTTCCACCATATTGCTGCATACCCTAAGAATTCTAAAGCAGTTAGCCGAATCTATATAGCATCTTCATAGTCATAAAAGTCAAATATCTTTTTTCATCTTCTCTTCCTAATCCATATATTCATTGGTACTGCTTGCTCCTTTGGTGTTTTCCTTCCCTTTAAGAGCTCGAATTTCATGTTTGCCAAATTCATGAAAGTGCTCATCCTCATTCTCCTCCTCTTCTATGTCTTCCTCGGCAACTTTGTCTAATTCATGTCTCCTTCATGCTCGTCCTTTAGCCTGGAAGGATCGAGTTGGTAGGGCATCATTAGCTTGGAGTCCTACTCCATGCACTCTCGATCTATCTTGTGCATTGTGTCCACACTCAATGTTCTTTTCATGGGGTTTAATATCCATAAACCTTTGAACTAAAATAGCTAAACTAACTACAATGGTAGTAACGTTTTGTATTTGCTCCTCTACAATTTGTAGAGTTTGTTGTTTAAGATGACTACATCCAGGTACCTCATTCTCAACATCTACCATATCCCCTTACATAATTAGATTTGACATCCCTTCAACATTGCATATCCACAACAACAATTACATCTCTATACAAGATATTTCCCACAATACTGCTATACACTACTCAAGTCATGCACTATAATACTCTGCTTTGTTTTTTAATATGAAAATAGAGTAAAAAGAATACTTACAACAACTCACAACAATACTTCTACATTACAACAAAACTACACTACTCTAGTTCGCAAACTTAAGCTATAATACCAGGAAAAGGTAAATATGATGTCCCTAGAAGCTTAAGTTATCACTAGGGATTACATTAAAGGGGAAGTAGTTCCTTCAAAATATCGAAAAAAGAGTAATGGGGTTCGAATTCTAGTAGCTTTATGAAGCTATCTTATGGTTATGACTCACTGGAGAATACAACATGACTTAGCCTCCACTTAATATGACTCACAAGTAAAGACTAAGGTCTACTCACCACTAATCATGAGCTACCAGCAAGATTAAATAAGAGTGTAAGGATATAACTTAGAGAGGGTTTATCACAAGAACAGGAAGAGAATATTCATTAATAATCAAATGATGATTCAGGCTATAAGAATTTAGGACTATTTATATTAAGTCCTCAAGGTAACATATGTTCTAATGAAATTACAAAGGGTAATAGAAGAATAAATAAACCTAATACATACTAAGAAGGGCAAATAAGACAAATGAAATAAAAAGAATATAGTACATTGTCAGAAAAGTGAAGATAGATGGGATGCTACTATTGGATCCATACTTTGGGGTAGTGTAATTCTAATACCGAGCTGTTCAAAGGTGAAACCAGGTCAGCAAAGAAGAACTTGGGCTTTATTGAGGTGATCTTTAGCTATAGCTAGTCTAATCAGCAATTGGGGGCCTAAGATAGGCACCTCAAAACTAAGAAGGCCAAACATGGTAGTCAATGTTGCAACTTGGCATAATGCAAGGAGTTAAGCCATAGGTTGTCTAGATATGGAAGCTTATCCACAACAGGCTAAGAAGTGAACATGCATTTGACTAAGCCTTGGAGACCTTAGAGGTGAGCTCGGTTGATTAGCCCTAAGGTGGATAGTCCTTCATTTAGTTAGTAATGAATCAACATGGAAGGTTTTAATTGGGAGAAAGAAGAAAAGGGTATACATAAGGGTTTTGCAGCATTTTCCTCTAATTTCACAACTATAGAGGAGTTTAAGTGTAGGAAAATTGTGCTAGAAATGACATGTTATAAGAAAAGCCATATTATCTAGGAAAAAGTTACAATGCATCCATCCGACTCTAAACAATGGAAAACCCTAGATGGTAAGTTTCATATTTTCGTTTTTTAGCCCCACAATGTAAGATTAGGTCTTGCTATAGATAACCTATTTAGTAACCTAAGCACTATGTACCATGTATAGGTGGTGATCGTATTCATATATAATCTTTCTATTTGTAGATTTAAAAAGAACCCATATATTAGTCTTGATTCTAAAACTAGGGTTGTAAAGGAAAGACATCAATGTGTACCTAGAGCCATTTGTTGAAGAGTTGCAAGAATTATGGATGAATAGCATAAGAACATTTGATATAGTCATTGGTTAATCATTCCATATGCATATGACCTTTTTTAGATAATCTAACATATAATGATGCAATGGGATGTATAAAAAAGGGTACAAAGCGTATCTAATATATAATGTAAATGTTACCAATAGGAATGAATATAAAAAATTTTACTAAAATTGGTTGCAAATAGTTTCTCCCTATGATGCATCAATTGTATTGTAACAGTGAAAAGTTTGATAGGAAAAAGGAGAGTAAATCACCTCTAATGAAATTGTTAAATGAAGAAATTTAAGCTTAAGATTTTATTAAGGTTGCCATATTGGCAAGGGTCAATATAATTTTGATGTCATGGACAATGAGAAGAACATATGTGATAAGATAGTGAAAATATCTTTTTGTATCAAGGTGAAATCCAAAGACACCTAGTAGGCTAGACTTACTCTTCAATGAGATGGGTATTCGACTTATGTTGCGTCTCAATCCTCGACTGGTCGAATCATAAAACTACCAACCTTATTCACATTGACTACTATTTAAGTGAGCGAGGTGTGGAGCCTTATTAAGGACATAAAATTGCTAATGGATATACATCAAACATCTTGTCCTATTTAGGTTAATACAGGGCAACTCTTAAAGATTTGAAGAGTCACAACTGTTATGTATTGATGTATAGACTTCTATCGATAGTTTTGCATGGGTTTCTAAAGGATAAGCTTTATGAAGTGAAATTTGGTGAATTTTTTTACATAATTTCATCTAGATGAGCAATGAAACCCTTGCTACTCATTCTGCCAACTAGCAAGCTAGGTCTTGAGATATTACCACTTAGCGCCATGCTAGCAAACAAAAAGAAAAGGTGGGTAGAATGCCTAACAATGGATTGAGTTGACCTATGATGTTTCTTCATCAAACCTAAAGAATCATTGCATCCATAAATAAAAATCTTAGCTTCACTCCTTCTTCTCCTTTGTTGTGTTCATCAATTGTAAAAGTCTCTCTAACCTATCTTCTTCGTATAATTTTTTGCTAATTCTTACTTTGTGTTGTTTTCTTTCTTTCATTGTGAAGTAACAAATGATTGTTTTACCTATAGGAATTAATATGTAAGGCAAAATCACACAAATTTGATGGGACGTATTAACCATTTTTGTTTCAATTTGATTTTCAATGACCAATTACTTATTTTACATGTATATGTTGATTTGTCTTACTTTATGCTAGTAATATGTAGGTGTATGTTAATACGAGATGTTGTTTGTGTGGGTTATTTAATTTTTGGAAATTTTATTTTAATGGTTCTTTTATTTATATTTATTTTTTTGTCTGCTAAATTACTATTTGTAGTAAAATTGATGCATGAAAATGAAGGGGTGAAATTTTAAACAAAAACATTAAACTTTTTTTCCAATTTTTTGTACTATTTTTTTCAAATTCATAAATAGAATGTATTTTTAAACTATATTGCATTTGGTAAAAAAAAAAAATCATAATAATGCATATTTTTCTAAAAAAAAAAGGTATAGTGTGGTTACTTTTTTTTTTTTTTAAATATGTTGCATTTTTTTTTCAAGATCATTTTACAATCCAAATATATGAATACTTTATTAAAAGATTGAAAACTTATTAGATAATTTTTCAAAATAAAAAAAAAACTTGCTAGTAAGTTAATAGATATTTTAGGATTAAGAATGATATTATTCACAATTTTTAAATTTAGTGACATGAGCAAAAACAATAAATGATGGTTTATTAATTTCGTAACTTTGAATATATTTATCAATGATTACAATTTTCTCAAGGAAAAACATTATTTTTTTTAGATTTTGTAGCATATTTTGAGGTGGCTAAACTTTCTATAGGAAAATTCATAATCCTTGGATTTTCATAAGTATTGATAGAATAATTAGAAATCTAAAGTTGAAACATAGTTAGCTTTTTCAATGTATTTGTTAATCAATAAAATCTTATGATAGATATTTCTTAATATTTAGAATTTATGTAGTTTAATTGAATGATTTAAATTTTATATTGGAAATGTAGTGTCCTTGTATTCCATAGTATAATTATAGATATAGGTGCAACTTTTTAATTGAAATTTTATGATATTTGAAATTTCTTTTAATTATCATAAACACTTTTAACAATGAATTGGAGAAAAAGTTGTTGGTTATGTATAAAACAAAAGGGAGTAGAAAATGTTAAAAGAAATTACTTATGTAAATAAGGTGTATGAATATAGGATGTAGGAGCCAACATAACATATGGCATACAATTGAGTCATGATAGAGTATACTAATGGAGTAAAGGGTTTCTTGGAAGTCATACTGCAGCAAGTAAGAAGGGAGATGGGTTGAAGCTTACATGGCTATGAGTCTAAGAAGTTCAAGTTGAAGATTTAAATCAATTTCTAAATTATAACAATTTAGCTTATTTTTGGAGTCAAGATGATAAGTTTGAAGTAAATTTCATTCGATTTGTTTCCTTTTTTATTGAATTCTAGCTTTTATTTCTAGATATTTTATTTTTCTTTTGTTTCATGATATGTTTCCATAGTAGTTAGATACTATTTAAGATCTTATTTTCCTAGTTTATAGGTATTATTTGGTTTTATTTTGATGTTATTTTCTAGTTTATGAGGATTTCATTTTGTTTCCTTTTATGGAGATACTTTTATATTTCTTATTCTTAGGGAATGAATATAATAAACAAATTGGTTTATGGAATTATGAGATAATATTGAGTTAAGTGTTATCTCTTATTTCCTTCAAATTTATCAAAAATTTTAATTTAATTATATATTGTAGCGTTTATTCCTATTATTGCAGATAAGGGCATTCTTGATGATGAGGCTTTAGCATTTGGTGAAAAATTAAATAATCATATATTGGAAGACATGACTATCAATGATGGTGATTGAGAGGAAGATGATACAAAGAGGCTATTTATAATACCAAACCAAATTGAATTGCACCAAAACTTAAGAATATGAATCTGATATTTCTTGAACACTTATTTGATGTCTTTGAACATTTGTTTGACATTTCTCTCTCTCATTTTGATAAGATTTCCTTAAACACTTGTTTATTGTCATAATCAACAATCTATTTAACACGAACACCTCATTTAACAACCTTAACACTAACTACATAAAATGATTAGCATTCAGAGGACTAATTTGCTTATAGCTAATCTGTTTATAGAGAGATGATTTTAACTCTTCTCTTTTCATTTTATTTATTTATTTATTCATTTATTTGTTGGTTAAATCCTATTTTATTATCAATTTCAAGAAAGATTATTTTCTTATTATCCCTAAAAGAGCTTTTAAAACATCATGCCACATCATAAAGACAACCATCACGGATAATTTGCTTCAAGTCTATAACAAAATTGTATCAAAGGAATCTAAATCCAAATGTCCGATCATTATACTACTAAATCCTTCTCTCTACATATTGAGGAATGATTTTTCCATGTTGTTCAGATTGCCAATAACATTCTTAGACTAAGTGTTTAAGGTGATATTGGAGCTTACGAGAGATTTATACTTAGCTAAAGCTAGTATCAAAGCTAAGTGTTAAGTTTGGAACATTGATTAAATGTGATTTCAAGTTTGAATCTTATAACCTATGGGACTTGGATCGAATCTCATTATGAGAAATTTGGTTGAAGTATCACTAAATGAGAGAGAGAAAATGTGATTTTAACTTTGTCTAGATTGCACTAACTGAGATTCTAACAAAGTCACACCAAAAGAGAAAATTGTCCATTAGAGATATTTGGTTTGGACATGTTGGTGAGTGATCGAAATGAGGTGATTGTCCTATAGAATTTGGCAAAAACATCATTACAAAATTATGGCTAGCAAAAGTGAGTCTTCATAGGACAATTGTCACTATGCTTATGACTCATCCCATCTCTAATGGATTAGCTCTCGGAAGTACCCCAAATCGAGGCCAACTTTGAATAATTGTGTTCTTTTAAATTTTCAAAATGTGTTATTTTATATTAGATGGTATAAATAATTTACTAACTGATTTAAATATAATCTAATGCTTAACATTTAGCATCTTAAGGATTACGAGTCTTATGAGTATGAAGATGAATTGTAATATTTAAATCATACTTATTGTGTAACATTGGGGAAAATTTAGCACTAATTTCTCACAAGTTTCTCTCATCCTTTCTCACTTAAAATCTTTGAAAAAAAATGTCATTTCCTAAGTATAATTTAGGAACTTAGAATATCAATATTCCAATTCCACGTAATCTAATATATGCCATAGTAATCTTATTGTTGAATTCATCAAATTTTATAAGGAAAGGGATTTGTTGTACCTTCAAATCATTCTTTCAAAATTTTGTTTCATCTTTTCTAAGCTACTTTTTTTTTTTCTAAAACCTGCTAAATCTAGAATAATTATGTAAAACCTAAGTTGATGGGAATAATGCGATGGAAGATCTTGTTTTCAATGCAAGGTAGCACAAAAAGAGAATGATCATCAACAAGGAGTGGCTAATGTTGCATGTGGGTGCCAACTGAATGTTCTTCTCTTAAAGAAAATGGTAGATTTACAAACTTGACCTTGCAAACCCAAATATCTTTCTTAGGAAATATTACATTTTTAGTATCGCCACTTTTTCTAATTGAGTCATTGAACTTTTATTCTTTTTATTCATTTCTCAAACTTTCCAAAAGCTAGTAAAAGAGTCCTTCATAGTGAACTGTTAGTTTTTTTTGGTTAATGAAACATTCTTTTACAAACTTTTGAAAAGTTTGAGGATTGAATGCAAAAAATAAAAGTTTAAGGATTCAATTAGAAAAAAGTGATAAAGTTTAAGGATTAAAAGTAAAAAATGTTATTTTTCCCTTCTTTTTTCCTTTTAGGATCTATATTTTATTTGTTTTCATTTATGACATTTGCTTACACACATACACACATACATACTTACGTATGTATATTGGTTCTTTTAGAACATGGTTTTCAATGGCATTGAAAACAAAAATCTTACCCTTGCTTATGTTTAAAAACCTGGGCCTTGAAATGGAGAAAAAAAAAAAATTGAAAACACAAAATCTTAAAATGAAAAGGTAAGGAAAAAATTTGTCCATTCAATATACTTTCCCCATTTCAGTTGACAAATACTTCAAACAATTGATGATCCGATCTAGCATTCTTAATAAAATCAAATCACATTTAGTTTTATAATTTTTTAGATTTACATATAATAATAATTTTTTTTGGGCCAACTACATTACATATTGCAACAATTTAAGAGTGGATGGATGTTATATCCTATAATTTTAGTATCTAGAATCCAATGCCTAATTTAGGAAATGTAAATTCTATAATTTTGCGATTAAATTCTAAGTAGTCGATTTAGGCTATTCATAAGGGTAGTCCGATTGAACTAAGATTTTACATATGGACTAGGAATATTAGTCAAAAGGTATAGGCATGAATTTCAGAATTATAATAAAATAAGATATTAATAATAGTTGATTTTAATACGTTATAATTATTAGCATTGCGTGGATTAAGCCCCAATAGTTAGTGGGATCAAAGATAAAATTGTATGGGTATAATATATATATATATATATATATATATAAAATGACATGTAATAATATACGGCTAATATGCATATAAAATAATAAAAATATAGCTAATATAGTAAATTTTACTATATAGTTATATGAATTTTGAAAACATATGGAATTAGCATCGATAATAAACAAACTTTAAGAGATAAATAATATGAGTAATAAAATTATTAAATGACATAAAATAATATATACAAAATGTGTATATGCATAGACTATACTTATTATGTATATATATATTAGTAATTATTTGATTACTCGAATTTATACAAGAATACATCAAATTATTAAGGAAAAATAGTAAAAATTTATTAAACAAATGTGGCATTATCGAAAAAACTTGTGGTAGGCATGGCATGGTTAGGAGATTATCTTGAAGGAATTAGTGGATTTAAAATGCAAGAATATGACACCTAATCTTGCAATTATAGCCTATGTTAGCAAGAGAAAATTTAATAGAGTATAGTAATCGTTCCTATAAAAACATAAGCACTAATCTTAATTCATAACTTTAGTCACTTGTGATATCAAGAAAAATCATGAGAGGCAGAGTAGGGGAGAGGTGAATTTTACAAAAATCATTATTAAGAAAAGAGTGAAATTTTAGGCATTTTCAAGTTCCCATACTTAGAGAGTTTCTGGAAGCAAACTAGGACAGTGTTATAAAGGGAAGTATTATGTCTAGCTTAATAGACAAACCCTCATCCTTCAATGGTGGTTGAAGAGTGTTGTATTGGTGAGTGTTTAATTTTTTCATTTTTATTTAAAATTTACTAAAAATAGCAAATGATCTTTAAAAATTTTGAAACTTGATTTTCTATAGTATTTTTGCATGAGGAATTTAAATATTAAATCAGATTTTTGAAAATTTGAGTACTAGTATAGGGTCCTTAAGAAAAATATCCCAACAATCAATTTTTGATCACATTTTCAAAAACCCAATTGTTATAGTTTCGATCTAATTTTTTATGAGTAAATTTGTAAAAAGGTTGTATTTTCATGCTATGTAGTTGGATTTTCAAAATCATGAAGTTGGGTTTTGAGAAAATTGTAATTTTTTCCAAAACAATGTACTGTAGGTCAATTTCTTTAAACAAGTATACTTAATCTTGTAAATTTGAGTTATAATATTGTTTTCCTACTGTACAACAAGTAGAAATGAGAAATTTTAGGCCTTAAGTTGAAGATTTTGCATTGCAACTAAAGTTGAAATTCAAGTTTGATGATTTATAAACTTAATCTTATGATTTCTTAAAATTTTGAGTGAATAAAGTGTAGGGAAGGAGTGAAATATGGGTTTATGGATTTAGGATGACTCTAATGCTATAAGGAGTGAAATAAATATGATTTTATAACTCTGGATAAGCTAGATTTGGGTGTAAAATGGTGAAAGATAATAGTAGTAGTAGAGTAATAAATTCGATCAAAAACTCGGTCAGAAACTTAATTAGAAAGTACTTTGATGGAAGAAGCTTGATATGCAATACAATAGAAGCAATTAGAAGTTTGGTCAAAAGGTAGATTAGTAATGAATATTATATCAACTGGAGTTAGAAAGTAAGTTAGAAAGTTGCTTACATATAAACTCTAAGGACTTATTAGAGTTAGAACCTAGGTTAGAAACTTCCTGGCAATAACTTATACTAAAATACTAGGTTAGGACTTTGATGAGAACTTATATTACTTGACTAATACTTAATAAATGGTTTAGAAAACTTACTTAACTTAAATGAAGAACATGCCTAAATGTCAAAATGAAAATTTATTTTATATCTTGGATGGAAATTAAAGAGGTTATATTAAATATTTAGGGATAATAGAGGAGGACCAAAGCCATACGCAAAGATAACGAACATCAATACTTAGGTAAGTGGGATCAATGCTTCATAGCATTTTGGAATATTATTTTAAAAATTCTTGGAGGCTTTGGTATGTTTTTGGCTTGTGGTTGTAACTTATTAGTTTGTGTATGTGCTATGCATGTGCTTGTATATTGTCTTGCTATTGTGGGAGCTAAGCTCTATGTTGTGTTTATTTAGTGTATATTGTTTTGCTTGGGTTTCTTAAAATTGGTTAATTATCCAAATAAAAAAAAAATAACTTCAATTTGGCTTAACTTCTATCCTAACATGCATTACAACTCATTAGGGGAAACGACTAAGATTATAGAGCCAAACATAGACTTTTTAATGAGGATAGCTGAAATGGTCATTTCTCTACCCTTTGTTGAACTACATTATAGAAGAGGAGGTTACAAGAAGGTTAAGGACAGTGGTTTGAAGGTAGTCTTAGGTGAAGGGCATTCTTCATCGTATAAGCCCCAATTTGGCTTTGATTCGTGAGTGTGTGATGTCAAACTCTTTAACTCAGATTAGAGTGAGCGTAATTTCTATAATCTCACGACGAATCGGATAACGTCATGCGATGACATTTTCTTATACATATATTGCATCTAGCTAACTTAGTTGAAAACCCTACTTTGTCTTGTGTTGAATGCATACATCTATTTTCATCCTACTCACTGAGCAAGTTATCGCTCATTCTCCTATAGTTATTTTACAAGTTCAAAGTAGATTTACAAGCACACTATGTAATTCTAAAAGATTAGAAAACATGGTTGGGGAGTGAGGATCAAGAAGAATTAGATGAACTCTTACCTTGTTTGTCAATTTTACTAACTTTTAGGAAAACTACTAGGGTCTTCTTAAGTTACCCTCTAGTTTTTCCACTATTGTTGTGTATACTAAATATCATAAACCAATGGACTTTTATAAATTTTCTTCTTAGACTTGTTATTTTCCATGCAAATATATTATAAATACTTACCGATTTTGAAATATTTTGCCAAGTATCGCTTACAAAACTCAATTCTTTTGGAAAAATTTAGTTACATGTATTCATTTTTAATAATAATTTTAAAAGATTATACGATATGTTATAATATATAAATTCCGAGTTTGATGCTTTAAAGAGGTTGAGTTGAGTTTGCCTTGTGTAAACTAATTCTACAGCAGTAGTTGTGAGGTCAAGGGATAAAGCCACTAGAAATATCCGAATTTTCATATATTTTTATTTTAGTATCTAAACTCTAAATTTATTCATTTTAGCATCTCAACATTTTAAATAAATTAGTATTTCTATTATAACAACTATTATAAAGAATATTTATTTGTTTCACCTTAAAAAGTTGAAATACCAAAATGAAATAAAAAATAAAGTTTAAGCACTAAAATGAAAATAAAATGAAAGTTGATGTACTTATATTATTATTCTACATTTTTATAATAATGATTGTTATAATAGAGATATCAATTTGTTTTATTTAAAAAATTAGACTGTTAAAATGAATAAGTTTAAAGTTTAGATATTAAAATAAGAAAAAAAAGAAAGTTTAAGTATTTGTAACGACTTTATCCTATGAGGTTAGCTTCTCTCTTAAGATGGTCCACATAATGGGGTTGTTGCTACTTTACCTCATTAGGGTATGACAATGGATTCAAATTTGATCCATCCTTTTAAAAGACTAGTAATAATTAGATAATCTTACAACTCATTTGATGCTTATTTTATTTGTTAAATTAAATAAACAATAGTGAACTCAATTAATTATAATATTTAATTTAATGATATTATTTAATATTAGTTAATATATTATTATATATTTGTAAATTGAAAATATAAATAGTGATTTTATCTATAATAAGATAAATAATTTTTTACTGATATTTTATATAATAACACAATTAACTATTCTGAGTTATCAATTGTAACTTGTGTTTTTTGTTGGAATAATTAATAGAGGATGAAAAATAAAAAATGGAAAATTATACTTTTAATCTTCAAATTCTATCACTTTTTTTTTTATTAAGTCCTTGAACTTTTATTGTTTTTTATTTTTGTAAAACTCCACAAAATCAATCAAAGAAAATCATTATTAAGATAATGGCATAAAAATAATTAGTTTATAAAGCTAGGGGTAGTTTTAAGAAAGAAAAAGGGATAGAAAACCTTATATATAATTATTCCCTTTACACTATTAACTATTTTGTTTCCCTCCATTAGTAATGGCCAAACCTTCATAATAGTAGTAACACTAAGGCAAGAATGAGGTATTCAGAATGTAAGACATGATTCTTTAATTATGGATTCATAAAAATCAAAATTAATTTTAAAGATGAATTCTTTTCAAGGTTTAATTAGAGTTTTGCTGAGTGAATCCTTTTGGTGACTACTGATTTAAGCTAATCAATCCAACAAAGTAAGAATCATTTTTATAAGAAGGGGCTATGGTGAACTAGATTTAATAATGGATCTATTCCTTAAGATCTTTGATGGGAGCACCAAGAATTAGTTTTTATGTAATTTGACAAACATCAAACCTTAAAAATTAAGGTATGCAATCTTAATCGTTCATTTGTTGATTATCAAATTGTAGTTTTGAGGACACATCTGAGTGTTTCATTATCATAAACAAATTGATAAAGGATCAAAATAGGTGATGATTTGGGTTTTTAAGATGAATTAGAGTTTAATTAAGAGGAGTTGTGAATTGGAAAGGATGAGGAAATTGTCGAATAAGAGGATTACGGGGTGTGATCCTACCTATAAACCCTTCAACAAGTTTTGTATTGAAGAAATTAAGATTAGAGAGGATTATGGTCAGGATCACAAGTGTGAACCTTAGGTGTGATGTTATTACATTCCCTCTTTCAATTGTTTCTTATTTCCATCCTTCCCCAAATATAGTATAACCTTTTTTAAATGCCTTAGAAGGTTGAAAACTATTTTTAAACCTGGTGTTGTGATCACCTTCTACAATGTCCCATAAAAATATAAAATTTTCTCCATTTTAAAATAGTGAAACCACTATATAATAAACCAAACTTACTTGCTTGCAATCTTTTAAAAAATATTTATGGAAACCATAAGCTAATGGTAAGCATACCTGTCGATTTATAGTATATGATTAGCACCAAGGTCGTATTTTTTCGTAAGGAGGAAAAGTATAAAAGGTAGAACTAAGTAGTAGCCTATATCAGTCCTATTTTAACATAAGTGATGCAAAAACGAGTAATTAAAATATGTAAGTAGATTAAATTTGATAAAAAGAAATGAAAACAAATTAAATGTAATTTTGGTGACTTGAAATTATTAGGTGAAGTTTAGCAAATATTTAAGGTGGGGTTGTGCTTCATTAATCATTTGAATTCATTATTGCCATATTTTAGAGATATTCATGTTGATATCAAAATTGAGTTTAACCACACTCATTAAGTTCACTCTACTTTTGTGTTGTGAAACCTACAATGTAGCAATGGTATTAAATTATCAAATCTCAATCTACACTATTTGCTAGTTATTTAAATCTTGTCACTACTTAAATAATCATGTTTGATTTCTTATCTTAATCAATTTTAGCTTGTGGTGGGTACTAGAATTTGAATTCTAATATGCAAATATTATTTTAACAAAATTAGGAATTCTAGATTCTATTGAAATGTTTCAATTCTATTAAGAATACATGAAGCCTTAGCTCAAAAATGAGGGAATCGCTAATTAGGCTAGACATTAACCCTACACTTATGTAAAATCTTAACTATCATAGAACTAGCTAAACTTCCACATTCATACACAACACAATATCAAAAACCTATTTATAATAATAAATCCATCAAATTCCACACAATCTCGATATCACATATTAGCTTATAGTATCAAAAGGTGATTGGAGGCTTGTAGTGTAGTTGGCTAAGTTGAAATGAATTCTAAGGTTGCTTAGCAATTGTAGGATCCTACTTAAACGAGGTTAGAAGAAAGTCAATAGTTAGAGTTGACTTGGATTGGTTTAAGTAAGACCTCAGGTATTGAAGGGCATTCTAATCTTTTCTAGTCAGGTATCTCAGTAGCTAGCTTGGATAGAGGTCTAATGTTGGTTAGCTTAAGATTTGCTTGGATCATGGTATGAGCTTAGCAGTAGGTATGGCAGCTCGGTTGGTTAGCATGCATGCTTGGCAGGTCAACATGATTGCTTAGCAGCTTAGAAATTATGTTAGTACTTATGAGAGCTTGGCACTTGGGTTAGTAGTAGTGTAAAAGATAGAGATCAGAATAGGAATCCTCTTCTTAAATGGGGTTTTAAGCTAGTATTCTCCATGTGAGTCCTTGTAATCCTCTAGCTCGGTGTATGACTGATTCGAGGAGTTGATTCTTATCATCTACTTAGGGGTTAGAAGGATTTCTCGTCAAATTCGAAGAGGTTTCTGGCTCTTGCTCTATCCTAACATCTATTGGGTCTTCTTCTGCTCAGTGAAGAATCAAGTCGGATACATTGAAGGTGGAGGAAACACCATAGTTCTTGGGTAATTCAATCTAGTAGGAATTAAGGATGATTTTCTTTATGACTTTAAATGGACCATTAGCTCATGGAGATAGCTTGCTTTGTCTTAGGTGTAGAAATCTTTCTCGGCTGAGGTGAATCCATATTAAGTCACTTGGTTTGAAAGAAATAGTTCGACAACTACAACTATCAACCTCTTGTTGTCTCTGATTGAATTTAGCAATCTTCCTTGCTACAAACTACCTGTAACTCCAAATTGACTCTTTTTAGCAGCTATGGGAGTACTGATCAGATCTAAGGGAGTGGTGGGATTGAGGCAATAGTGGACCTCGAAAGGAGTCTTCCTAGTGGTACTATGGACATTTTGGTTGTATGCAAACTCTACAATTGGTAGACATAGATGCCAATCTTTTAAATTCTTTTCCATGATAGCTTAGAGTAAATTGCTTAGTATCCTGTTTACTACTTTAGTCTGGCTATCAATTTGAGGATAGCTACTAGAGCTTATCACAAGTTTAGTTTTAAGTCTTCTCTAAAGGGTCTTCTAAAAATAGCTCAAGAATTTTGTATCCTTATCTAAAACAATGGTCTTCAATACTCCATGTAATTGAACTACTTCTTGTAAAAACAAATCAGAAGTATATAAAGCATCATTAGTTTGATAGTATGGGATGAAGTGTACCATTTTTATAAAGTGATCTACTACAACAAAGATTGAATCTTTTCCTCTAGATGTCTAAGGAAACCTTAAGATAAAGTCTATGCTAAGGTTAACCTAAGGTGAGGTTGGTGTAGGTAAGGGCATATACTTTCCTTATGTCTCTATCTTGCCCTTGACCCTCTTGCATACTTTGCAACTACCAACTACCTTATGGATATCCTTAGCCAAACCAAGCTAGTAAAAGTTTTCTTTCAATGGGTCGATTGTTTTAGTCTCCCAAAAATGACCAAATAATCCATTACTATGAACTTCCCTCATTAACAACTTGTGTATGGAATAAGGCAGTATGCATAGCCTTCTTTCCTTGAATAGATAGCCATCCTTGAGGTAATATCCTCTAATAGCAACTCCTTCCTTACATTGCTTAAGAATTGGACCAAAATATGGGTTACAAGTATATTGTTTGGTGAAAAGGGAAAATCTTAGTAATTTCTTTTGTAGGGTGGTCAATAAGGTTAGTCGATGTGATAAGGCATCTACGACCACGTTGACACTACCCTTCTTGTGTTAGATGATATTGAAAAAACCTCCATAAATTTTAGCCACTTTACCTATCTTTTTGAAAGTTTGTTATAACTTCCATCATGTTTTAAGGACAAATGGTCCATATAAATCACAAACTTTCATGGTAATAAATAGTGTTACCAAATAGTAAGAGCTTAGAAAAGAGAGTACAACTCTTTATCATACACAAAATAGTTCAGTGCGACACCATTGAGCTTCTTACTGTGATAGCAACTAGTCAATGTTCTTACATCAAGATTGCACCAATGCTAATGCTCGACGCATCGCATTCCAATTCAAATGGCTTGTCAAAATCTAGTAGGGATAAGACAAGGGTAATAGTGAGCTTCTCCTTGATTTCCCTGAAGCTCTACTTAACTTAGTCATTCCATTGGAATCTATCATTCTTTTTTGTCAACTTGATCAAGGGGGTTGCAATTGTACTAAAGTTTTTAATGAATTGCCTATAGAAAGAAGCAAGGCTATGAAAACTTCATACTTTAGTGATATTCTTGGGCATCGGCCATTCTAAGATAGCTTGGACCTTTTCCTCATCTACTTGGATTCCATCTCCAAATACTATATGCCTAAGAAGGACAACTTTAATTAGAAAGAACATATACTTCTTTAGGTTTCCATATAACTTCTTAGCTTGTAAAATATCAAAAATAGCTTAGAGATGTTGAACATGTTTGTTTAGGTTGGTACTGTACACTAATATGTCATCAAAGTATACAACTACACATCTTTTGATTAGATAACACATCACATAGTTCATAAGCCACATAAATGTGCTTGGTGCATTAGTAACTTTGAATGGCATAACTAACCACTCATAGAGACCATGCCTCGTCTTTAAAGCAGGCTTCCATTCATCACCAAGCCTCATGTAAATTTTGTAGTAGCCACTTTACAAATCAATCTTCAAGAATATCTTAGTGCCATGAAGCTCATCTAATATGTCATCGAGCCTTAGTATTGGATATCTATACTTGATTGTAATATGATTTATAGCTCAGCTATCGATGCACATGTGCTAAGAATTATCCTTCTTTGGGAAGAGCAAAGTTGGTACAGCATAACGACTCATGCTCTCCCTCACATAACCTCACTCTATTAGCTCATCCAATTACCTTTTTAGCTAATAGCCTACTCAAGATTGATTCTATAAGCAGGTTGGTTTGGTAGGGCCGTGCCTAATTATAAATTAATAGTGTTCTATGCTTCGAACTAGGGGTAGTCCCTTAGGCAACTCTTTGAGGAAAAGGTTGGAAAATTCATCAATCAATCTTTGGCTCTCATCAAAGACATCTTCTAGATTTCTTATCTCTAACAATCATCTAATCAATAAAAACATAGGCTCATCGAGCTTCTTAATAAGTCAAAGCTCTCTTTGGCTCATCATTAAAGCTTTCTTCTTACTAGCTCAGGTGAGTTGGTTATGGGTCACATTTACCTAGATTGGCGTGATGGGTTGTGGCATGATCTTTTTTCCATCTTTGACAAAGGTATAGGTATTTTTATATCTATCATGAGTAAGATGTCAGTCGAACAACCAAGGTCATCTAAGTAACAAATGTGAAGCTCCTATGGAGATGACATCACATATGACTTTGTCCCTATACACATTTCCAACACTAAAAGGTGTGGTTACTTGTTCAAAGTCCTGTATAGCACCCTTATCATGAAGTTAGTGTAGCTTGTAAGGTTGGGGGTGCTTAGAGGTTGGCAGTTCTAACCTTTGCACAAAGGATTATACAACAACATTAGAATAGCTCCCCTCCATCCATAATGATGGTGCACAACTATCCCTTAATGGTACACTTGGTGTTGTATAAATTTTCTCTATAATCTTCTTTAGAGCTCGATAAGGAGCTCACTACTCATCTCAATACTAGTGTCATCACCTCTCCATGGTTAACATAGACATAGGTCTCCTCTTCCTCCTCAGCTTCAATTCTTCCAACATTCTCCTCCTCCTCTAGCTTGCTTTTGTCGGTGCTATCTACTGTATCTCCTTGGAGCACCATGGCACGTAAGCTTGGATGCTCAGCAGCCATATGTCTAAAACCCAAGCATTTGAAGCATTTCACTTCGTTCGTCTTCTATCTAGAGGTCTGTCTTTTCTCATATGTTCTCAAGATCGGCCTATAATCAGCTTGGATCTTTTGGCTTGCTTGTTTATCTTTAGGTCGGTCTTGTTTTCCTTGGCTTGAGATGGTCTCCTTGGCTTGGCATAAGTAGGTTAGTGTAGAGTAGGAGCTCGGGAAAAACTTGGCCTAGGTTTACTTAGGGTATTTCTTCTTTTCTTTTTAACCCTCTATACTACTTTAATGGCCTCTTTTAGTGCATAGAACCTCTGTACTTCTACATTGTTATGAATCTCACATTTAGGTCCATATATGAATCTTGATACTGTACAAGCCATAGGTTCATCCATGTTTACTCAGATCATCAACATCTAAAATTCTCTCTCATAGTCATCAATAGATCAGTTTCCTTGGCAAAGCTCTTGCAACTTGGCAAATGTATCCTGTAAGTAAGTCTTAGGTACCAATCTTCCCCTCATTAATCTCTTCATCTCTTCTCAAGTTCACACACCTCATCATTCATCTCTCGCTCTAGCTACATTCAGATTCTTCCACATATGGTAACATATCCAGAAAATTCAAGTGCAACAAGTAAACCTTAACTGTATCTATATATCTATAACAGCCAAATGCCTTCTCCACTTTCTTTTCCTATTCTAAATATTCATTTGTATCTCTACTTCCACTGAAGGGTAGGATTTGGACTTTGACATTGTCAAGTCCTTGAGGAGCTCGCTATTCTTGCTCTTGTGGTTGGTAATTTCAAGCTCTTTTTCTTCTTCTCTGTTGACCTCTACATCTTCCTCATCAACATCCTCCTTTATTGCCTCCAACTCTAGCCTTCGTCTAGTAGCTTGATCTACTATTCCTCCAGCTTGATGGGGTTGAACAGGGTGATTAGCTTGGCCACCTTGGCCATATTGTCTCATAAGAATATTCTCGAGTGGGTTACGATGAGGCATACCCTATGGTTATTACTTATTGGCTTCCCTCGTAGTAACTAGACTCTAAACAAGATTGATGAGTCTATTGATCTTTTCATTGATTGACCTAAGGGTATTATTATCATTTTGATTTAACCAATGTAAGCACCATTACTCAAGCCACCAATAGTACCTTGAGCACTTGAATCTGACATAGTGTAATACTTCTTTGCAAAATTCTTGATTCACTAAAAGTATGAGCATGAATCGACAAGTGTATCGAGTCACAGAAGTAGTACAAATGGTGAGTTAAGGTCGTAAACTACAAGGAGCTACGTACTAATTACTAAATCACTTGAGTTTTTCCTTAAGCTAAGCTATCAATAATTAAACTAAAAGTGAGTGGAAACTAAGTAACAATGTGAATAATAAACCAAATGTCCTAGCTATACTATGAGGGTCCTGGGTTTAGGAGATAAAAAAGGATCAAATTGGGATTCACAAATATATTCTCATTTGAATCAATGTGATGCCTTAAATCGATATTTGAAATTGACTAAAAGGGATTTAACTAAACTCACCAGAACTTACCTACCTCTTGGAGTAATAGAATTCTAAATATAGCGTAAATTAACTCGCCAGGACAATTTATTTATAATTATCGGGTAAATAATAATCCACTCACACTGAAATTATTATTTTAGCTAGAAATATGGTTTGACCACATCTCTATAACCCGAACCATATTTCTAACCATATTAAGTGCGTGAGTTCATAAATTTAATTAAAACCCGCATATCCTTATGACGAGTTTTTAAAAAAATTCAAGTTATGTTCAACACTAGTTAACAAAACCCTCTTGGATATCCTATAACTCTATTTAGCTAAAAAGTAATGGCCAAGTACTAAATAATTAGATGATAAACACAATAGAAAAATACCCAAATACTCAATGTCGATAATAAAACAATACACAAAACACATCAACTCATCAAATTCATCAATACAAAACCTATATAAATTAAGTACAATATCTCATCGCAAAACTCAAATGAATCAAGATATATATAAATTGAAATAATAAGGAAAAAAAAAAAACCCTCAATTGGTATATTTAATCTTGAAACCTGATACAAAATTGGCATATCTCAATACATTTGGAACTAGGGGTAGTTCTATAGTGTACTAAAACAAAATGATTTAGAGTCTTGAAATTAAACAAAACATAATCAAATTAATAAAATAGAAACAAACATAAAGTATATGTTCTTCAATATTATCTCTTTTATATTATCCCTAAGCCATTGTTTCTTTCCTTTTTGTAAACTATTGTTTTCTAAAAAAAAACTAGGCTTCTGTATTCTCCCTCATTGTATTCGGCTTTCATGATTAATGCTTATGTAATGCGTGCTAAGCTTAGAAACTGCATGAAGACTAAAATTATTGTTAAAATCTGTTCTACACAAAAGAGAGTGCAACCATCTCTTAGATTGGCTGATCTACAATGAAGTTATATATGCTGAAGAGCTACTTATAATTATAATAACATCATTATGGCAAGAAAAGATAACAACTCAAAGTGCTCTAAATGATAACAGTGCACTTGAAAAGATAATAGTCCTAGATATTGGAAGCATAGAATTGTACTGCCATTTTCATTCTAAAAGTTGTTTTACAATTTGAACTCAAAACTAGTAAGACATATAGACCACTTAAGCTCTATTTTTTATCCTTTCATTGAGATTATTAAATAATTGATCAAAAACACGTATTTATCAATATTTTAAACATAGTTTGCAATAAATGTGTAATTACATTATGAATGTATGCCATTTTGATAGAGATAAATGTGTAATTCTACACATTTATTAGACAGGTTAACAACACAATACATAAAAAGCACTTCTACATACTACCTAGAACCTTACTAACATACTCTATTAACTTCAACATCCAACACTCACTTGAATATAATAGAAATGAGATTATTCTGTTTTCGTAGTGAAAAATAGAGTAATAATAGGAACGACACTTACCAATCCATGAACCTCCACTTCATAGCCAACAACTTCAAAACTTACTTCACTCAAATACACAATAGTAGCTATAGAAGGAACATAACTAACACATGAACAAAACTTCACTACAACTTCATATACTCTTTCTCGAAACCGTACTTTGATACTTGCAAAGCTGATGCTTCTTCGAGGTTGTATATATGAAGAAGCACCACCAATGGACTAGAACCAAAAGAAAGTAAAACGAGTTTGCAAATCCAAGTAGTTGCCAATCAGATATGATACACCAACTGATTCTATTCGACCTACAATTCGCTAAATGTGACTCATCGGTCTGATTTATAGGATCACTTGCCATTACTCCTTGCTAAAGGGAATAGATAAGAGTTAAGAGAGAGTGAGAACACTAAGGTAGCTGGTAATGATCACTAACGTAATAATGTGTTCTTTACGTACAAGGAAGTGAGGTATTTATATGACCTCAAATAAGGTTGTACTAAATAAGGAAAAGACAAAATGAATAATGTACAAAAGATTCCAAATATATTCTTAAAAGAGATAAAGATGACAAATAATATACTGTATGAAAAAGTTGAGAATCATTTTAGAATAATGTGCTAGAAAACAGGTGTTAAGAGGCGACTAAAGGCTTGTAGTACGGTTGGCTAAGTTGAAATGAATTTTGAGGCTACTTAACAATTGTAGGATCCTGCTCGAACAAGGTCAAAAGAAAGTTAGTAGTTAGAGCTAACATGGTTTAGTTCAAGTTGGAGATTGGGTATTAAAGGGCATTCTGATCCTCTTCAAGTTGGGTGTCTGAGCAGCTTAGCTTAGATAGAAGTTTGATGCTGGTCAGCTTAGGAGTTGCCTAGATCATGGTATGAGCTCGATAATATTGCTACTCAATTGGTCGACATGCATACTTGGTAGGTTGGCATGACTACTTGGAAGCTCAGAAACCGTATTGGAACTTATGAGAGCTCAGCACTCGGGTTGGTAGTAGTGTAAAAGATGGAGATCAGAATAGGAATGCTCTTCTTGAATGGGGTTTTGAGTTAGTATTCCCTGTATGAGTCCTTGTAATCCTCTATCTTAGTTGTATGTGATTGGTCCAAGGAGTTGATTCCTATTAATAAACAATGGAAGCTTGGTTTACATACTTTTCTTCTCAACTTACAAATAGATGAAGGACAAACTAAATGAGCAGCTTTGCCCATATAATTCAGAGGAAAAATAGTCTTAGTAAAGGACCCATCATACTCTTTATTAGATTGGGTAACAACAACCACATCGCCTCTACCTCATCGACTTTGTAGTCATTAACCATTGGTTACCATATAGTGTAATCCTTGGATGCCCTAGCTTCAATAAGTTTAATACATGCATAAGCCAAAGAAGCGTCCTAATGAAGTTTCCTACACTTATAGGGATTAGATTTGTGTACAGAAACCAACAGTTATCTCGAACCTTATACCTCAATGATATTTCTTGCAATAAAATCATGCACATTGAGTCCTCTTCAGTGACTCCACAAGCCCATTGTGGTGAACTTGATATGAATAAGACCATTGAACCCTTGACCCGAGCTTAAGCCCAAGGATTCGAAAGCATGGCGAGGCGAGTTCTCGGCTTTTACCCTATAGCTAATGAGTCTGAATTGCTACAGTTTGTTGGCCTGTTGTCTTGTCTGAGCCGAACCTTCTTATGTCTATTAATATTTTCTAATTGTCAACTAGAGATGCACTTAGACAATAGCTTGGGCCATCCAATCATTTGTCCAATTGACTTGAACATGAATAGCTCTAAGCAAGTTTGAGTTGAAATCACCTTTGAAGAACCCTTAAACCTGTTCGGCACATTTGCTCGGCAGTCACTAGTCTAATCGTATAGTTGGTTTATTTTTGGCCAAGTGCACTACCATGGTTCATCTAACACATGTTCGAGCACCTTCTATACAAAATCTTTCATACAAGACGAACACTTTTCTTGATTTTCTCTTTATGCCCATCTCCATTCTTTGCACATTACTCATTGAGGACTTTCCCTTTTTAGGTCATTGATAAAGTTATATTTTTCATGTTTTAAAGTCAAAATTAAGATAGAATTATTACTGATTTTATAGAAATCATTAAGAAATAGTGCTTAATTATTTTCATTTGGATATTTTAGGAATTAGAGGATTTAAGAGTGGAATTATGGATAATTTAGAGGAGTTTTATGCAAAGGAACAAAGTTCGAGTCAACATGCACAAGTTGGAATTGAAGATAGTCGACCTACAATGTATACTGCTGACCTTGATGTTTACACCGCCAACCTAACAACCGGCCTTCATGGCCAACCTTCATGAAAAAGAAGCTTCACGCGAGTCAACCTTAATTTTTCTTATAAATAGCTTATGTTTCATCGTTTGAGAGACTTTTGAACATACTTTCCTTAGACTTAGAGAGTTATAGAATAGTCTTTAGATAGTTTTTGAAGAATTCTTTGGGAGAATCACTTAGATCATTGAGAAGAATTTGCTTTTGCTATGGAGACCAAGTTGAAATTGCAATTAAAGATTATCTTTTCCAATAGAGAATTGGTGACATCTATTTCAATTATTCTTATGCAATTCTATGAATTACTTATAATTTCAATTATGAATTTCCTTACAATTTCAGTTAGTATTTGTGTTTTTGTTTCCAAATCCATGGCTGGCTAAATTTATTTATGGGAATTGATGAAACCCTAGATAGTTAAGATGATGATTGTGTTCATGTTATAGGATTAAGAGATATATGGATGATTCATGATTGCAATTTCTGTGATTTTGATTATAATTGTTCAATTGATTGTAATTGTTAAAAACCCTAATGATACGGGAGTTGATATAGGGTTTATTAGAAATTCTTAGTTGATTTGATTAATTAATGTGGAAGTAGAGTTAATTGAATTAATTAGAAATTATCTAGAAATTAATGCGATGTTTGGCAATTGATTATTCACTAAGGCATTTGGGATAATTGATTTAAGACATTAGACAATCATAATATCGGGAGATATATAATCATAATTTAGAGTCTACTGTTGATTGGAAGATGCGGAAACTAACTAATTAATTAGAAGTTTAAATCCTTAAGTTTTAAGGTATAATAATTTCACTTGAATAGCCATATAGCTATTAATCTATATAACATAATAATAATTTGATTGGCATAATCTAGGATGGATTCTATTTTCCCACAATTCTCAATCGATTGCTTACTTTTTGATTTTTCATAGTTATTTTCTTTTCAATAATTTTAGAGTAATTATTAAATTAATTAATTTAATTTTGATTGCCTACATATTGATAAGAACTAGCATAGGGTTGGTAATTTCTTAGTTTTCGAGGGATCGACAATCTTACTTTCTCTATATTACTTGATTTCAATCTAGTATATTTGTTAGAGTATTCGCGATTTATTTATATTTATATTTTAAGCAAATCAAGTTTGTGCCATCATTGCTGGGGATTGGAAATATTAAAGCTTTTAGTTTTGTTGGTAATTTAGGTGCACTTGATGATGTGTGTTATTTTTGCTCTTCTTATAGGTATTTTATATGAAGAAGTAGAAGTGTTGCAATTCTACCACTAGATTAAAAAATATGGCATACTTTACATCAGTTGAGGTGAGAGAACAGAAGAAAGATAGAAGAGATGGTAGGTAACGAGGGTAATAATCAGATACAAGCAATTCCGCGAACACTACGAGATTATATAGTACCTATGATGATGGGTTCAACTATAAGGAAGCCTACTATTCAGGCTAACAACTTTAAGTTAAAGCCATCCCTTATTCAGATGGTTCAGATGAATTAGTTTGGAGGATATCCCAATGAAAGTCCTGACGAACATATTGCAAGATTCCTTCAATATTGCAATACAGTGAAGATGAACAATGTAACAGACAAGGTTATTAGATCACAACTCTTTCGCTTCTCACTGAGGGATAAAGCTAGAGTTTGGTATCATTCACTACTACAAGAGTCTACCACCACCTAGGTAGATCTCTCATCGAAGTTCTTAAGGAGATTTTTCTCACTAGTTAGGATTGCAAAATTAAGGAACGACATCGCTAACTTTACTAAGTTTAGTGGTGAGTCACTTTATGAAGCATGTGAGAGCTTTAAGGAGGCGATCAGAAAATGCCCACATCATGGCTTGCCAAATAATCTCCTGATTGAGATCTTCCATCTCAGTTTGGACGAGACATTGAGGTCCCTAGTTGATGTTGTAGCTGGAGGTGTTTTGATGGGTTAAGACGTATAATGAAGCTAGTGCACTGATAAAAGAGATGGCCTCCAGTGCACATAACTAGCAAAAAGAGAGAAGCAAGTTAGGAGTGGCAGTAGCTAGTGACAATAACACTATATCTCAATTAATAGCTCAAATTGTAGCTCTCACTACTCAAGTAAATAAACTCACCTCAACAGTCTTTTAATGCTAATCCTATTTGTAGATACCTATTTTTTGCCCATAATTTTTATTTTTACAAAAAGGGTCCTAATTCAAAAAAATAAAAAAAATAAAAAAAAATAAAAGATAAAAAGATAATAAAAATTAACAAATAATGAAAATACCAAAAAAATAAGAAAAGGAAAAATTATAAAAATTTCGTAGATTTTTAGGAAGTAATTTATATTAGGAATAATTAGTTTTAGTGTTAGTTTTAATTTTAGTTTAGTTAAAAATTTTTACTTTAGGGATTTAGAAAGTTTAAATATAATTTAATTGTA
Source organism: Lumnitzera littorea (assembly GCA_024138015.1). Lineage (NCBI taxonomy): Eukaryota > Viridiplantae > Streptophyta > Magnoliopsida > Myrtales > Combretaceae > Lumnitzera > Lumnitzera littorea. The sequence continues at coordinate 42,742,326 of JAMXBB010000006.1, read as the reverse complement.
ATTGCTGTCAAGACACGGAACAACAACCTAACAGATAAGTAGCGGAGTATTTGGATGGATTTAGTTGGAGGTTACGGGTTCGAGTCTCAGCAGGCACCTATGTCTTTATTTTTCTAACTTTGCAGAAGCGAAACGAAAATCAGTTTCATATCTAATTAAATCATGCGAAATCAGATTTTAATAAAATTTGAATCTAATTTAATCAGATACAATAGATATGATAGGATTCGACTTGGACTTTATAAAAGAAAAACAATAACGGGAATCTAAAAAAAAAAATCCACAATCCCTACCTCTAACGAACAGCAGTCGCAGTCAGACGATTGCACAATTCAATCACGCACGAATTCAATACTCCAGTCCGAAACGGAGCAGCTCCTTCAATAGGTGATAGCAGACCCGAGTAGTTTTATAGCTAACTTAAATAGCAGACACACAGCCAACAACAGACAGCCGAATCATCATCGGTACTTCACTACACTTCACACGACATGAACGCGAATACGCCCTCGACCGAACGCGAACGCCTCATCGCCAAACAGCATGCCTCATCGTTGAACGGCATGCCTCATCGTCAAACACGACCCTGTCACGAACACACGATTGCAGGCTCCAGTCATCCGCACGCCCACAGCAACTCCCAGTCTGCACATACCATTGACTCCCCGTGCACGATCTATACATACTGTCGACTCCCCATGCATGATCAGCCGCACACCACGAATAGTAGCTGTACTATAATTTCAGACCAACCCAAGCTTCCTCGGCTGGACTGCTCTCGCCTTAACATTGTTGCGCTCGCCCGACCGTTGCTGCGCTCATCGACTGAGCGACCAGACACACTCACAAGCAACAGCCGCTAGCACGACCGAATAGCATTAGGTTCAATCTTTATCAAAATTTTACTAAGTAATTATTTATTATTATTATGTTAGATTGTTATTATTATTAAGATCTTTGGTAGTTTAACATGGTGTATATACATAGATGGGTATATCTTAGTTTAAGGTACTTCTCTTAGTATAGATTAGATATTATATTGATTTAAGTGAATTTTTTTTTATAAGTAGTGGTATATATATAAGGATATATAGATATTAGGTAAGGGATTATTAAGATAAGTTTTTATATACATTATTATATTAATTATATTTTAGTTGACATAATGTATAATATGTATATATATGTTAGTTTAGGAGTTTTAGTATTAGTTCTTATACAAGTGTATTATATAGGAATTAATTTATTTCGTTAGATAGTTATGTATCCTTAGGGATTTTTTAGATTAGTTTTAGGGTTTTCTCATATAAAAAACTATTTTATCTTTTTATCTTTTTTTTTTTGCATAGGTATTTTTTTTTTTTAGCATTATGATTTTAGAATTTTCTCACTTAGAAAAATTTATTTTAAAAATAAAAATAATAAAAACTCCATTTTTTTTTTAAAAAAAAGACTTTTAGAGAGTTTTTTATAAAATAAAAGGACTTAGTGAATTAGAACTCTTTGGAGTTTTGAAAAACTAAATTGATAATAACGTAAACTCAATCGGTTTTCAAAAAATTAAAATAAATCAACACACTAAAGTTTTTTTTTAAAGTTTTTTGGAAAGAACTACGATCGTCTGATCCCGGCTAGTGGGTACGTAGGCACCTTCGGGGCGACGATAAAATATGTTAAACTTAGGTTCTTTTTTTTCTTTTAATTTTTATTTATTTTTTAAAATTATAATTAGAAAAATAATCCTAATTTCGGCAAATAAATAGTGGTACCTGTTAGGGTTTAATAGGTTAGCCCCCGAATTCGGAACCCTCTAGTTCTTTGTTAAAATTGAAATCAAAGACCGGTAGCTAAATCGTAACTAATCCACCTAATTGGTTATGGTTTCTTTTTTTTCTCGACTTCGATCGGGTGGCGACTCCAAAAATTTTTCTAAACAAAAAACCAGAATTTCTCAATTTCTTTAGTCGATGATTAATATTAAATGGGTTAGGGTTTAGTATTAATCAGAAAATGAGAAATTAATTTTAAATAAAAGAAATCGAAAATCAGACTCGACAGTTTTGCGACTCCACTGGGGACGACTAGAGGGCTAGCCACTAAAAGTTGCTGAAAATAGGATTATTTTTCAAAAAAAAATGAAATAATAAAAAATAAAAAAGAACTTAGGTATGTTATTTTACTTATTTGTTTATTTTATTTATTTGTTTTTTTTACTAACATTTTTTTCTTAGTTGTGGCAGTTTGTTTAAGGGGAAATTTTGGGGGGTTTGACTTATATCTTTTATTTATTTATTTATTTTATTTTTTTTCTTTTTCTGCATCACAAATGCATGGTAGATACGGTCAGAACCAGGCCGTCTTAGGACCTTATGAGGGGGGCTATTGTATAAGCTTCGGATGTTGTGGGGTAACCACCTTTCGGGGCCGATCAGGCTACCCTACTCAAGTTCAGATGCGACCATAGAATCGTTGCTTTGAAAAACGTAGTGGTTGCAGAACCTAAGGACCTTTAGAACCTACCCCTTATATCACATCAAAAATTTTTCAAAAATCATAAGAACCTATGTTGTGGCGAACCTACATTGATAAAAGTAGTTGTGAAATTGTGATTGTGATTGTAATCTTCCCTTGTAAATAATTTGTAATATTTTTTATGTAAAGTTTAGAATACATTGTAATTGTAATTTTAATTTTGATTAGTCATGGTTGGACCAAGTTAAAGGCCTTTTGAAGACATTCATGTCCACCTACCGCATTGGCCACAAAAGCTACTTCAAACGTGGTTTCGACTTTTCAGCCCAGATAAACAAGAGTTTATTGAGAATAAGATTGGGTCCATCCTCTCTCTACAAAAGATCCCTGTGAACATCACTCTAGTGCGGGCCTTAGTCCACATTTGGGAGCCCGAATCCATCAGTTTCTGTATGGGCTTATATCAGTTAAGCCCAACTGTAGAAGAATACTCCCAATTGTTGTAGGCTCCTACAATCACGGATGATATTTACGTCCCAGACATAGAAGCTGCAGCACCAAAGATCTTCAGCAAGTTGCTGGGAATCAGAAAAACTGAAATAAACCAAGTTCTAAATCAAGGAAGGACCATTCGATTAAAGGATGTCATGGACTAGTTTTCTACTGAAGTGAAACATAGAGAAAAACGCGAGGTTTTTTATGCAAGTTTAGAAGCGTGGCACCAGTACCAGGTCAATGCTTTTATACTGGTAATCTTCAATACAATCTTATTCCCTGATGAAAGACGTTGAGTCCATTTCAGAATTGCAGAACTCATAGCCTAATTCCTTGAAGGGAAATCATATGTCCCAACTCTTCTGGCCGAGTAGATCCGGTCACTAAACCATCTCAAGAAAAAGAAATGAGGAGATTTGAAAACTAACATGGTCCTACTGGTGGTCTGGTTCGTTAGCCACATGAGAAGTTACCAGCTCGATTTTAATCAAGCCGAGTTTACTCAGCAATATGATCTCATCAAATCTTTTGGAGAAAGAATCGAGCTGCCAAAAAATATAACTAACCGCTACTGGGTCCAATACTTTCAGAGTATGAAAGCGGAAGAATTGTTGTTAACACTCAGGTGGTTTGCAAGCAAGGAAATAATAAGAGGATGTAGAGACTTCAAAGCAATTCCTCTGATCGGCTTCAACCTCTGCATCGCATATGTTCCAGCCAATGGACTTATTAAGGACATGATCTCTAGACCATCATTAGAAGCTACCTCACTAGACTTCCTTAACCCTGGTATGATGATGGTTGATAAAACAACCAAGCTTCAAAGCATTCGAGCTCTTTGGTGCATGAGAAAGACAACCCCTACCACTAGAAGGATAATAGCTAGGAGTCAGACAACCAAAGGATTTCTTTATCACCAACTAAAAGGGTTGAAAGATATGGAAGACAACGAAGAAAAGAGGGAAGTTCAAGCTGAACCAGAGAGGAAGAGTAAAAGAGAGTAGGAGTTGGAAAGCCGTTGCAAGGAGTACCATCAGAAGATAAAGGCATTGGAAGCACAACTGAAGAGGACCAAGGGCAAAGAAGAGCAAGCTCCCATGATTCGAAAGAAGAGGAGGATGCAGGATAAGCTTACTAGTCATTAGGAGATTAAATTTTAGATTTTATATTTTTTATGTTTTCGTTAGAATTCATTTTTATGAATAGAATAAAAGGTGTAAAGCTTCGCAATTGCAAAAATTAATAAAAGTTAGTTAGGTTTTGCCACATCAAAGGTTCCCCCCAATTCTTGATTTTTTTCATTACACTCGTGTGACATGCATTTTATGTTTGAACGATTAACCACCTCTTTTTAGGAAAATATAATATGTACTAACCCTTTGTTGAGTTGTTTAATCTAAATCAGGTAAAATTTCAAGATAGCTCCCAAACGTCAAGTCTTTCAGAGAAGTCCGATTAGAACCCGTTCCCAGACCAGGATGGCTACCACTTAAGGAAATGATGGAGACCCCGAGATCAATGATTCCTCTTAGTTGAGGTTTCGTTCCATAGAAAGGGCTATGGAGAAGATGGCAGAACAGATGAGCTTCCTAGCAGATAGCATTTCTTTGCTACGAGCTACAGCACCGGCCAATGAAGAAGGTTCCAAAACCCGTTATGGGAAGAATACACAAGCTCCTGAAGCAGAACACGAATATCAAAAAGACCCATTCGAATCAGAAGGAGTTTACCCAAAAGACAACCCGACTTTTGAACCTGATATGTATGCTGGTTCGAGACCTGTTGACCATGGGCCAAGTATGGACAGCTTGAAAGAACTGGAAAAGAAATTGACATAACAGATCACTGAGAAGATGAAGGCATTTGTAGGGTGTGATGGATTTGAACAAGTGGGGATCACAGAATTTTCCGCGTATGACATGGGATCATACCCTGAGAAGTTTAAGGTGCCGGAATTCGAAAAGTATAACGGGACGGGTTGCTCTAAGCTTCACACCAGGTTGTATGTCAAGAAGATGGGAAAATACGTTCAGTATGACCCACTCATGGTACAAACATTTCAGGATAGCCTGACCGGACTGGCCCTAACATGGTATGCCCAGCTTGATTTGAATCAGATAAATACATGGGAGAAACTTGCTTGAGCATTTTATGAATAATATAAATTTAATGTGGAAGTAGCCCCGACTATGATGGACTTGGTTGCTCTACAGAAGAAGAATAATAAATTGTTCGAAGAATAATAAATTGTTCAAAGAATACGCTCAAAGATGAAGGTCCTTAGCTACAAGAATCTCTACTCCAACGACCGAGAAAGAGCTTACATTGGCTTTCCTTAACACCTTGGAGAGGCCCTATTTCTCTCATCTCATCGAGCAGGCCTCATCTAGTTTTGCTGAGGTAGTAGCGGCCGGGTGCAGGATTGAAAGTGTCGTCTCTTCCAATAAACTGCAGGACTTAGCAGATAGAAGACCACCTGCGTCATCATCTAGTCCTAGACCAGCCGCCAGCAAGCCTAAAGAATCCATGGTTGGTATGGTAAATTCAAATGCCAGACCAAATGCTCAAGTCGCTTTTAGGGCGAATACACCTCCCGCTCAACAACAGTACAGAGATCAGTTTCAAACTAACAAGACTTATAGACAATTTACCAAGATACCGGTTCCTTTGAGTCAAGTCTTCGAGAAGTTGTGAAGGGATAATTTGTTACGATACAAACTTCCTAGCGATCGATATCGACCGAGATTCTTTGACTCCACAGTAAAGTGCGAATACCACTATGGACAAGTGGGGCATTCGACTGATGCATGCTGGAGATTGAGGAATAAGATTTAGGACTTGATAGATGAAGGGACGGTACAATTGGATTTTGTGGAAGCCCCAGTTCCTAATGTTAACAATAACCCCTTACCTAACCATAGGTCGATGATTGGTATGATTTTTGATGACTGTGCTATTAATGTCATCGATTCAGATAAGAAGCCTAAGGTTTTTGAGTTCTATATTAGCAACCGGACTCCAGAAGTGAAGAGGTACACATTTTACGTACCGTTGCCACCAGAAAATTACAAGGTTGCTCCATTTAACTATCACCTGGTAAATCAGGAGAAACCCGGTTCTCTGGTAGGGGGCATTACCCGATCAGGAAATATTTATCATCCAAGAGAGGAGCAGGGGAGGAAAGTCATGTTAGGAGAATCAAACGATAGGACGGCGGCCGAACACATTGAGGGACTATCGGCTTTTACCAAAATGCTCAAGTCAAGTGAGTATAAAATCATGGATCAACTCAGTAAGACTCCTGCACAAATATCACTAATGGGTCTGCTAATTGCATCTGAACTACACAGGGAGGCTTTGTTTCGCACTTTAAATGAGGTGAAGGTCCCTCGAGAGATTCCAACTGAGAAGATGGGACTGGTTACTAATTCGATCCTCGTAATAGATCAAATTTCATTTTTGACTGAAGAATTGGGCGAGGAAGGGAACAAACATACAAAGCCACTCTTTATCATGGTAAGGAGTAATGACATAATTGTCACCAGGGTACTCATTGACAACGGATCGTTGCTAAACGTTTGCCCCCTCGCCACCTTGGATTTGCTGGGCATCGACACATCTGCAATTAAGCCTTCTTCTACAACAGTCAGGGCCTTTGATGGTTCTAGAAGAGAGATCATAGGGGAGATTGATTTATCCATGAGTATTGGCCCTCAGCACTTCACTATTCAATTCCAAGTCATGGACATTCCAAGATCTTTCAATTTACTGTTAGGAAGACCTTGGATTCATGCAGCAGGGGCCATACCTTCGAACCTGCACCAAAAATTGAAGTTTATCTCCAATGGCCAAGTGATTACAATTCTGGGAGATCAAGATTACGAAATCTATAAGGAGACGGCTATACCCTACATAAGAAGTGGGGGATAAGAGGAGCTGGGTTTACAAATGTTTGAAGAAGTGAACATGATTACTAGTCCCGACAGAGAGGGTGAAAGAAGGAAGGGATCCAAGGAAGGTCAGATTGGTACCTATGGCCTTGGTTACAATCCTACCCCGGTGGAAGAATTCTAGAAAAAGTAAGCAAGGGGCAAGAAAGGTAACAGATTATACCATGCCTCGATGACCTTTCCACCACTAGTTGAGACATTCATACGAGAAGAGACTCAAGCCCGAGAATCTGACAAAGAAGGATCAACAAACTCGCCACCCAAGTTCCAGCATCATTTCAACAACTTGTTCTCCATCCCGGAAAATTGCAACAAGTCTTCCCTAGGGTAAAGGGGTGACCCGTAATTAGTATTTTTTGAATTTTTATTTTCAATAGTCATTGTTTTAAATGTATTGTTGAACCTTTCGTTCAAAATTAGTTAGGCCTTTATCTCATTTGAGACCACACCTCCATTTATTCAATGAAATCTTAGTTCATTTTTTTCCTATGATGCTCTTCAGTTCTCTTTTGTTTACATGCATTTTTTCATACATTCTCATTCAGATTCAATGAAACAAGCGAAAACCAGGAATACCTCGTACAGGTAGAAAATCAGAATATCGATATAGTTTCCAGCCCTATTGGGTTAGTCGTCGAGAGCGATGTCGATGACCACAGTAATATACAAGAGGAATGGCAAAAACATGAACTAGATAGGATCACAATTGATGAACCGATTAAGACAATTAACGTGGGGAACGAAGAAAATCTTAGGAATTTACAAATTGGGGCGAGTTTAAAAGAGAAACAAAAAACAGAAATGATTACGTTGTTAGCTGATTATCAAGACGTGTTCGTTTGGTCGTATGAAGATATGCTTGGGTTGGACCAGTCGATTGTAGTCCATCGTTTACCCACACAGGAGGACGTCCAACCAAAAAAGCAAAAATTGAGAAGAAACTACTGGAGGTTGGATTCATCGAAGTGTCGGATTACCCGGAATTGGTAGCTAATATTGTTCCAGTAATGAAGAAAAATAGGAAAGTTAGAGTGTGTGTAGACTTTCGAGATCTCAACCAGGAAACACCTAAGGATAATTTTCCATTGCCTCACATTGATGTCTTAGTGGATAACACTTCTGGAAATCATCTATTCTCTTTCATGGATGGTTTTTTTGGATATAATCAGATTCGGATGTCCGAAGAGGATAAGATGAAAACGAATTTTATTACGACTTGGGGAACATTTTGCTATAAGGTGATGCCATTTGGGTTGAAGAATGCAGGCACAACATATCAGAGAGCCATGGTTGCAATCTTTCATGACATGATGCATAAAGAAATAGAAGTGTATGTTAAAGATATGATTGCGAAGTCCAAAGAGGAGGAGGATCACCTAGAAAACCTGAGAAAGTTGTTTGATAGGCTAAGAAAGTACCACTTGAAATTGAATCCGGAGAAGTGTACCTTTGGTGTGACGTCAGGAAAATTGTTGGGGTTCATAGTCAGCCAAAGAGGTATTGAAGTCGATCCTGATAAGGCCAAAGCTATAATTGACATGCCTCCTCCACAAACACTCAAGGAAGTGCGAGGATTGCTGGGGCGTTTAAATTACATCGCCTGATTCATAGCATAGTTAACGGACAAATGCCGCCCTCTTTTTAAGCTGTTAAAAAAAAAACACAAAGATCAGTTGGAATGGGGAATGCGAAGAGGCTTTCACGAAAATCAAAGAATATCTCATGAAACCTCCAGTGTTGGTAGCTCCTAAACCTGGAAAGCTGTTGTTTTTGTACCTGACCATAATGACGGAATCAATGGGATCTGTGCTTGGCCAGAAGGATGAAGAAGGGAAAGAGCGAGTTGTTTATTATCTAAGTAAGAAGTTCACAGAAGGGGAGAAAAAATACTCAAAAGCTGAAAGAACCTGTTGTGCATTGGTCTGGGTTATGCATCGGCTCAAACAATACACATTGTATTATCAAATCGAGTTGATAACACAACACAATCTTCTGAAATACTTAGCTGAAAAACCGGCTCTCATTGGTAGAGTTTCAAAATGGCAGATGTTGCTGATAGAATTTGTCATTAAGTATGTGAGCCAAAGTTCAGTCAAGGGGCAAGCTTTGGCGAATCAATTAGCGGAGAATCCTTCTGAGGATACCCCTCAAGGAACACAAGTTAAGTTTCCCGATGAAAACATCCTAGTAGCGGGAAATGATTCTAATGGTGAAATAGTTGAAAAATCTTCAGGGTGGAAAATGTTCTTTGATGGAGTAGCTAATGTGTTTGGATGTGGAGTAGGGGCAATTCTGGTATCCCCTGGAGGTACACAATTTCCAATGGCTGTAAGATTGGTTTTCCCATGTACCAATAACATTACAGAATACGAAGCGTGTATTTTGGGGCTCAAAATCGCATTGTTTAAGGAGATACGGGAATTGCAGGTGTATGGAGATTCTTTGTTGATTATAGGCCAAGCTCGGGGTGAATATAAGACGAAAGACCCCAAATTAGTGCCTTATCGCCAACATTTGGCCGAGTTGATAACCAAGTTTGAAAAGATTATTTTTGTGTACGTACCAAGGGTTCAAAACCAATTTGCTGATGCTCTTGCAACTTTGGAATTAATGATTCAAATATTGAAAGGAGTAGAGATTCAGTCACTTAAAATTGAAATTGAAGAAAAGCCTGCTTTTTGTTTGGCAATGGAAAGTTCATGTAACGAAAAGCCTTGGTATCATGATATCAAAATATTTTTACAACATAGTACGTACCTTGAAGGAGCAGAAAGGAAGGATAAAAAATTGATTAGAAGATTGGCGGCTCAATACTTGATGAGTGATTCTGCATTGGACTGATGATCGTTTGACGGTACGCTTTTACGTTATGTAGACGGGAAAGAGGCAGAGATGCTAATGAAAGAAGTGCACGAGGGAGTATGTGGCCCTCATATGAATGGCTACATGCTTGCCAAGAAAATCATGAGGATGGGATATTACTGGTCAATTGTAGAGGCGGATTGTATTGCATATGTTAGACGTTGCCATTTATGCCAAATCTATGCGAACAAGATAAATGCTCCACTTCAAGAGTTGCATACACTATCAGCACCATGGCCTTTTTCGATGTGGGGAATAGATATCATCGGCCCAATCACTCCAAAAGCATCTAACGGGCATCGATTTATATTGATAACTATTGATTATTTTACTAAGTGGGTTGAAGCCTCATCCTACTTTAGTGTGACAAAGGGAGTAGTGGTCAAGTTCATCAGGAGGGACATACTGAATCTGAATAATAAATTGATGTCTAAGTTATGCCGACACTTCATAATCATTCATAGAAATTCTACTCCTTATCGGCCCTAGATGAATGGAGCCGTAGAAGCAACCAATAAGAATATCAAAAGAATTATTGAGAAAATGGCCATTACGTATCAAGATTGGCATGAGATGTTACCATTTGCACTCATGGCCTATCGAACTTCTATCAGGACATAAATAGGGGCAACCCCTTACTCATTGGTATACGGAATGGAGGTTATACTGCCAGTAGAGGTTGAGATCCTGTCTCTCAGAATATTGTCAGATACTCAGTTAGATGAGGCTGATTAGGTAAAGAAGCGTATTGAGCAGTTGAACCTAATTGATGAAAAAAGGCTAACAGCTTTATGCCACAACATTTGCTATCAGCAACGAATGGCTAGGGCTTTCAACAAAAAAGTACGACCCCGGAGTTTTGAGCAAGGTGATATGGTGTTGAGGAAGGTGTTGCCTAACATAACTGATTCAAGAGGGAAGTTTGCCCCAAACTCTAAAGGGCCTTACATTGTGAAGAAAGTATTGCCTGGAGGAGCTATTATCTTGTCTCAAATGGATGGTCTGGATTTGAAGGACCCAGTAAATGCTAATGCATTGAAGATGTATTATCCTTGAACATCAATGAAATTTTGCAAATAATCTTACTATTACTGTGGTCTCATTTTCATTTTCTACATGCAAAGGTTGTATTCTTAGTAGTCGTTAACATTGGATAAATATCCTTAGCCTTCCTTTTCCTCATCCCACTAAAAGACCCCACTTCTCACTCTATTATTTACCCAAACAAACCTTACACACAAAAAACCACAAGAAAAATAATCATTTAATTTGAAGTGATGACTATTGATAAAAATTCTTTTAATACTTTATTGTGGTTAACCCCCCAAAGAAAGGGAGATCTATTTCCTATTTTTCAGGATAGGGCCATGTTCAAAAAGGGTAACGTGTGGCGTGTAAGTAGAAACTCGCTTGAGAACAAATGCTTGCTCGGAAAGCCAATGTTTAGACTGGAAGTTCAATACAGGACATCCTTGTTCAAGAAGAATATGTTTTACATTTGATTCAAGCTTAAGTTGTTTTAAAAAAAAAAAGATGGAGATTTTGGAAAAAGATGGTAGAATAAAGAAGAAGAATAATGAAAACAAGAAAAGCAATGGTAAGGGTCAGAATTGTTGGTTCTAATTGGACTGCTTAATAAGACGAGAGACAATTTGGGAGCTATCATTGAAACCAGGTAAGTGGTTCTAAACCTGATAAAACATTGCATTGACAATTGGTTTTCCCCTAAGGATAATAGCTTATTAACGAGATAGTTAGCTCATAAATCATGGTCCTAGCGTGTCTTCAACTTCCGATCGTCGAACTCACACAACGTTATTCAACTCAAAATTTCTTTAAGGGATTTAACACTTCGATCAGCTTATGGAGCGTTATTTCAACTCATATTCTCATTTAGGGATTTAGCCAGTTCATAGAGCATAGTCCCAATCTAAAGTTTCTTAAGTTTCTGGCTGACTCCTAAAACAGTCCCAATTCGGAGTTTCACAGGCTCTCAGTCACCCAACTCATAAAACTTATAATCTTTCAGGGATTTAGCAAGCTCATGGAGCACTATCCCGATCTAAGTCTTCTTCAGATTTTTTAGGTCTTAGCCAGCTCATGGGGCGCTTTGATCGCCTTGGTTAGTTAGCTCATTAAGGGTACGACCAAGTTTCTTCATTTTTTAGGTCTTAGCCAGCTCATGGGGTGCTTTGACCGCCTTAGTTAGTCAGCTCATTAAGGGCATGATCCAAGTCTTCTTCATTTTTAAGGTCTTAGCCAGCTCATGGGGTACTTTGACCACCTTGGAAAGTCAGCTCATTAAGGGCATGATCCAAGTTTTCTTTGGATTTTTTAAGTCTTAGCCAGCTTATGGGGCGCTTTGACCGCCTTGGTTAGTCAGCTCATTAAGGGCACGATCCAAGTTTCTTCATTCTTTAGGTCTTAGCCAGCTTAAGGGGCGCTTTGACCGCCTTGGTTAGTCAGCTCATTAAGGGCATGATCTAAGTCTTCTTCATATTTTTAGGTCTTAGTCAGCTCAAGGGGCGCTTTGACCGCCTTGGTAAGTCAGCTCATTAAGGGCACCGATCCATGTTTTCTTCAGATTTTTTAGGTCTTAGCTAGTTCATGGGGTACTTTGACCGCCTTGGTTAGTTAGCTCATTAAGGGCACGATCCAAGTTTCTTCATTCTTTAGGTCTTAGCCAGCTCAAGGGGTGCTTTGACTGCCTTGGTTAGTCAGCTCATTAAGGGTACGATCCAAGTCTTCTTCAAATTTTTAGGTCTTAGCTAGCTCAAGGGGAGCTTTGACTGCTTTGGTTAGTCAGCTCATTAAGGGCACGATCCAAGTTTCTTCATTTTTAGGTTTTAGCCAGCTCATGGGGCGCTTTGACTGCCTTAGTTAGTAAGCTCATTAAGAGCACGATCCAAGTCTTCTTCAGATTTTTTAGGTCTTAGCCAGCTCAAGGGGCGCTTTGACCACCTTGGTAAGTTAGCTCATTAAGGGTACAATCCAAGTTTTCTTTAAGCTTTAGGTCTTAGCCAGCTCAAGGGGTGCTTTGACCGCCTTGGTTAGTTAGCTCATTAAGGGCACGACCAAGTTTCTTCATTCTTTAGGTCTTAATCAGCTCAAGGGGCACTTTGATCGCCTTGGTTAGTTAGCTCATCAGGGCACTACCAAGTTCTCATTATTCTTTTTAGGGGATTTTTGCCAACCCATGAAGGTGCTATCCCTTACTATTCTTCAAACTAACCTTTGTCAAGTGACTTAACATTACTTAGGATAGAGTCGTCTTGAGGCAAAAACGGTGTCTCTTTTGTCTTTGTGGTAAAGTTTTACTTAAACTTTACCACAAAGAGGGGCAGCTGTAGACACCTATTTTTTGCCCACAATTTTTATTTTTACAAAAAGGGTCCTAATTCAAAAAAATAAAAAAGATAAAAAGATAATAAAAATTAACAAATAAATTAAATACCAAAAAAATAAGAAAAGGAAAAATTATAAAAATTTCGTAGATTTTTAGGAAGTAATTTATATTAGGAATAATTAGTTTTAGTGTTAGTTTCAATTTTAGTTTAGTTAAAAATTTTTACTTTAGGGATTTAGATAGTTTAAATATAATTTAATTGTAATGAATGTCAAGACACAGACTAACAGCCTAATAGATAAGTAGCGGAGCATTTGGGTGGATTTAGTTGGAGGTCACGGGTTTGAGTCTCAGCAGACACCTATGTCTTTATTTTTCTAACTTTGCAGAAACAAGACGAAAATCAGTTTCATATCTAATTAAATCATGTGAAATCAGATTTGAATAAAATTTGAATCTAGTTTAATAAGATACAATAGATATGATAAGATTCGATTTGGACTTTATAAAAGAAAACAACAACGGGAATCTAAAAAAAAAAAATATCCACAATCCCTACCCTCTAATGAACAGCAGCCGTAGTCAGACGACTGCACAATTCAATCACGCACGAATTCAATACTCCAGTCCGAAACGGAGAAACTCCTTCAACACGTGATAGCAAACCCGAGCAATTTTATAGCTAACCTAAACAGCGGACACACAGCCAACAACAGACAGCCGAATCATCATCGCCACTTCACTGCACTTTATACGACACGAATTCAAACACGCCCCTGACCGAACACAAACGCCTCATCGTTGAACACGCCCCTATCACGAACACACGATTGCAGGCTCTAGTCATCCGCATGCCCACAGCAACTCCCATTCTGCACATACTGTCGACTCCCCACGTATGATCAGCTGTATGCTACAAACAGCAGCTGCACTACAATTTTAGACCAACCTAAGCTTCCTCAACTGGATTGCTCTCGCTTGAACGTTGCTGTGCTCGCCCGACCGTTGCTGCGCTCATCGACTGAGCGACCAGACACACTCACAAGCAACAGCCGCTAGCACGACCGAATAGCATTAGGTTCAATCTTTATCAAAATTTTACTAAGTAATTATTTATTATTATTATGTTAGATTGTTATTATTATTAAGATCTTTGGTAGTTTAACATGGTGTATATACATAGATGGGTATATCTTAGTTTAAGGTACTTCTCTTAGTATAGATTAGATATTATATTGATTTAAGTGAATTTTTTTTTATAAGTAGTGGTATATATATAAGGATATATAGATATTAGGTAAGGGATTATTAAGATAAGTTTTTATATACATTATTATATTAATTATATTTTAGTTGACATAATGTATAATATGTATATATATGTTAGTTTAGGAGTTTTAGTATTAGTTCTTATACAAGTGTATTATATAGGAATTAATTTATTTCGTTAGATAGTTATGTATCCTTAGGGATTTTTTAGATTAGTTTTAGGGTTTTCTCATATAAAAAACTATTTTATCTTTTTATCTTTTTTTTTTTTGCATAGGTATTTTTTTTTTAGCATTATGATTTTAGAATTTTCTCACTTAGAAAAATTTATTTTAAAATAAAAATAATAAAAACTCCATTTAAAAAAAAAATAAGACTTTTAGAGAGTTTTTTATAAAATAAAAGGACTTAGTGAATTAAGACTCTTTGGAGTTTTGAAAAACTGAATTGATAATAATGTAAACTCGGTCGGTTTTCAAGAAATTAAAATAAATCAACACACTAAAGTTTTTTTTTTAAAGTTTTTTGGAAAGAACTACAATCGTCTGATCCCGGCTAGCGGGTACGTAGGCACCTTCGGGGCAACGATAAAATATGTTAAACTTAGGTTCTTTTTTTTTCTTTTAATTTTTATTTATTTTTTTAAATTATAATTAGAAAAATAATCCTAATTTTGGCAAATAAATAGTGGTACCCGTTAGGGTTTAATAGGTTAGCCCCCGAATTCGGAACCCTCTAGTTTTTTGTTAAAATTGAAATCAAAGACCGATAGCTAAATCGTAATCAATCCACTCAATTGGTTACGGTTTCTTTTTTTTCCCGACTTCGGTCGAGTGGCGACTTCAAAAATTTTTCTAAACAAAAAACCGGAATTTCTCAATTTCTTTAGTCGAGGATTAATATTAAATGAGTTAGGGTTTAGTATTAATCGGAAAATGAGAAATTAATTTTAAATAAAAGAAATCGAAAATCAGACTCGACACTATTGTTTTTTATGAGTTATGTTCAGGATCACATTCAACTGTTGAGTGCTTAACTGGGAATTACTCAACTCCAACCAGTGGAGAATAGGTGAATTTTGTTAATAATTTTTAATGCGGCAATCAAGGATCATATTTGAATACATATAATCCTGGGTGGCATAATCATCCAAATTTTTCATGGAGAAATGAGAACAATGCATTCCAACCACCACTTAGATTCCAGAAGCAAGGGCCTGCTCAAAATGCTCCACCTCAGCAAAATCAGTTTAGAATAGAAGAGCTCATGTTGAGTTACATGCAAAAGACTAACACCATGCTATAGAATCAACGGGTGACTATTCGAAACCTAGAGAATCAGATTAGTTAGATTTCTCAACAGTTGAGTAATAGACCATCAAGGTCTTTACTTAGTAATATTGAAGAGAATCCTAGAGGTATCAATGCTGTAAACCTTAGGAAATCAATTATTTGAACCTTAATTCAAGTTCGAGTGCCCTAAATTGTATAATAAGTCGATAAGGCTAGTAACAATAAAAGATTATGAAATTTAATAAATCAAATATAACACTGATAACAAAATCTTATAAATTGATTGAAACCCTAAATCGCGTACTAAAACCCTAAAACTGATTTATGCACCATTAATCAAAATTGAACCCGAATTTATTCGAAACCCTAAAATTATAACTATAAGTTTATAAAATAGTTAAATATTATTCAATAGTGATATAATTATAGTCGATTACAATTATCAATTAAATCGCTTATTCGCATAAAATTTTAACGAAATCGCTACATTAACTTGTAAAAATTATAATTGTAATGGGTACAAAATAAATTGATAAATTTTCAAAAAAATTTCAAAATTAATTTATGAGGAGTATTGTTATAATTTATATGTTTATAAAAATTATATATATATATTATTAATTTTTATTTTCTTCCTTTTTCTTTTTCTCTTTTCTTACTTTTCTCCTTGCTACACATCTTGGAACCGAAATAAAAATATCACAATAGCAACCCATGTGATGAAATTCAAATTGCCAAGTGTTGATTATACAATAAAAGAAAAATTGGAAATGATTAACTTTTTCCTATCCTCATTAATATATAGAATAGGATAGGATTTTACTTTTTTTTTGTTCTCTTTTGAATTGCTGCACACGTTTAAATAAGAGAGAAACAAAATCTGGAAAAAATTGCAAAACAAACCGAAACCAAAAGAAGTAAAAAAAATCCTAGAAAGCTAAAAACGTGAAGAAAGAAGAAGAAAGGAAGAAAAGAAGAAGAAAAAATTAAAAATAATAGGTAAGTAAAAGTATTTTAGTAGTATATGTGTATAGCATATGGTATGTACATGTATATATGTGGTATTTGTATTGTATTTTAGTGAATATTACATTGCTATTACATGTATATATGCATAAGTACTTAAATTGAAATATATATGTATGTATAAAGATATGTATGTATACATGTATGTACATGAGTATATTATATGGTAGGAGTATGTAGTATGTATTTTTTTTAGATTACATATAATAGGTATTAAGTATTTTTACAAAATAACTATAGGAATATACATATATACATGTACACGTGAACTATATATTGATGTATATATGTATAAATTATTTTCGTATGTATATATATATGAATATGTAGTTGTATAGTATGTATAAGTATTTGTATATTACCTATATATATTTATGTATTCGGTAGTTATATTTATGTACAATGTATACTATATTATATGAGTATACCTATATTTATAAATAAAAAAAATACATGAATGTATGTATGTGTACATAAGAGTATGTCAAATAAGTATTTAATGTTTTCATAAAATAAATATATACATATGTCTACATATGGCATATAACATATAGTATATATATGTAGTATACCGAATATATATATAATATAATAATATCTACAAACTAAAATAAATTTATAATTATGTAAGGAGTAGGTATATATATATATATATATATATATAATACCGTAAATTAGGAATTTCTCAATAAAGTAAAATTATAAAATTTATCAAATATACTATAAGTCTATATATATATTATGTATATAAATCATAAATATAAATGAATAATTAGAAAATAAGAAATAACAAAAATAATAATAGCAATAATAATAATAATAATCATAATAAGGCTAAAATCTCAAAAATAGGAAAAGTATGCTTAAAATAATAAAAATATCAATTATATGGTTTAAATAATTATTAAATCATAAATATATTAAGAAAAAGATAAAATTAATATTTTATAATTTTTAAACTAAAATAATAAATTTTGTAATATTTTTATATCACAATTCAAACTGCGAGTCACAACGTCCAAAACAGATCTCGTTACGAGAAAATATAGTTGAAAACGATTAAAATAGACTATAAGTTCATAATTATTTGAACTAAAACGAAAAGGTTATATGTAATTCAATAAAAAGCTTGAATCGACAATTTCACATAATTAGGTGAAGTAGACCTTACAAATTATGATACTAGTTTAGCTTTAAATTCCCAAACTTACAAATTTTTATTATTCTTAGGTGATTTTGATATTTACCCTAAGCTACCACTAGATTACTACGACTCTTGAGTTGGCTATGGCTGAGTGAGTTTTTCCTAATGATTCCATACTTGTTTGTGTTTGTAGTTAGTGAATATAAGTTATGATCGATAAATGAATATGTATGGAGTTAGGTTATGCTTGTGCATGATAATTGTTGTTAATGGTGAATTTACTTTAAAATTTCAATAATGTAATGATTGTTGCATAGTAGATTCACTAAGAATAGATTGTTTATGACTTGAAATGATCATTGAATAAATAAGACCTAATCTTATTCGACTAGAAAAGTTAACTTAGATTACGCATAATCATGTACTGCATAACTAATTTCGGCAGTCACATTATACGGAGGTGGCGAGAGGCCATACGTGGGTTGATTATTGATTGTTATAGATTTCGTATAGTGCACATGTGCGATATGACCATATCTTGGCCTGCAAAATGACTAGGCGTTGGAGGCACTAACCGCCTGGCTAAGGGTCGAGTTTAGAGGCCTTCATTTAGGGGTAAATAAGGGTTGCGTAAACTTACTCATAATCATATGTAGAACTCATTTTAATAAAACTGATAATGGATATACCATTAAATTTTGAATACGAAACACGGAGTTTCGTTTATAAGATATGTTCTAATATGATACCCGAATCTAACTGTGCCGATGTATCTCCAACCCTGACTTTAGAGGGCGTTAAATCCGAGTTGCATGCAATACCTGTCACCTATATGTATTTGTTTGGTATACTGATTGTCATGTATTCATTTGATTGAACTTAATTATTGTATAACTTGATTGCTATATGATTGAGGGAAATTATCTCACTAAGCTAGTTAGCTTATATCCTTGTACTCTTCTTTCATAGGCCGATCTATTTATAGAGTCGGGCCATCGTATGCTCGAGGTTAGTGTTCTACACGGGGTCAATGTAGGAGCTAGATGTGATTAGAGAGTATTTCTGATAGTTTATAGAGCTAAATATGTAATTGATATACTGGTTTAACTTAAGACATATTTCAAACTTCTTATTTGTAAACTTTTATATAAATAAACCATGTGTTATGTTTTTATAATTTATTATTTGTCATGAAATGATATTGCTTATGCTTGCATACTTTTGGTAGTTAGTTGTAGCTGGAGCCTTGTGTATCGTATAAAAGGGTTGTCGATTGTAAGGGAATTCAATCTGCAATCTTTTGTACGGTATACGATGACTGCCACGACTAGCCCCTTCGGGTCGTGACAAATGCTATTATGCTAAGGAGTAGAAAAGCATTAGAAACAGTTGACAGACGAATTGAAGAAAATGTGGAGATTCCAAAGGTAGAAAAAGGGAAGGAGATAGAAGAGGAACCAACGTAGAAGTCACCATAAGTGAAACCGTATATTCCTCTAATCCCCTTTCTAGGGAGAATGAAGTAATAGCAGTTAGATGCTCAATTCACCAAATTCCTAAATGTCTTTAAGAAGCTGCAAATTAAAATTCCTTTTGCAAAAGCACTTCAGCAGATGCCTTCGTATGTGAAATTCATGAAGGATTTGCTCACCAAGAAGAGAAAGGTTGATGAGAATGAACTGGTAATGCTTATAAGGGAGTGCTGCATGATCCTTCGAAAAAATTTATCTACCCTGCCTAGAAAACAAAGAGATCAGGGGAGTTTTACTATTCCTTACACTGTAGGAAATTTTCACTTTGATAAGGTTCTTATTGATTTAGATGCAAGTATAAATTTAATACCCTTGTCTATTTTCAGGAAGCTGGGACTTGGAGATTGTAAGGAGACTCATGTCACCGTATAACTTGCTGATAGGAGTATCAAATACCTAAGGGGTATTGTTGAGAATGTCTTGGTGAAGGTAAACAAATTTATCTTCCCAGTCGACTTTATAGTCTTGGAGATGGAAGAAGATAGAGAGGTACCTATGATCCTGGGTAGACCGTTTCTTACAACAAGTAAGGCATTGATGGACGTGGAACAGGGTAAGCTGACTTTAAGAGTTATGGACGATCAGGTAACATTTAATGTTTATGAAGCCATAAATCATGTTGATGATTGCAAATCCTATTACACTATTAACATTTTTAATGAGATTACCTATGAGTTTATAGAAGAGAAAGCAGGATTGGATACTATGGAATTAGTTCTTAGGGATCTGGATGATTGGAGTGATGACAACAAGCTTGAGGAAGAAGGTAGGGAACAGGTGTCAGAAATCAAAGCTTGAAACTATAAAGAATTAGGCACTAGTGAGTAGAAGCCAGTCCCATCATTTACACAACCCCCAATGCTTGAACTTAAACCTTTACCTAGTCATTTAAATATGCTTATCTTAGAACAAATGATACTTTGCCAATAATTATCTCCTTTACTTTGATAGGTGACTAGAAGAAACAACTTCTAGGAGTTCTGAGAGAGAATCAAGAAGCCATCGGGTGGATAATTACCGATATAAAGAGGATTAGTCCCTTAATTTGAACTCACAAGATATTGCTTGAGGCTAAGTGCAAACCTACAGTACAACCATGGAGACGACTCAACCTAACTCTCAAGGAGGTAATAAAGAAAGATGTACTTACATTGTTGGATGCAGGTATTATCTACCTTATCTCAGATAGTAAGTGGGTTAGTCCTCTTCAGGTAGTGCCATAAAAAGGTAGTATGATCGTAGTGAAAAATGATGATAATGAGCTAATCCCTACTTACATTATGACCAGGTGGAGAGTTTGCATAGATTATAGGAAACTGAATGATGCCACTAGTAAAGACCACTTCCCATTTCCTTTCGTAGATCAAATGTTAGAAAAACTTTTAGGGCATGATTATTATTATTTTTTAGATAGATATTTTGGTTATAATCAAATTCATATCTCACTTGAGGATCAGGAGAAAACCACTTTTACATGTCCTTATGGCACTTTTACCTTTAGGAGAGTGCCCTTTGGTCTCTGTAATGCACCTACCACTTTTCAAAGATGCATGATGTCTATATTTTCTGACATATTAGAAGGTTTTATTGAAATATTTATGGATGACTTCTCTATCTTTAGGAAATTATTTGATTTATGTCTGACTAATTTAGGTTGTGTGCTAAAAAGGTGCAAAGAGACTAATTTACTTTTGAAGTGGCAAAAATGCCATTTTATGGTAAGAGAGGGAATAGTCTTAGGTTATAAGGTGTCAAAAAGAGGGATTGAAGTCGATAGAGTCAAAGTGGAGATAATAGAGAAGCTCCCACCACTCACTTCAATCAAAGGAGTTGGGAGCTTCCTAGGACATGTTAGCTTCTATAGGAGATTTATTAGGGACTTCTCTAAAATTTCTAGACCTTTTTGTAATTTACTTGAAAAAGATTCTAACTTTGTTTTTTATGACAGTTGTTTGCAGGCATTCAATC
Source organism: Lumnitzera littorea (assembly GCA_024138015.1). NCBI lineage: Eukaryota > Viridiplantae > Streptophyta > Magnoliopsida > Myrtales > Combretaceae > Lumnitzera > Lumnitzera littorea. The sequence goes on along the minus strand of JAMXBB010000006.1, from coordinate 42,720,970 downwards.
TATTAAAGGAGAAGCTTACTTCAGCACCAGTAATCGTTGCACCAGATTGGGAGCTTCCTTTTAAGATGATGTGTGATGCTAGTAACTATGTTGTAAGAGTAATACTTGAGCAGAGGAGAGGTAAGTTATTTCATGTTATATACTAAGCGAGTAGAACTTTGAATGAGATGTAGAGAAACTATGCCACGATAGAGAAAGAACTTTTAGTGGTTATATTTGCTTGTGACAAGTTTAGGCCTTATCTCATAGGTTCTGAGATCATAGTATACACAAACTATGCTACTCTGAAATATTTGTTTGCTAAAGCTGATGCTAAACCTAGGTTAATTCGATAGATCTTATTATTGTAAGAATTTGACCTTGAAATTAGAGATAAAAAGGGAATTGAAAATGTAATTGCTGATTATTTATCTCGATTACAATTGAAGTGTTTAGAGCCATCCATTAATGAAGAGTTCCCTGATGAACAATTGAATGCAGTATAGATTCGAGGATTACCTTAGTATGTTGATATAGTCAATTACTTGGTTAGTAAAATCATATCATACGGTTTCTCATTTCAAAAGAAAAAGAAGTTTTTACATGATGTGAAATTTTATTTCTAGGATGAACCGTATCTTTTTAAAAGTTGTGCTAACCAAGTAATTAGACGTTATGTGCTTGAAATAGAACAGCTTAGCATAATTCAACACTGTCATTTTTAAAAAGCAGGAGGCTACTTTGGTGTAGAAAGAACTGTAGCTAAAATTATCTTATGGCTTTTACTGGCCTAGTTTATTTAGTGATTGCAAGAATTATGTTATGTCTTATGCTCAATACCAAAGGATCGGAATATTTCTAGGATACATGAATTACCACAAAAGAGTATTCTAGTAATTGAGCTTTTTGATGTATGGGGAATAGATTTCATGGGTCCTTTCCCTTTATCTTTTTCAAACAAATATATACTTCCAGCAGCAAATTATGTGTCAAAATGGGTAGTATAGCTCTACAAACTAACGATATTAGAGTGGTAATTAAATTTTTGAAAAAGAATATTTTTTCCAAGTTTGGGGTACTTAGGGCTATTATAAGTGATAGGGGGTTGCATTTTTGCAATTAGCAATTTAAAAAATTGTTAACAAAATATGGAGTCACTCATAAACTTGCCACCCCCGTATCATCCACAAACTTATGGACAAGTTGAGGTGTCTAATAGGGAAATAAAGCATATCCTAGAAAAGACTGTCAATGCATCTAGGAAAGACTGGTCTCTAAAACTCAATGATGCATTGTGGGCTTATAGGATAGCTTTTAAAATCCCTATTGGAATGTCCCCATACAAAATCGTTTATGGTAAATCATGTCACCTACCTATAGAGCTTGAGCACAAGGCTTATTGGGCCATAAAATACATTAATTTTGATTTATAATACATTAATTTTGATTTATAAGTTGCAGGTGAAAAGCAGTTGCTCCAATTGAACCAGCTAGACGAGATTAGAGAAGAAGCTTATGAAAACGCTAAGCTCTACAAGGAGAGAGCTAAGCGATGGCATGGCAGGAACATTCAATAGTGAGAGTTTGTGCTTGGTTAGAAAGTGTTATTATACAAGTCTCGATTAAAATTGTTCCCAAATAAGTTAAAATCTCGATGGCTTAGACCATTCGAAATAGCTAATGTTTTTCCTTATGGTATAGTTGAGTCAAAGGCAGGAAACAATCGGACTTTCAAGATAAGTGATCATCTTCTCAAACATTATTTTGAAGGAGAAAACATGGATAGTGACGCCACTATGGTGGTGAGCAAGAATTCATAATAAGATCGAAAAAGTCAAGCTAATAACTACAAACTAAGTGTTTCATAGGAGGCAAACCATATCTAACCAAACTAATTTTTTATTCATTATAATTTAATTATTTTTATTTATTAAAAAAATAAAAAATATATTTTAAAACATTAAAAAAAATTTTTAGGCCGGTCATTGTCATGAAGGCTACTAGCTTAAGGAAAAAAAGAAGAAGAGAAAAGTGTGAAATTTGAAATCAAGGATGGCACTCAAGGTTGTTGGCCTATTAGCCAGCTTACCCATATACGTTGACAATGTATGCTGCTGGCGTATAGTGCTTTTAAAATTACATCCATTAGTTTTCTCTCTCTCCTCACTCATTTTTTATCTCAAATTCTCTCTTTAGTTTGTCTCTCTCTCTCTCTCTTTCTCTCCAGTTTTCTCTTTAGATCTCTCTTTCTTTCCATCACTTTAACTCCCCCATACACTTAATCTGTCACTCCATCTCACATTCACTCACTATTTCACTTTTTCCATACCCATTTTCACTTTGCAATTCAGATTTGTGCATCATGCCGCCTAAGAAGATGCAACCGAGAAAGAAATAGAAGATGATAGTTGCTTCAACTTCTAGAAGTTTGGGCAGCGATCTACTCTCACATCAAGAGTATGGTGAGGAGAGAAGGAGGAAATTACAATGAATGACATTCATGAATCAGCAATATCTAGATTGGACTATTTTGCAAGAGTATGGAATGGACGATAGAATCTAGTAGATGGTTCTTAATAAAACATGGTTTCGGTTATTTAAGGTAAAAGAACCCACTTTTAGAAATATAACCATTGATTTTTTGCCCACTTTGCACCTGGAGAGAAGTGGGTGAATGTCTACTTTTACATTTTAGGTTTATGGAGAAATTCATGTAATTGAATTGAGTTAAATTGGCTATTTTCTAGGTTTATATGAGGAGGAGGAAGTCAATTTACCTAACTTTGGCCTAGTGATATGTTTGTTGAGAGATTTTGGTTCCAATTGATTCATCCCAGGCAGGATGATTTTGTACCTTCAAAGTTACTCGCTATGAATTTCTCAGTAGTGGAGCATAGGCTACATCACCTTATCCTTACTCATACTCTTAGCTGTAAGAAGACTAGCCATAGTAAGGTAACCAGTTTTGACATGTTTTATCTATACAGTATGATTTCTAAATATCAGATAGATTTGGGAATAGAGATAGCAAATTTTATCTATAAATAGATAGATGATACTATGATACAGGTTATCTTTTGTGGTGGGTATATGACAGCATTATTGCAAGGTATGGGGCTTTTTCAAGAGTCGAAGGGGAACAATGGTATCCTATGTAAACCTATTTCTACTGTACCATTTAAGGGTTGAGGATTGGTCAAGATAAATAATAGGCCCCATCCTGTTGATGAGGAGGATATTCTTGAAAATCCTCTTCCTATTACTAGAGCGTCTACTTCATCTCATCCTCCAGATAGCAGTTATGAACAATCGAGTGCTGAAAGTTGAGAAGTTCAAAATAAAATTAGGAAAGAAGGGAAGAAGAATAAGAATAAGAATAAGAAGTTCTAGACTACTATATTTAATATGTTGAAGTTTGCTATCTCATGTTTTCAACCAGTAGCTATAGAGCAGTTCCATTATGAGACTTCCAATGTAGAGAATAGTAGCACCAACAAACATAGTTAGATATTTGCATGCTTTTATGATGTTTTTCTTGTTATTTTCATTTTTCTTTCTTTTCTTTTTCTTTTATTTTGCTGTTCGGTTATTTTTGTTTAGTATCCATCCGTTTGGGTAGCTTAGGATCATTAGCTCTACTATGTACTCTTCAATACACTTTTATGCTATCTTTGTTATTTCATGTTTCTTTGTGTTTGATGAGACAGGTCAATTCTGAATTCTATGATAGTAATGATCTTATGCTTAGAATTTTCATTGTTGTTGAAAATTTGAATGCAAGGGAGTAGCAGTTTTTCACTTCTTATTGTTGCGAATTTTTATTTCCTCTTGCATATTGAGTAGAAGACAGTATGGACACTGTCTATCTTACAATGGGGGGAAGGAATTATAGTAACTGAAAATATCAATTTTGATGCCGGTCTTTATTTACAAATAGTTATACTTTCCTATCAGCTTGAACTTTACTTGTTCTTAAGTATTTAGCAATGTTTAGGCCAATTTTTTTTTTTTTGAATTTTTTGTTTGGAATCTAGAGATTATACAAAGAAAAAAAATTTGTTGATAGCATTTGATTGTGATTTAAATAATTGACTCACTAAGGTGCCCTACTCATCAATGTTGAGATTTTTATACTCAGTTAAAATTAATTAGTCAATTTTTTAGGAACCTAATTTACCTAGTTTTTATCCTTAGAATTTGAAGCTTAAAAGTCGGTCGAGTCTTTAAGTAAAAATTAAATAGGTTCAGTTCTATGAAAAGTTAGTTAATATATGGTTTTTTTAGTTATTCTAATGGTAATTTAACACTTAGTGAAAGAGGTAAGTGAAGCTTTGAACTTAGTGATTCCTATAAATGAAGTCCGAAAAATTTTAGTGAGCATTCAAAAAGTGATGAAATGAGAACCTTTACTCCAATAATTCAAGAAATTGAGTTAAGAGTATCTTAACTTGAATGTTAGAGTGAGGAAGAGTTCATTGGGGTCCCTTTAAAACCTGGTCACTAGGGTGATGAGCCCGAGATGTGCTGACTCAATGCATTCACTATAACGAGAAGGGCGGAAAGGTAAAAGTTCAATATCTGAACTAGAGAAAAAAAGAGGGGGTGGAGGTAGTGTTGTGTAGAGGGGAAGGGGGGGCGTAGAGAATGGAAATTTGAATGCAATTCAAGAAATGAATTAAGGCTTGTAATAAAAAGGAAGAAAATATAGGGATATAATAGATACCATATGCTTTCACTACTTTATTAATTTGTTTGTCAAAATAATTAGAGGGATAATATATTTGCTAACAGTTGTGAAGTTTAAATGAGTGTTTTTCCTTCTAGGATTGAGTATCTACTTTTGAAATAGAAATCCTAGGTTAAATGCTTGGATTAAAATTTGTTTTCTCTAGTATAGTTGATTAATTTCAATTGTAGTACTCTAATAACATATTTTGGTTTGGTTAAAGCACTAAGCATTATAAATTAGTGAGTCTGAAAATGTGAAATATTAGATGTCTTGAATTAGCAATTGGAAACTTTCTATTTTCAATGATAGATTTCTTTAGTATTGTTTATTTTGCTTGAGGACAAGCAAAAGTTCAAGTGTGTAGGAGTTGATAAAGGTATATTTTTCATGTTTTAAAGTGCAAAATAAGATAAAATTATTATTGATTTTATAGAAATCATTAAGAAATGATACTTAATTATTTTCATTTGGACATTTCAGGAATTTTAGGATTCAAGAGTGGAATCACAGACGATTTAGAGGAGTTTTACGCAAAGGAACGAAGCTCGAATGAATATGCGTAAGTTGGAATTGAAGGTAGTTAGCCTACAATGTATACTGTTAGCCTTGATGTTTACACCGCCAGCTTAATAGCCATCGTTCATGAAAAATAAGCTTTACATGAGTCAACCCTAACTTTTCTTATAAATAGCTTATGTTTCATCATTTGAGAGACTTTTGAACACACTTTCCTTAGACTTAAAGAGTCGTAAAATAGTCTTTAAATAGTTTTTAAAGAATTCTTTGAGAGAATCGCTTAGATCATTGAGAAGAATTTGCTTTTGTTGTAGAGACCAAGTTGAAATTGTAATTAAAGATTATCTTTTCCAATACAGAATTGGTGACATCTATTTCAATTATTCTTATGCAATTCTATGAATTACTTATGATTTCAATTATGAATTTCCTTGTAGTTTCAATTAGTATTTATGTTTTTGTTTTTAAATTCATGGCTAGCTAAATTTATTTGTAGGAATTGATGAAACCCTAGATAGCTAAGATGATGATTGTGTTCATGTTATAGGATTAAGAGATATATGGATGATTCATGATTACAATTTTTATGATTTCGATTATAATTGTTCATTTGATTGTAATTGTTAGAAACCCTAATGATACGGGAGTTAATATAAGGTTTGTTAGAAATTCTTAGTTGATTTGATTAATCAATGTGGAAGTAAAGTTAATTAAATTGATTAGAAATTAATGCGATATTCGGCAATTGATTATTCTCTAAGACAATAGGGATAATTGATTTAAGATATTAGATAATTATAATATCAGGAGATATATGATTGTAATTTAGAGTCTATTATTGATTAGAAGATGCGGAAGCTAACTAATTAATGAGAAGTTTAAATTCTTAAGTTTTAAGGTATAATAATTTCACTTGAATGGCTATATAGCTATTAATCTATATAACATGATAACAATTTGATTGGCATAATCTAAGGTAAATTTTGTTTTCCTACAATTCTCAATTGATTTCTTAATTTTAGATTTTTCATAGTTATTTTCTTTTTAATAGTTTTAGAGTAGTTATTAGATTAATTAATTTAATTTTGATTGCTTGAATATTGATAAGAACCAGCATAGGATTAGTAATTTCTTAGTCCTCGAGGGATTAACAACCTTATTTTCTCTATATTGCTTGATTCTGACTTAGTATACTTACTAGAGTATTCATGATTTATATATATATATATATATTAAGCGAATGAGTCATTTCCATTTATAGCTATTGCCTTAATATTTCGAGTATAAATACCCATTGTAAATGTAGCCGCATCATCATCTGATGTTGAATATACTACATTGTCTCTTTTAAGTGAGCATTCCTCTTTTCTTACTTTACTCTTATCTTAACCCTTGAGTAAAGCTAGGTAGCAAGTACCCTCATTAATCCAACTCGTGCATTATATCGAGTTGAGTCATGAGCCCTAGGTAGTTCCTTAGTATGTAACATCCTTGGAGCAGATCAAGGTTTTCTTGTTGGTTTTTTGTGTTTCTTGTGCATTTTACCCCTATTTTCAAGCTTTCAACAAGCTTGGATCCACTTACCTCTTGCGACCAACTTCATCAGTCCTTAGCTTGGTTTGTATCATCTTAGTATCAGAGCAAAGGTTCATTTGGGTAAGTTTCTATTCAGTTGTGATTGTTATTGTATAGTGTGTAATATTGTTGTCAAGTGTGCTGTGAATGCAAGAAGGATTAGTTTTAAGTGTTTTGGAGAGTATTTGAAGTTTGTTATTAGTATGAGACCTTTGTTGTGAAATACTCTATTTTTCCCTTTTTTGAGCATACAAGAACAAAGCAAATTTCAACTAGGTTTATAGTTCTTCAAAGTACCTGTTGTGTTCATAGTTAGCTTGAACTTTCATGTGGAAAAGTGTGTGTACATGAGTTTGGATTGAAAAGGGATAGTGTCCATTTTTTCGATGATTCTGAGTTTGTTACTGAGTTTTATCAAAGAGAATGATGGATCCCGATATCAATACTGGTATTGGAGAGACAATAGCGGTATTGTCTACCATGGTTGACAAACCTACAATACCCCTAGAAGTACAGATAATCGAGTTGATGCGGTGGCTAACCTCATAGTCAATTTGATTAGAGCTATTTATGCATTGGCCTTTCAACTTGCTGAAGCTGTATAGAATACTCCTCAAGTTGCTCGACTTGTAAGATGATAGATCCCAACTTAATAAGGATGAGGTAGAGGAGTAAGAGGACATGTGAGGAGAAGGATTGACTTAGGTAAGTTGGATGAAGAAAGAGAAGAAGAGTACAATAAGGAAGAAGAGCGAGCTCGAGTACCTCGAGTTGTCGACCATATGAAGCGTCAAATGCAGGCGACTGTTTGGACTGGAAGGAGAAGGTTGAATGTGTTTTTGATTATTATCATTACGAAGACCATGAGAAAGTAAGGATTGCTGTTGTAGAGTTCTTAAGTCATGCTATAATGTGGTGGGAGAACTTTGAAACAATAAGAAGACAAGAAGGATGTAGGGAAGCAAACACTTAGCTTGAGATGAAGAGGATACTCAGAAATATATTCATGCTGGATACTTATTTACAAGATACTTTTGCTTAACTTCAAGATCTAAGGTAAGAAAGCCAAACTATTGATGAATATGTTTAGGAGTTCTAAATACTAATGATTTGATGTGAATAGGATGAACCATCAGCTCAAACGGTATTGAAATTTCTTACTGGATTGAGAAATGATATCAAAGAAATCGTGGACTAGTAATAGTTTGCTACGTTGGACAATGGGTTGACTTGGTCAATTAAGCTAATATATTCAAGGAAGTTACTGAGCTCAGCAAAGTGTTGAGTCAAGTAGAAGGACAAATGTTAGAGTAGAATAGAAAAGCTGATTAGTTGATAGTGAGGTGCAGTTGAGAACTTACAAGAAGGGACAAGGATTTGGGAGACAAACCAGCTTAAGTGCTTTAAGTGTTAAGGGTTTGGGTACATGGCTGCCCAATGTCTAAGTAGAAGAATTATGATCATTAAGGGAAATGTCCTAAAGGTTGAAGTAGAAAGTATTGATGAGGAGCCCAAGAAGGAGGTTGTCCTCAAGAAGGACACCACCCAAGAGGATGAACTTATTAAAGAGGATGTATTACTGAGGATCTGGATAAACTAACTTTAGTTGTTTGACATAGATGAGTATAGAACCCTTTATTGAAGAGGAGTAGAGAGAGAATCTATTTCACATCACATGTAAGGTGAATGAACAAGTTTATGCACGATAGTAGATAGTAAAAGCTGTAGAAATGTAGTGTCTATTGACTTAGTTAAGAAGCTCAAATTGCTAACCATATCACATTTGAGGCATTATAAACTACACTGGTTGAACAAAAAGGGAGCACTACATGTTACTTAGCAAGTGTTGTTGCTAATCTCCATTGGAAACTATTCTGATAAAATTCTTTGTGATGTGCTACCCATATGTGCATCTTATGTGTTGCTAAGTCGACCTTGGCTTTTTAACTGGAAGGTTATGCATGATGGGTATAGGAACACATATGTGTTTGAGAAGGATGAGAGGAAAATTACCTTAAACCTTATGACCCCAAGTCAAGTAAGTAAATTACATGCCAAATTGGCCTGAAGATTGAAGAAGGCTTTAGTCTTGAGTAGAGCTAAACTTCAAATAGCCATCAAATTTGACCTATCGACTTTCCTATTGGTTAAGAGGCTATTGGAATTGAAGGAGCAAACAAAGCTGCTATAGGAGGTTAAGAAGTTTCTCAATGAATATTCCAACCTATTTCCCAATTAGTTGCTTAAGGGATTACCCCCATTTCGAGGTATTGAGCACTACATTGCCTTGGTACTTGTTGTTGCACTATTTAGCAAGCTTGCCTATAGAATGAATCCTAAGCAAGTTGCAGAGCTCTAAAAGTAAGTCAACAAGCCATTAAAGAAGGGATATGTAAGAGAAAGTCTTTGCCCCTATGCTATGCCTACATTGCTTGTGTAGAAGAAGGATGTTACTTATCATATGTATATGGATAGCAAGGTTATCAACAAGATTATGATCAAGTATTGATACCCTATTCCAAGGCTAAATGATTTTCTAGATGAACTGAGTGGTGAGAAAGTATTCAATAAGATTGACCTAAAATCAAGGTATCACTAGATTCAAATGAGTAAAGGGATGAAGGGAAAACTGCTTTTAAGACTCGACTTAGCTTGTACGAGTGGATAGTCATGCCATTTGGGTTATCAAATGCCCTAAGCACTTTTATGTAGTTGATGAACCATGTTCTAAGAGACTTGATCAAGAAGTTTGTTGTCTATTTCGATGGCATCCTTATCTATAGTATTGACCTGGCAAGTCATATTGACCATCTTTGAGCTGTTTTCAATATCCTTCGAGTAGAGAAATTGTTCGGAAACATGAAGAAGTATTGTTTCTATTAGGAATAGGTGATCTTCCTAGGCTGTGCTGTTATTGGAGGAGGATTAAGAGTTGATGAAGAAAAAGTCCAAGCCATTGTTGAGTAGCTGATCCCTAACTTCATGTGTAGAGGTGAGGAGTTTTCATGGATTGGCATCATTCTATCGATGCTTTATCTAGGCATTTAGTATTATAATAGCACCTTCAACTTAGTTAACAAAGAAGATTGTGGAGTTCAAGTAAGGAGAGAAAGAAGAGAGGACTCTTGTTGAGGTGAAAGCAAGGTTTACCTTTACCCTAGTTTGGCTTTACTAGACTTTGATAAAGTGTTTGAGCTTAAATGTGACAAATTAGGTGTTGACATTAGAGCTGTATTGATGTAAGAAGGTTAACCTGTTGCTTATCATCGTAAAAAGCTTAAAGGAGCATTACTTGACTATTTTGTATATGACAAAAAACTTTTAGCATTAATCAGAGCTCTTTACACATGGCAACATTATCTTTTGCTGAAGGAATTCGTCATCTATACAAAACATGAGTCCTTAAGATATTTGCGGAGCCGATTAAAGCTTTCTAAACACCAAGCTTGATGGATTGAATTCCTAAAATATTTCATTTCATCATCAAATACAAGCAAGGAAAGAATAATGTAGTTGCTGATGCTTTGTTAAGAAGATATGTTCTTCTCATGAAGTTGTAGACCGGACTGTTAAGGTTTATAAGCATGAAGAAACAGTATTGACATGATTCTCACTTTGGTTCGATATATATACACTACAAAGAAGGGAGAACAGTAGATGAATAGCATGTGGAGGATGGTTATCTATTCTAAGGAGGCAAATTATGTGCGCTAACTTGTTTAATAAAGGAGCTACTGGTGAAAGAAGCCCACAATGGAGAACTTTGCAGACACTTTGGAGAATGATGGACCTATGAATTACTAAATGACAAGTTCTTTTTGCCTATAATGAAACATGATGTACATCATGTGATTGAAGGGTGCATCATTTGTAAGAAGGCTAAAAGTCGAGCTAAATAAGGAAAGATAATGCCATTACTTGTTTCGACCACCATAAGCTGACTTAAGTATGGATTTTGTCCTCAAATTAGCCTAAATAGCTCGAAGCAAAGACACTTTAATGGTTGTGGTGGATAGGTTTAGAAAAATGGTACATTTTATGCCTTGCACCAAAACTAATGTTGCTTCGGCTATTGCATCTTTATTTCTATAGGAAATAGTTCGCTTGTACGAAATGCCAAGGAATGTGGTGTCGAACAAAGACCTAAAATCCTTAAGCCATTTTTGGAGAGCTCTCTAGTGTCGAATGGGAACCAAATCATTGTTTGGTACTTCTTATCACTCTTAAATAGACAGCTAAATAGAGGTTGTTAACCACACCTTAGGGTTACTGCTTTGAGTTGTTGTAAGAAAGAACTTAGCTGACCAGGACGTCTGCTTACCTATAGTAGGGTTTGCTTACAACAAGATAGTACATGCCACCACTGTGCATGCCCCATTGGAGGTTGTTTATGGCTTGATCTTAAGTTACTCCTTTACTATACCCCAATGCTGCCTATTAAGCAAGAAGATCCAAAAGTAAGAACTAGAGCTTAGTCCATCTAGCAGATCTACTAATAAGTCACCTAGTACATTGACCAAGCTGCTAGAAAACTAAAGGAAAAAGGCAAAGGAAGGAAGACCAAGCAGTTTTAGCCTAGTGGCTAAGTATAACTATACTTGAGTAAGGAAAGGTTTCCAAATAAGACGAAAAATAAGCTATCTGCTAGAGCTAAGGGACCCTTCAAGATCCTTTAGAAGATTAATGACAACGCTTACTAATTAGAGTTACCAAAGGACTTTAGAGTGTCTGATGTGTTTAATATTACCAACTTTAGTCCTTACTGATTTTAGGAAGGCTTAGAGAGGACCTGTTGGATTTGATACTGAATCCTAATCAACTCAGCGATGATGATAGGAATCAAAACCGAACCCCTAACCTGAGCTTGAGCCTGAGGATTAGAAAGCATGGCAAAGTAAGTTCTCCCTATTTACTCTATAGTTAACTAGTCCAAGCCGCTACAATCTACCAACCTAATGTCCTATTTAAGTTGAACCCTCTTATGTCTATCAATAGGCCCCACTTGTTGACTAGAGATGCACTCAAACAACAAGTCAACTGACCCGACCATCTATCCAGCTGACCTAAATATGAACTGCTCTAAGTAAGTCTAAGCTAAACTCACCTTGGAAGAACCCCCAAAGTTGCTTAGCACCTTTGCTCGGTAGTCATAAGTTTAATCATACAGTTTGTCTATTTTTAGCTAAGTACATGACCATTGGTCATCTAATATGTATCCAAGCACCCCTTATGATAGAATCTTCCATACAAGATGGTGGCTTTTCTTGATTTTCTCTTTATGCTCTTCTCCATTCTTTGTACATTGTTTATTTAGGACTTTACCCTTTTAAGTCATTTCCATTTGTAGTTGTTGCCCTAATATTTTAAGTATAAATACCCATTATAAATGTAGCCGCATCATCATCAGATATTGAATATACTACATTGTCTCTTTTGCGTAAGCATTCCTCTTTACTTACTTCACTCTTATCTTAACCCTAAGCAAGGCTAAGTGGTGAGTACCCTCATTGGTCCAACTCATGCGTCATGTCGAGTTAAGTCATGAGCCTTCAGTAGTTCCCTAGTACGTAACATCCTTTGAGTAGATCGAGGTTTGCTTGTTAGTATTCTGTGTTTCTTATGCATTTCCACCCCTATTTTCGAGCTTTCAACAAGCTTGAACCCATCTCTTGCAATCGACCTTGTTAGTCCTTGGCTCAGTTCGCATCAGAACTTACTAAAAAGGCTGATGTCATATGATACAGTGGTTGCCCTAATAAGACAACTTAAATAGACACATCTCTATCCCTTAACGAAAAGGAAGAAATGACCATGTTCTTACACGACAACTCGGACATCTTTATGACATCCTTAGATGAAATGCTAGGGATAATAAACATTCTCAAGGCCATACACCACTTAAGGGTCGACTTACGTGTTTGACAAGTAAAACAAACAAGAAGACATTTTGCATCAAAACAAAAAGTTGCCATCAAATAGGAAGTGCCAAAACTTCTAAAGGCTAGTTTCATTAAGGAGGAAAGGTACCCCACTTTACTTGCCAATACGGTCCTCGTCAAGTGGCAAATGGGGAGTGTGTGTAAACTATACCGACTTGAGCAAAGCATGCCCGAAAGAATGCTTCCCTTTCTTAAGAATTGACTAGCTCATCAACATTACCTCAAGTATGCTTGATTAAGTTTCATGGATGCCTATTTTGGCTACAATGAAATTCTCATAGCCCCCGAGGATCAAGTCCATACCTCTTTTGTCAAGAACTTCGGTATGTACTACTATAAGGTCATGCCTTTTGGGTTAAAGAACGTAGGAGCCATCTACTAATGCCTAATAATTGTGGTTTTCAAGCCACAGCTCAGAAGAAATGTTAAGGTCTATGTTTATGTATGATCGTCAAAAGCAAGACAAAATCCAACCACATTGCTTACCTCCACAAATCATTCAACATGCTGCAAAAGTACCAGATGAAGCTCAACCCTTAGAAGTGCATTTTTGGTGTAGGTTTTGGGAAGTTCCTCAAGTACATGGTCATGGAAAGAGGCATCAAAGCCAATCCTAACAAAATCCAAGTAATCAAAGACATGGAGCCTAGCAGAAAATCAAGGAAGTTTAGAGATTTACTAGTAGGATGCCACCTTAAATTGCTTCCTCTTATGAGGTATAGACAAACACTCTAAGTTTTTCAAACTCCTTAAAAATCCAACAAAATTCCATTGGGAACCCAAATGTGAGATTGCTTTTGGGAAATTAAAAGAATTCCTCCAAAACCCACCAATGTTATCAAAATCACTTCATAGTCAAGAGCTTTACTTTTACCTTATTGTTAGCAATTGAGCTCTATCCTTGATACTTATTCGAGTAGAAGGATGTAAGCACAACCTATTATATTATGTAAATCACATCCTCTAAGGCCTTAAGACTAGAAATACTAGAATCAAGAAGTTCGCCCTCACACATACACTCATCATATAGATAAGAAAACTTCACCTACACTTCTAAGCATACCCTATAGTCATCTTGACCAATCAATCTATCAGAACAATCCTATAGAAGCCTAATACTTCAGGGTGAATGGTTAGGTATTCCCTCGAGCTCAACACTCATGGAGTCTAATTTCACCCTTGCCAAGCCATTAAAGTTCAAGTCTTCGCAGATTTCATCATTAAATATACCGGTGAAGAAGAACCATCAACCTTAGTCAATACACCAATTTAGACCCTCCTTGTTGATGGGTCCTCTACTAGTGTGCCTAGGAGCTTAGTTATCATTAGGACTTACCGGGGTAGAATTGAATTAAAATGGGTTCTTTGAGATATCAAAGAAAATTAGAGGGAAATGGTCTACAATGGAACAAGAGTAGCTGACATAAAGCTACTCAAAAGATATGACTCACCAACGAATACAATAGACTTGACACTTCAATTGATATGACGCATAAGTTGATGTTAAGGTCCACCTGCCACTAACCTTGAGCTATTCGGCAAGATTACATAAGAGTGTAAGGGATATGGACTTGGAGAGGATTGTCTCATAAGAATAGAGTATTTAGTATTAAGATGTAAGTTATCTCTAGCTTACAAGAGAAAAGGACTATTTATAGTAAGTCCTTAGGGCAGCATTATAAATAAAGAAATTACAAGAAAGTATTTACAAAAAGGGGATTCCTAATACATACGAGAAGAGTAAAAAGGACAACAAACCAAAAAATGGAAAAGTAGTTAAATGTTAGACGAGGTGGACAGCTAGTAGTGTAGCATTGGTCTTATACGAATATTCTCTGAGCATAGTAAGCGAAAAGGGTCAAAATGTTGTGACACTAAAGGGGCTAGGACGATAGAGATGGTGGTATGCCGAGAGAAAACTACTCAACCATTAAAGTGAGTCTCGTCACTCAGCAAGTGATTCTTAGCAGCAATTGGTCAGAGTACTTGGCATAGGGTCCTTGGTAAGGGAATAGTTGGCATCGTTACTATTGAGTGTATAGATCAATGTATGATAATGTGGAGAGCTCAGGGAGTTCAACTACCTTTCTTTGATGTACAGTTTCTCATCATCAACAGGTTGTCGAGAGAGAATTCTTTGGGAGAGACCTCGGAAGCGCACGCAAGTAATGGGATAGTTGACTGGCAGTACATTAGTTCCTAGGGTTATTGAAGATTTGCCCTTAAATCTTAGCCTTTGTTATCATCAGGCACATATGGAGTTAAGTTGGTGACGTTGAGTGTAGTGGATATGCCGAAACCTTCGGATAGCTTAATCTTATAGGCATTATCGTTAAGACGCGTCAAGATCATATAGGTTCCATCCACTCTTGGTGATAGTTTGTTCGTTCTCTTGCTAAGGAAGCGTTCTTTGCTAAGATGGATCCAAACAAGGTCTCCAGGAGCATAAATGATTCGTTTCCTTCTGTAGCTTCTCATTTCCTTCTGTCGAGCTATAGTTTTGGCCAATTGCTCAATAATTCTTTGGTGTAACTTATGAAACTCCTCGGTACGCTGCAGGTCGGATTGACTCTCCCCTTGTGTAGACAGATTGTTAATTAAGTCCAAGGGTAGGTTCAGGTTAAGTTCATAAACAACCTTAAATGGTGATGTTCCAGTAGAGTTGTGAGTTGAGCAATTGTAGGCAAATTCAATGATGGGTAGGTATAAATCCCAGTCACGAGAGTTCTTTCCAACAGTGGTGTATAGGAGACTACCGACGTTTCTATTAACTATTTCAGTTTAGCCATTTGTCTGAGGGTAGCAAGAGGTACTGAACAGGAGCTTAGTGTCGAGTTTCCTCCATAGGGTTTTTCAAAAGAAGCTCATGAATTTCGAATTACGGTCAGATACAATACTTCTCGTCACTCCATGTAGTCATACAATTTCCTGTAAAAAGAGGTTAGCGATGAATAAAGCATCATTAGTCCTTTGGTAAGGAATGAAGTGGCCTATCTTGTTGAACTGATCAACTACCACCATGATCGAATTGTGTCTTCTCGGTATGTGGGGAAGGCTGATCATGAAATCTATGCTTATATCGATTTATGGCCGCTCGAGAATTGGTAGGGGTGTATATTCTCCACAGGGCTCTCTCCTCCCTTTAGCATACTTACACACCTTGCACACTTTAAGTATTCGGTGCACATCCTTCATCATCCTAAGTTAGTAAAAATGCTCCTTCAATATTTCAATTGTTCTCTTTTCCCTAAAATGGCTAGCTAAACCCCCTGCATGAGCTTCTTGAACCAGTAGCTCCCTTATAGAACCACTCGACATGTACATCTACTTGCCCTTCATCAAGAATCCCTCACTCAAGTAGAATCCATCCATAGCTCCTCTATCACTGCACTTAGCAACTAAAGGCCCAAAATATAGGTCATGCTTGTATCGATCAGGTAGAGTGCTAAATCTAAGCACTTTAGCTTGCAACATTGTGATGAGGGTATGATGATAAGAAAGTGTATAAGCCACTGTATTAGTGCTTTCCTTCTTATACCTAATGACATAGCAAAAGGTCTCTAGAAACTTGACCCACTTGGCGTGATGCCAAGAAAGCTTCTGCTGCCTACAAAGATGCTTGAAAGAATTATGATCGGAATAGATGAATTCTCTTGGCAACAGGTAATGTTGCCAATTCTAAAGTGTAAGGACAAGGGCATAGAACTTCTTGTTGTAGGCTGAGTAATTTAGAGTAGCACCTCGAAGTTTTTCACTGATGTAGGCAATAGGTTGATGCTCCTGCATAAGTATAGCACCAATGTCAACACTAGATGTATCACATTCAACCTTAAAAACCTTCTCAA
Organism: Lumnitzera littorea; assembly: GCA_024138015.1. NCBI lineage: Eukaryota > Viridiplantae > Streptophyta > Magnoliopsida > Myrtales > Combretaceae > Lumnitzera > Lumnitzera littorea. The sequence continues at coordinate 42,704,387 of JAMXBB010000006.1, read as the reverse complement.
AATTTGGTAGGGCAAGTATTAGAGTAGATGTCAGCTTACATTTCACATCTTCAAAACTCCTCTGAGCCTTTTCTATCCATTTAAACTCAACGTTCTTCTTGGTTAATTCAATCAACGGCGTAGTTATGGAGTTGAAGTTCTGGATAAATCTTTGATAGAAAGAGGCTAAGCCATAGAAGCTCCTGACTTCGGCTGCACTTGTTAGCGTAGGCCAATCATTAATAGCCTTGACCTTTTCCTCATCAATGCGAACTCCACTCCTTGAAATGACATATCCGAGGAATATAACCTCACCCTAACAGAACACGCATTTCTTTAAGTTGTAGAATAATTTCTCGGCACGGAGTATGTTAAACACCAATCTCAAATGTTTGATATGAACAAGAAGGTCAGTACTATAGACTAGAATATCATCAAAATAAACCACAATGCATTTGCCTATTAATGTTAGAAGTACATGATTCATGAGTCGTATGAACATACTCGAGGCGTTAGTTAAACCAAATGACATAACCATCTACTCAAATAGACCATCCCAAGTCTTAAAGGCTGTTTTCCATTCATCTCCCAGTCTCATTTGTATTTGATGATAGCTACTCTTTAGATCTATTTTCGAAAAGATGTGTACACCATGTAACTCATCGAGCATGTCATCCAACCGTAGGATCAGGTATCGGTACTTAATAGTAATCTTGTTGATAGCATAGTTGTCAATACACATCTTCCATGATCCATCTTTCTTTAGTACTAGTATGGTTGGGACAGCACATAGGCTCATGCTCTCATGGACATATTCACAATCCACCAACTCATCAACTTGCTTTTTCAACTCGACTACCTATTTAGGTTTAAGTCTATAAGCGGGTTGATTTAGTAGGGTTGCTCTAAGTTGAAGATCGATGCAATGCTCAATTTCTCTTAAGAGAGGTAATCCTTTTAGCATCTCAGATGGAAATGGGTTAGTAAATTCCTGAAATAGTTGTAGCACTTCGGCAGGAAAGTTCTCGACCTCTCTAACCTCTAGGAGTCTCCTAACCAAGAGGAGTACATAGTCCTCAGGTTTGACCTCTCATGTAAACTGAGCTTAGGAAATCACTAAGGACTTTCGTTGTAGAGATCTTGCAACCTTTTCCTAGGTTTCTTGCACTTCCTTAGGACTCATCGATGTCAATATTATTTTCTTCCCGTCCTTTTAAAACATTTAGGTGTTTCTATACCCATTGTGTAACACCTTTAAGTTAAATAGCTACGGTCGACCAATTAATATGTAGGATGCACACATGGGTAGGACGTCACATAGCACCTCGTCCCTGTATCTATCACCAATAGTAATTGGCACCTTGACTTGCTTGGAAACATGCAACCCTCCTCTCTCGTTCAACTAGTGAATCTTGTATGACTTAGGGTGTGGAAGAGTTAGCAATTTCATAGCCTTAACTACCCCTTGTGTAATGATGTTGGTGTAGCTCCCTCAGTTAATGATTATAGCGCATAGCTTGCCATTCACCTGATAATTTGTATGAAAAAGGTTCTCTATCTGCTCATTCTTATTAGCCACAAAAGTACTTAGAGATCGCCGAACAACAAAGCAATACTCGGTACTGCCCTTAGGGGGTATCTCGGCTCCCAAATTTCCTCAAATTCTTCCAGCATCTAATCAGTTGCCACTTCTTCCTCTGCTTCACTCACACTTTCTACTTTAAATTGGGGCTTATCTCCCTTGATGGTCATGACTCGGTGGTTCAAACATTGACTAGCTATGTATCTATAGCCAAGACACTTAAAACATTTGATTTCTCGGGTTTTCCATCTTGAGCTCTAACCCTGGTCTCTTTGAATCTCAAGTTCTTCGGTCTTGCTCTTACTTCGGCCCTTATCTGGTCGGCTTAACATGTGACCTTAGTGTTCAACCTTAGATTTGTTTGATGCCCTGTCACTCCCTGCTCTACTCGGCAGGCCATTCCTACTTAGCATCATTATTCTATTACTTGGCATTCAACTAGCCTAGTTTCGCTGTTGCCTTTCAACTCTCTAGGCTACATGGATGGTTTCATCTAGAGTTGTGAGGCTTTACAATTCTACGATGTGACCAATCTCAGCTCGAAGTCCTAAGATGAATCGTGCTATAGTTCAGGTCTTAGGCTCGTTGATATCACATCGTATCATGAGCAATCGAAACTCTTGGACATAGTTTTCTACGGATCTGTTACCTTACCTCAAGTCTTAGAGTTATCAGAAAGTGTCTTGCTCAGTAACTCTTTTACATAGTCTAGCCTTTAAGACCTTATTTACTGCGATAGCCAAGTTGGCCACAATATTAGTAAGATCTTGTATCTGCTCATCAATAGTACGTAGTGTTTGTTGGCTAACTTGACCACGACTGTGAGACATTGTGAATCTCTCCCTGTACACTAAAGTTTAACATTCTCAATACAAGCTTTAGTAAGGATACTTTACGCAAATGCTTTCTACATATAAATATCTCGAATAGCAGACACAACATACTAACACTGCACGGCTCTCGATCTCAACCTCAAACTTTGATACCAAGAATATATAGTGTGCCTAGGAGCCCAGTTATCAATAGGACTCACCAGGGCAAAATTGAACTAAAATGGATCCTTCGAGATATCGAAGAAAATTATAGGGAAATGATCCACAATCAAACAAGAGTAGCTGACGTGAAGCTACTTGAAGGATATGACTCACCAATGAACACAACACGACTTGACATTGCACTTGATATGATGCATAAGTTGATGTTAAGGTCTACCTACCATTAATCCTGAACTACTCGGCAAGATTAGATAAGAGTGTAAGGGGTATGGACTTAGAAAGGATTGTCTCACAAGAATAGAGTATTCAGTATTAAGATGTAAGTTACCTCTAGCTTATAAGAGAAAAGGATTATTTATAGTAAGTCCTTGAGGTAACATTACAAATAAAGAAATTACAAGAAAGTATTTATAAAAAGAGGATTCCTAGTACATATGAAAAGGATAAAAAGGACAACAGACCAAAAATGGAAAAGTAGTTAAATGTCAGATGAGGTGGGCAGTTGGTAGTGTAGCATTGGTCTCATACGAATATTCTTTGAGCATAGTAGGCGGGAAGGGTCAAAATGTTATGGCGCTAAAGGGGCCGGGATGAGAGAGATGGTGGTATGTCGAGAGAAAACTACTTGGCCATTTAAGTGAGTCTCTCATCACTTAGCAAGTGATTCTTGGCAGCAATTGGTTGGAGTACTTGACATAAGGTCTTCAGTAAGGGAATGGTCAGCATCATCACTACCAAGTGTACAGATCAATGTATGACAATATGGGGAGCTTAAGGAGTTCAACTACCTTTCTTTGATGTACAGTTTCTTGTCATTAGTTATCACGACCTAACAATATCATTGTCGTGGTAGATCACCGTGTACTGTACAAAGGTCTATTATCAACCCCTTCGTTGATTGCAAGCCTTTCATACGACACACAAGGTTCCTTCCACCATACGTTACCACTAGGCCCATAGATAAGTAATATAGAGCAATTCTTACTAAAATTAACTTTTGAGACATAAATTAATCAAGTAAACGTGTGAACTCGTTATGTTCTATACCAAAAGAATATTACAAACAAATGTAATTGATAATAGGAGCTGCATCATAAACTTTAAATTATGTTATGAATAAAGTAAAGGTAAATAACTATCTACAAAAGCTTTTACAAAATCTCCTCTATGCTCCTTGATTGCTTTAACTCGTCTCTACACGAGACTCACCACAAGCATGCCTCAACTTGGATTAGTGAAGAGCTTTTCCTACAAAAAAAGGAATCTATTGGGGTGTAAGCTTAAGCTTGTGAGATAAATACCCTCATCAATACCGCATGGCAAAAATTTGTTAGATGTACAATCATATGAATGCATGAACAATTAATATACCTAACATTGCATGCAGTGGCCTAAGAACTGCATAAGACTTAGAATTATGCCTCATATAGCTGGGGTTTAGAGATAGTTAACCGACCCAAACCAAAATTCAAGTTCTAGCCCTTAGGTTTTTTTTTTTCATTTGTACTATTATGCTTAAGTCAAAACAAAATTATATATATATACACTTTCTTTACTGAATATCGAATCATATTTTCAAAATCCTAAGTCTAACGATGTGGTAGCCTCTACAATCCACAAATACACGTCCTAAGTAGAAGCCACAAGATACGGCCCTTCGCGACAGTTGTCGTCTCTCAGCGCCTAGAAAGCCTGTCAGCTTAAGACAAAGACTTAATAAAATGATAACATAGTTAGTGCCCAATCCTGCAGGAAGCCCTCCTCCTGTAAGTCCCTTCCCATCTTCTGCGTAAAGTAGCAATTGATGTTATTCAAATGCAATATATGGGGAATGTATGATCCACTCAATTTCTTAATCGTATAAGTAGTTAACTCGATTTTCAAGGTAATCAGACAAATTCATTCCATACAATCGCACGTATAAATTATCATAAACAATTCCCATTATTATATAATTAACAAGCCATAACATTCAATTCAAAAATTCATACACATGCACTGCCTATATCCCACAAGCATCCAAATTTATATATATAAGTTTAGGTGCATTTATTCTATAAGCAAAATCAAGTAACGAGTCATTGGGAATTTACTCACTTTGCCATGCGGGTTAGTCCAAGTAGCCTGGAGGCAAGTCGTCTTTGAACATGGGGTCCCCTAGTCATCGAAATCATAATACTATAAGGGAATGAAATAAAACATAAGAAACAAAGCTAAAACCCCTTAAGTTATACTCTTGATAAGTTTTCATATTTTTCCTAGTTTTACTTAAAAGTTCAATTGCATATAACTTTCTCGTTTTAAATCTAATTTTTATGATCTTATAGTTAATCTTCATCATTTTCAAGTGTACTTTAATGTGGCAAGATTAGATTTTTGAGATGAGGCACGAAAATCTATCCATAGGTCAAAATAGTAGCGGTCCTCATGATTTGGAGTGCTTTTGGGCTTTATTTGGTTAATAGGCTTTTTGGTAACTTGGGAATTCCTTTCGGCGTGGGCTTAAGATTTCATTCTTGGCTCAAAATACTCCTTAAGGTTAGATTTGCAACTTTGATTTATGCTCCTAAGGCTATCAACCACTTATTGGGCTCTTAAGTGAGCTCAAGTTGTCAAATGGACTTGTTTTTTATTCAATTCAAAGATGGTCACTTTCTTAGGCTTAGGAAGTGTCTTGTGGGCTTCTTAAAAGTCTTAAAACAACTCTTATTGATGTGTCAAGTTACTGATAAGAAACTTAAGGGTGGTTTAACTAGACGTTTGAGGCTTATTTTGGAAGTTTTAAGCCCGGTTTTGAGTTTTAGGCTTAATACACATATCATACTTACCTTGGTTGGTTTTTTTACTTTGTTCACTTACTTTTATCATACTTTTAAGTTTCTTTTAGGGATGTTCCAGATCTGGTCGGTTTGAGTACGAGGGCTTCCAACTTGATTTTTCAACTTGTTTCATCATTTCCTTAAGTTTAGGTATTAGATCATGAACTTAAGCTACTTATATTCAAATCTTAACTTGACTTCTCTTTTTCATGAAATGATTATTTGGCTCATACTTTACATGAAAATAGAGGATCTCACTTTTATCATACCTCCCATATCATAGTTCATGTCTTATAAAGTTGGTTTCCTCATAAAACTTTATGTGATGGATTCTTATCTTTACCTAAGTCTAGATTTGAGTATGTTTAACTTAATGAAAGTGTAAACAATATCCAAATGGCTTCTAAACTCTCACTTCTAGCATGCTTCTCTTTCATTCAAGTTCTCATTTCAAGATTTTCTCAACTTAAAATCTTCCATTTCGAGTGTTAAATAAGTATCTTTACAAAACACCAACTTTGCATACTCATGTTTCAACTTTCATGTAAGGTTTTCATGAGTTTGCTTCTTAGGGTAGTCTTTCATGCTATACCAACTTATGATCATACTCATATCTTTAAGAATTCATACTAACCTATGAACACAAATACTAACCTATTAATACAAAATATACTTACTCATCCTCTAAGCAAAATGTGATGGTTGTGCACTAAGGTTCCACTTATGCACCTTTTCTTACTTCCTCCTTCTTGTACCTTTTTTTTGAAACTCGAGTTGTGATCCTTTGAGGTGGGGTTTAAGGGGTGTTCTAAGGATCCTAAAGGGCTTTGAATGTTGGCAAAAGCAAGACAAGAAGTTGAAAGTGCCATGCGCATGGGTGTGCTTGGAATGTGGTGGCAAGCGAAGGGTTTGTGGGGTATGGTTGTTTCTTCTTTTGGGGTCATTTTCAAAGTGAGAGAAAAGGAAGTGAAAATGAAATTGAAAGTGAAAGAAATGGAAGAAAGAGTGGTCAGTTGAGAATGGGGTGGGCAGTGTGTTTAATAGGCTTGATTTTGTTATCTTGTAGCATACACAAAAGTCAACAATTGCAACTATTGATAATGTTAGCATTAAGGGGTAAATAGTGGAATGTAGGATAAAGTGATTGATAGATGAAAGACAAGAGTATGGGCCTCTTTAAAGCCATGTAAGAACCAACCATTAGGTGTCCCTTTGGGCATAGAGTTGTCTTGTCTCATTTATTAAAGTTAAGCATGTGAAATCTTGTGATAATTTGTCCATATGTAGTATAAGTAAAGGGGTGACAAGGAAAGTATGTTATCACTAGATTTTAATAAGTTATCAATAGATAAATGACTCCAACTTTCAATTGATAAGTCATTTAGGGGGATTAGTTAGTCTACTTATTTGAGTGTAAGGCTTAGGCATGAAGATAAGGGAATTGTCTTATAAGAAATTATTTTAGAATTTACTTCTCGAATTGTTTTGCAAATGATGATTTAATTCTTATAAAATTATGAAATTTTCTTTGAATGAAATTATTCAAATTAAATTATCAATTAGTCACTTAGGGGGTTAAAAGTCCTTAATTGTTTTAGGTCTTAGGGTTTTTGGTAACCTTAGAGTTCACAGTTTTTCAAGTTCAGGTTTTATCGATAATAGGCTTTTGAATTTGAAAAGTAAGTTCATTTCTAATCGTAAACTTAAGTTCCTAGTTTAGTTGATCCTTGAAAACATTCAGAAAGTACTTATGCAAGCAACAATGAAGCTGAGTATGAAGCCCTTATCATAGGACTTTGATAGACATGGGCACCGAGAAGATTAATATATACTTTGACTCCATGCTAGTTGTACAACAAGTAAAGGGGACTATGAGACCATGGGAGAAAACATAATCAAATGCCTCCAAATGATGCAAGACTTAGCTGCCAATTTCTACTTATGGATAATCACTAAGATACCCCAAATCCAAAACTTTGAGGTAGACAAGCTCTCCAACCTTGCTTCCACACCATTACCCACCCCTTAGGAGTTCACTAAACAGGTTTCCTCCAGCATATGCCACAACGTACAATTGACGAGTCCCTTCAACAAGGTCTCAAAGTCACGACTCCATCAACTAACCCCTCTTAGATGACCCCCATTACCAACTACCTTAACATAGGCATCCTCCCTTAAGATAGAAATGAGGCTAAGAAGCTTGCATATAACACCACTAATTGCACTCAAATAGATAGCATCTTATATAGGTGAGGACATGGTCTACCTCTTCTCCGATGCTTAACTACTGAAGAAGGATACCGTATCTTCAAAGAACTTCATTTAGACATTTGCAGTAACTACATATAACCCTAGGCCTTATACATCTAAGCTCTTTACCTTAGGTACCATTGGCCAACCACGAAATAAGATACATGAGCCTTAGTTAGATGATGTCATGCCCGTTAAAAGCACGCGCCTATCAACTAAGAACCTAGCTTAAACCTTCACTCCATCACCAACCTATAGCCTTTCGCCTAATAGGGACTTGATGTCTTAGGCTGCTTCCTTAAGGCATTAGGTGGAAGGCAGTTCATTTTAGTGGCCACAAATTACTTCACCAATTAGGTTGAGGCATAGGCAATTGTCACTATTATGGCTCAAGTAGCTGAAGGCTTTGTCTTAACAAATATCCTCACTCGGTTTAGTGTCCCTTACACCCCCATCATTGATAATGGGAGACAATTTAACAGTGTGCGGTTCCGAGAATTATGTGCACAACACTACATCTAGCTCTAGTAAACCTCCATCACCCACCTACAATCCAATGGGCAAGTTGAAGCAATCAACAAGATCATTCTTAGCAACTTAAAGAAAAGTGTTGAGGAGTTGGCAGGTAGTGAGTAGATTAACTTCCTACCATTTTTTAGGGGTATCGAACCATGCATCTCACAACTATAAGTAAAAATCCCTTCTTCCTTACCTTCAATTCTAAGACTATCCTCCTAATAGAGCTCAAACTCCTAACAAGAAGAACCTAAAACTTTGATAATGGCATTAATAAAATCACTCTCTAAGCTAGCTTAGACAAAATTGGCGAAGTAAGGGAAGTTATAAAAAGTCAAGTGGCTGCAAACCAATAGTGTGCGGCCACATACTATAATAAATAAGTCAAACATAAGGTTTTTCAACTAGGAGATCTTATCTGTCACAAGCTAGAATCGATGGGGTCTCGTGAGGGACAAGGTAAATTATCCCCTAATTGGGAAGACCTTGTTTACGTCAAAGTAGATGTAAGAGGTGAGGCATATAAACTCTAAACTTCTGATGGGTAGCCTATCTCTTGGACATGGAATGTAGCTAACCTACAACATTACTTCATGTAAATCTCATGCATAAGCTATGCAAAACTATGTATCATTTAAGAAACTTAGTAAAAAAACAGTGATGGCTATTATACAACTACATTGTTTTTAAAGGACTTAAATCACTAGTGCTAGATTTATCAAGTTAATTTTCATGCTCAGTGATCAGGCCAACTTACCAAGACCATGCACTTAAGCGAGTCTAAGCTTCGAGTACTACCTCAAGCATCTCTCATAAGACTACGCACTTGAGTGAGTCTAAGCCTCGAGCACTACCTTGAGCATCTCTTGCAGGCCTATAGGCCTAGACAAGTTCAAGCCTTAAGTCTTACTTGAGCATGAGTACTACTTTGAGCATCTCTTGTAAGGTTATGCGCTTGAGGGAGTCTAAGCATCAAGTACTACCTCGAGCATCTCTCACAAGACTATGTGCTTGAACGAGTTTAAGCCTTGAGTCCTACCTCGAGCACCTCTCGTAAGACTATGTGCCTAAGTAAGTCTAAGCCTCGACCCCTACTTAGAGCACTTACCGTCTAAATTTATGCCCTATGATGCAACAACCCCATAAGTAGTCAATCATAAAAATAACACAATAAAAAAAGGAGTAAGATCAAAGAAGAAGGCATGAAGGGAAAAGCACATAGATGCACCAATGTATCATTTATTAAGCTTACACAAGGTCCCAAGAAAATCCTACAACAATCCTACAAAAATGAAAAACTATTATTATAACCAAGTTAAACAAATAAAAATGGAATGGAAACACAAAGCCTATAGATGGGCAATAAGTTAGGCTTTCTCTTAGTCCCTCCCTCCATCAGTAACATCCACCCCATCCTTGCTATCTCCACCCTTTGGATTTTCCTCAAGATATTCCTTGAATACATAGTTCAGGCAGTTGAAGTCGACTTTAAGATACATCTCCTCATAGTCATCCTTTGCTACACTTGCATAGTCCCAACCAACATTGAATACAACATCTCTACAACTCCGACTTGACAAAAACTCATCAAATAGCTTCTTCATAGTAGCCAGAGTAAGATCACATCTATCCTTTAACTCCTCTTCTCTCTTTTTAAAGTTAGCATGAGTAGTAGCAAGTTTTTTCTACAAGTGATTAGTCTCCTCCTTGGCTAACTCGTCCCCCTTCCGAGTAGCATTAGCCTCTATCTTAGTCACCTCCTTCCCCTAATAGGTAGCATCAACTTCTACCTCTACAGCCTTACTTCCTCTTTGGCAGCCTTTACCTCTCAACGAGCTAACTTCGTTTCTACCTTAGTTATAGTAAGCTCCTCTCTCTAAGCCTTGCACTTCTTGTCATACCAACCTAACTTAGAATGAAGAGTGGTAACATCCTGCTTTAGTTGAAGCTTCTTGATCACCAATTATTGCCCTCTTCCTATAGCTGCATATTCTGATTCCTCACTCTGGCCACTTCTTGCCTTAACTGCTTGCACTCTTCACTAACCCTTACCTATGCTTAACCTGCAATAAATTTTACTAGAGTTAACTCCATGAATATGAGTATTTAACATAAACTCGGGGGCATAAATCATTATGAAGCTAACCTACTCTCATCAAAGAGTAGTAGCAAAGACTCTTTGCCCCCCCAAGTCCCCTAATGGCCAATAGCTAGCACTTATTGAATGTCTTATCTTATACCTACTATGCATGGACGACATCTAGTGGCCATTCCCTCACCAAGCAAACTCTCTTGACTACTTCCTTGGTTAGGTATGTACCCTCTTGACTTTGAATCCAATAGCAACACTAACTCACTAGAACCTCCTTTTCTATTAAGATGGCTCTCTAAGTCTATCATGGGCTCCATGCCTTTGCCCCTATTGGTCACTTGACCTCCTAAACTACCCTTCATGGGCGTAGTTAACCAACTTGGCACTTGGGTGGGCACCTTCCCAATTGCAGCCTTTAACCCCATTTATTTTAGCTCAGTTCATTTGCACCCCCTTTCCTTAGGCATAATTACAGCAACCTCTGACTTAGTTCGTTTGGGCCCATTTCCTTGGGTACTGGAGGAGCAACCTCCATCTCAGTCCGTTTGGGCACCACTCCCCCAGATATACGCGCAGTGCTTTCTTGCTCTTCAGTAGTATCCATAGGTACACTAATTAGAATGCCTCATAATCCTTCAATCACGAGTCTCTTCAACTTTGTCTTCAGGTAAGCCACCCTCTTCTTCTTCTTAGTAGCAACAACTTCCTTTTCTTTGCTTACATCAACAGCCTCATCTATTAAGTCTACAGCCACGTTACGAACAAGCTCATCTCCTTGCTCCAGCCTATATCCTTTCAGATGATGCCTCTCCTTTTGAATCTACTTCATCTGTTTCTTAAATTCGTTCTTAGATAGATCGAATGCTACACAGATTGAAAAATACTTATAATAACTACAAGAAAAAAGTTAAAGGAAACATACCTATAGAGGAGAGTACCCTTGAGTCTCCTATAGTCCATTGGTGATGGCATACAAATGGCTACACTCCCCGACTACAATAACACTTGTACCTTCTCCCAAATGTCAAGTATCTCATCCTTCAGATATAAGTCCACTACCTTTATGAAATTAAACCTTGGGCCCTTCCAACAACTAACATCAAGGATCCATTCCGCCACCTCCTCATCCACCTCTTTCAAGTGGGTTATCAACGTCATATACATTGGCTTCCTCTACTTAGTTGGGAAATCCAAGACATAGGGTGCTCTTATCACATAAAACTAGTATCTCCATTCCTTAACCTTACTATTTTGCCCACAAAATGACTTCCTTGGAGTTGTTCGATTAGCATAATATACCTAACCAAACTTAGTCTCCTTCAATTTGAATAACCTTACATTATGCTTCGTCATATGGAAGATACATACAGCCCCCAAAGCTATTAGTATTTGCTAGGTATTGGGGTATAGAGAACTCAAACTCACTCGAAAGTACCTATAAACCTCTAACTGAAACCCTATAAAGGCTAGTCGCATCCCCATATCCATTACCTTCCAATACAAATAGAACTAATGCCCATCCTCACCATAATCACAGGCCCATTCTCCTTTCACCAGTAAACAAACTTTGTATGCATTTGTGTTGTGATTCATTTCCTCATACACTCTCAACCATCGAGCTTCCTTTAAAACATACTCCACTTCAATAACAATTCCCTTCCCTTTACAAGTAGGTAGCAAGGGCTCATTTGCCTCCTTCTTGGGTAAGTACTCGTAACGAGCCTTTACCTCTATGAAACGCCCTTTACACTTCCTAGGTGTAGCTCCCATCAATGCCACTGCTTCTTGCTATCACCATCTATTTGGGGAAAGTAGGGACTGTCGATCCATTCGACTATAACTTGTGCCTTCTTCACCTTCAATGTAGTTTCCTTAAGTTTGCTAGCTAGCTATGTTCAAAAATTAGGAAGAAAATGAATGAAAATGAAGAAGATAGGAGGAAAATGATGATTAGGAAGTACTAATGAAACGGAAAAAACGCTCTGAAGTGATTCTAGCAAAATAAGAGCTAAAGAAGTGAAAAATGATCACTCCTTAACCCTTATATAATGTGGCTAAGCCAAACGAAGCGTCGCTCTAACATGCATTCCCCTTGAAGAAGCATGTGTTAAGATATCTAAATCAACGATAGAGATTACATGAGTAGATGGATTGCCAACAAGGCACGAGCGTGAAAAGGTATAAATTGCATGTGACTATTGAGATCTCAAATACTCTAATGGTCACATTGATCATGTCAATGGTCATGTCAGAACAAGTAGGGCATGGATCCCCAAGCATGTTAAAAGTCAAGATCGAGCTTGTGCCTATACGACCTCTCTAACTGTCACCAACAAGCCTGAGTTTCTAAGCACTCTAAAAGCTAGGGCCAAACAAACATCTACATTAACCCCCAAAGGCACCCAATGTTGACTATATTCCTACAATCAAGCAGAATGTAGAAGAAAAATCAAGTGATCAAAAAAGGCAAAGTAAAAAGTACATATATATGCAACAAGTGGCTTTGATTTTCATTAAACTCCAAGATTCATTACAAGGCTTAGGAGTCGACATATTAGCCTTGAGTACAAGCTACTGCAATAGGAAATACAAAGAAAAATACAAAGTGCACTGTCGAGCCCTATTTTAGTTTTCTTTAATTTAATCTATATTAAGCCTAGCCTGTTTAATATAGATTACTCAACAAAAAAATTAAGGTACTATTTTTATTTAAAAAATGTTTTGAAAAAAATATTTTGAAAAATTAAAGTCGCCAATCAATTAAATTGATAAAAAATGAAATTAGGGTTTTTAGGTGGGAAAACCCTAATTTGGCCACTGATCTATGTATTTTCTAAAAAAATTTAGAAAAATTAATAAGAAAAACTAAGTTTAGAGGCTAACTTATTAAAACTAAGTCACTATGTAAAAATAAAAAAAAATTAATGGGTTTTATTTTTATATTTTTCTAAAAATATTAAAATATATGCAAATATGCGAAAGATAACTAAAATGAAATTTTATTATTTTTTTATTACAAATTTTTCAAGAAAAAGGAAAAATAGTTTTTTTTTATTTTTTAGACAATTGCCCCAAATGTGCCAATGTACCCCTTAGTCGTGATCAAACAAACGTTATTCTTTTTTTTATAAAATATTTAGTGGTTGGATTTCTTTTATTTTTTTAAAATCAAGATAGATTTATATTTATTTAATCATTTATTATTTAAAAAAAATCTAATTTCACGAATCTATTTTTAAAAAAAATAATAACTAAATCTTTTTTGAAAATCCCAGTTAATTCTTTTTTATTTTTTATTTAAAAAAATTCACTTCATGTCAAAAAATATCTTTTTTAAATCCTATATGTAGAATACGTTAAAATACATATCTTTTCTAAATCCTATATGCAAGATATACTATAATACGGTTTAGATATGTATATTCTCCAAAGATATGGATCTCAGAAAAAAGATATGTGACTTTTCCTAAAAAATACAATTTTCAAATAAAAATACAATTTAACTAAATTTATTCAAAACACAAATTATGTAAAAAAAATTTATATATTACAATTGATAATAATACAAAAAACCTGCACTAAAAAAAAATTAGTAAAAATAACTAAATTAACTAATAAAATAAAATGATATAATTAAAGAAAACAATTTTTACCTAAACAAGTTGAGTCACGTATGATTGGCGTGATCGCATTGTGAATTGATCGTACGGATGAGTTGAAATTTGAATTGTACGTGTGTGTTAAAATCTAGATTGTGTTTAGCGTGTATGCATTTGACCGTACTCAATGTGTGTGCACCTGTATCTAAAGTGGATGTGTGTATATTTATGTGTTTGTAAATGGAGATTACTAAGACATGGCATGTATTTGTATGCTTGCGTAGCATGTGTATGTTGACCAGTATGAGGTAGTAGAGTAAGAGACGGCCTAAGAGAGTGTTGGATTGTGGGTAGGCGAGCATGTGGTCATTGAATGGGAAGTGATTGTACCGTAGTGAGTGATTGAGTAAAGATAAAGATTGTGTTCATTGGATTAGATGTTAAGTTGTGTGGTCTTGTATTTTTTGTGATTGTGCAGGGATTGTGAAAAAACATCCTTAAGTATACCACTGGATTCCTATTTATAATACCTACATTTGAATCTTTCGTATCTATTAGATATAGATTATATCTCGACAAACCCTAGATACGATAACGAATTTTACATACGGAAGAAACATTTTAGATTCTTTGAAGATTTATCTAAGTTTCTAGAAACCTTATTTTAATTTAGACTTTCTATTTTTTTTAGCCTTGCTCATTTCAATTTAATTTAGCCTAATAACCCATTTAATAATTCCTAAGTCTATTTTAGCCCAATATAAGTTGGATAAAAAAAATCTACTTTATATTAGATTGAACTAAAAATATTTCAATAAAGCCCAATCCTTTAACGACTTAAAATTTATTAGATTGATCACTCACTACTATTCGATTCGATCCCAAATAACTCGACTCGATATGACTTAACACTTTATTTTTATTATTTTTTTCAACTTTCGTTTTTCTTCTTATTCTTTTTATTTTTTGTTATTTTTTTTCTTTTTCTTTAACCTTGCATAATAAAAATACTAAAATAAAACAGCAAAAACGAGGTATCTACAACTGTTCCTTTTTGTATTGAAGTTCGATTAGAACTTTGCTACAAAGACAAAAGAAATACTCATTTTTACCAAACCCTACTTTGAATTGATTAACTAAGCTGTGTTTTATCTTGATGAAGGATATCGTCTTGAGAGGTCAATGTAAAAGATAACAGCCCCTCTTGAAAGGACGGGGTGAATGAATGCCTGTCTCGAAAGAACATTGTAAAAGATAGGGGGCTTATCTTAGAAGGATAGGGCAAAGGTTAGAGAGCCTAACTTGAAAGGATAGGGCTAAAGATTTGGGGTGTCTATTTTGGAAGGATAGAGCAAAAGTTTTAAGGGGGCCTATCTTAGAAGGATAGGGCAAAAATCATTGGGGTCAAATTAACTTGTTTTAGTTTGGCGGATAATCTAAAGAGGATAAATCTCTTCGAGATTTAAAAAAAAAAAAAACTTGTTTTGGTTTGGTAGGTGATCTAAACAAGATAGATATCTTCGAGATTTCAAAAAAACTTATTTTAGTTTGATGGATGATTCGAAGAGGATAGATATATTCGAGATTTCTCGTTTTGATTTGGTGGATAATCCAAAGAGGATAGATTTCTTTGAGATTTCAAAAAAAAAAAAAAAAAACTTGTCTTGGTTTGGTAGATAATCCAAAGAGGATAGATCTATTTCAAGAATTTAAAAAGCTTGTTTTGGTTTGGTGGATAATCTAAAGAGGATATATCTCTTCAAGATTTAAAAAAAAAAAAAAACTTGTTTTGGTTTGGTGGATAATCTAAAGAGGATATATCTCTTCAAGATTTAAAAAAAAAAAAAAACTTGTTTTGGTTTGGTAGATAATCTAAAGAAGATAGATCTTTTTTGGGATTTCAAAAACCTTCTTTTAGTTTGGTAGATAATTCGAAGAGGATAGATCAAGATTTTTTGTTTTAATTTGATGGATAATCTGAAGAGGATAGATCTATTTCAAGATGAGTTGCTTGAAAGGATGGATCTTTCGAAAATAAGATGACAAAATGAAATTGCGCTCTAATGAGTAAGTGAAATTTTAATTGACTAGACGGCACTTCTTTGAGCAAGTAATCCAAAAAGGAAGAAATAGGACAACATTCTTTTTGAGCAAGCGATCTAGAAAGGAATAGATAAGACAACGCTCCTATAAGCAAGCACTCCTAACAAAGGACTAAATAGGACAACGCCTGTTTAAGCAAGTGATCTAAAAAGGAATAGATAGTGCTCCTTTGAGTAAGAGATCTTAAAAAGGACTAGACGACGCTCCTATAAGTAGGTGATCCAACTGAGCAATAGGATACGCTCTTTTAAGCAAGCGATCTTAGCAAAAGATAGGACAACACTCCTTTAAGTAAGTGATTCTAAAAAAGATTGGATGTTACTCCATTGAGTAAGCGACTCAACTAAGGATAGGATAGCGTTCGTCTGAGTAAGTGATTCGACAAAAGATAGAACTTTGATGAGTTTTGACAAAATGATCTAAGACTTGAGTTTGAGGGATTCTTATGATTTTTTGAAAATATTGACTTTTTCCTTTTAAGAAATCTCTATTGACAATTTTTGAAAAAGGTTCCATTTCTCTTTTGAAAGGGTTTTTTTTTTCACTTTTTTCAAGAAATTCAAAAAAATACTCTTTAATGGAAAATTATGTTGCTAATAAGTAAGAAAGTCTCTAAGACTTTAAAGATCACAAATAATGGATTGACTTGCCCCTTGCCTGTTGATCACTCATTCCTTCGATATTGTTTTCTAGAGCATAATTCATGATCTTTAAACTTATCGAAAATACTGATTTCAAACTTGGGGTTAAGACTATTTATGTTCTTGATAAAGCATTTAACTCTTCAATTTTCCACTAAGGGAATAGATATCATTACTTGAAATGTTTAGTCAATCTGGACTTCCTTGCACTCTCAACGGTTTATTTTTACTCTCAACATCAATTCCAAAAATTGTAGCCTATCTTGTAAATGGTACACTTTGGTCAATCAATAAGGTCCTTTTTGGGTTTGCAATGTAAGGCTTTTAGTCAATGGTTTAAGCAAATGGATATCAATGTGCTTTGGCTAATTTAAAAAAAAAAATTGTATACAATCCATCTTGAGTTTACAAGCCAAGAACTTAAGAGAGACTAAACATGGGCTTACCCCAGTTTCATAAGCAAATTTAGCTTAAGATAAATCCATTTCTTTTGTCAAAAGAACTTCATTAAGGATGGTATAGCAAGTAGGATCATATAGTGAGGGCTTTGCGCTTTTAGGCTTAGGAATTGAAAGTGTTTAGCCTTTGTATATTCTCCACAAGTTGGACTTCAAGCTTATTGGTAATTTGGCTCTTCTTTAAAAGCGATCACCTTGCTAATATTTTCGATTTTTCTCTTTTTTCTTTTTTCTTTTTCTTTTACATTTCTTTCTCTTTTTTTCCTTTTCATTTTTTCTTTTTTTAGGTCAAGGTGGCTACCTTCCATTACTAAGTTTTCACTTGATGGGATTTGAAGCCTTAAAACCATAGTTTAAAAAGTACAAGCTTGGGAGAAATGTATATGGCTTTGAAGTGTTTAGGAAAATTCATAGGCTTAAAATGTTTGAATGAATGTATGGGCTTGGGTGAGGTGTATATGGTTTGAAATTCTTCTTCATCCTAAAGAAATTGAACTATTTATGGCAATATTTGCTCATAAATTGGCAAACCTAAGACAAGCACAAGTTAATCTCCTTCTTTTCTCCAAATTAATAACCTTAACCTCCTAATTGCCCTAGTATAGGGTAGTTCTTGGTAGGGTTAATTTTAAGATAAATCCCTAAAAAGCTCAAGTGGACTTGCAAGGGATAATTATGTTTAGGGATAATGAAATGAATGCCTAATATCATTTTTACACATATACTAAGTTCAAAATGGACCTCATTTAAGGAATGAACTTAAGTACTCACATTGTGATGCTTAACTCTCATGTGTATTTAGGGTTAGTGTTTAGGACATCGGTTGTCTCTTTTCATCCTAAACCTTTCAAGTAATGTGTTAATCCCCTTAAGTAGAAAATTTTAAGTTCCAAGTTCACATTTTATCCATTTTCACTCATTCCAAATGCTCTTATTTAAATTGAGCTAGCTTCATAGCATATAAAGATAAGAATACACATAAAATTTGCTTTATTCAATAGCTCACATCCGTTATAAGCTCTAAAATGAAAGATTGTTCTAAAGACAAAAAATTTGCTAGAACTAAAATTCTTTTCCACTTCTTGCCCCTATTTCTATAACTTCTTCGAACTTGTTCCATTTAGTTGAATTGATATTTTAGTATGCCTAATTGCCTCAAATGTGAGCTACCTGGTTAGATGATAATAATAAACCCTCAATATCTAATGTTGGACGTTGTTTTTTTGATGCCCCTAGGTTAGGGATACTACTGCCCATAGACTCATCAATCTCTAGAAAATTTGGTTGGATAACCTTGGCATCAATCAAATCTTGCACCTTATGCTTTTGTTTCCAATAGTCTTCTATGGTATACTCTACTTGGCCCATATGATATTTACACCATTTGTTGGGGTCATGAGCCCTTAGCTGTATTTCTTTGTTTGGTCTTCACATACTAGTAGTCTTACATCTCTCAATTGCTTGAACACTTGGGTCATTAGAATCTTGAATTGTGTAAGTTGCCTCCTCTTGTTGTAGATAAGCTTATCTTGATTCTAGGCTTTCCCAATTGGTGCATTCGTTCTTGACTTCTCTTTCGTTGAATCATCTTCATGCTTTGGCTATAACTTTCTATTCATATTAGGATATAGGTTTTCGAGTTGCTTGAGCACATAACCTATTTCCATTTCCATACCCATGAGCCTTTTTTCTAATATCACCAACTTTTCTTCTAAAGCCGCAACCCTTTTTTCCTGTCCCCGGTAGTAACATGTCCCTTAGGATAGACCATTCAAATTTGTCTTTGAAAACCTTTCCAAACCTTATATCATATTAATAGTAGGCTTATGAACTCGTAACTCTTTAGATTCGTTTACCTCAAATGATATGTCAATTGGCACTTAAGCTTGGGTATGAGCTATAACCTCAACTTGTTTCCTATATTTTCTCAAAATCCCTTCTGTTGTGGCTATTCTTTATTTAAGAGCTTCAGACATCTTGATTTTTTATAAAATGAGTTATTATGGGCTACAAGTTGGGTTAAATCATTTAAAAAGCAATCTTCTAAAGCCTATAAGAATCCTTTCTTGTTAGCAATACTACATCGAGTTCTTAGTTTTGAAAACCATTCATTCTTTTTTTTTTTTGGAAACTTTTATTGGAAAATTAATGCTTATTTTATGTCATAGAAGCCTAATATTGACATTAACGATTCTAAACAAAAAAAAAATGGAAACATTAGGACTGACGACCAAAGACATAAGATGATTAAATTAGAAGGATTATATAGAGAAGCGGAAATTATTTTATAATGAGAAATTTATTAAACAATGACACAAGGGTGACAATTCATGAAGAAAGCTTCATTAGGACAATGACATCTTAATGGATAAATAGAAAGAATGAGAACTTAGACACTTACAAGATTAATGACTTTCAGGTGATAAATAATTTACAATGGGAATTGAATGGTTAAATCTTTTTTTTTTTTTTATGTTTGTTAGCTCTTAACAATATGGTACATATAGGGCATTGCAATATAAATTGATTAAGTAAATAATTGTCATGAAACTGGTTTTTGATCATAAAATATCTTTTTGAAATTTCTTTTTATAGAAAAAAAATTGTTTAAATCTTGGAAAAAATGATAGTTTCATAATAATTTTTACTATAGCTAACTTTCATAATTACATAAAAAAAAATTTACAAGTTAATACTAAATTTTTTTCTTTCTTTTTTTTTTTTTTTAATATCAGCACATTATGATACAGGAGGAACACTAATAATTTGGTGTCTTTAATGTTAAATGTTATGTTATACAACTTATTACTGATGAAATAAAACAAAATCTACAAAACCCACATATGTTACATAAGATAACATATAAAATAAATGTGATGCAATATACTACATACGCATGCAATGTAATGGAGTTGGTCATTAATAAATTATAGGAATAAGATTATTATAACCTGCAGTCAAAGAGTACCTTTATATATAAGTGGATCCAAAATAAAATTTTAATAAACAACGAAGCTCACGAACACTTTTACATAAGGGTAGCAATTTTTAAATTTCTCCTTAAATTTTGCTAAACCAACTGCGGATTAATCAGACTTCTTCTATGATTTAAAAAATAACTACCCTCTTTTTCAAAAAGAATGATATAAGAGGGTAGGATTTATGAGTTTTAGGCTCTGTAACTTTAAGAATTTCCTGAGAAAACCTAGTGAGCTACATTGAAGCTTAAGTAGACTCGCCTATCACTGCCAAGCGAGGTTAAAGACCCCAACAACTTGAGGGTTACAAAATGATGGCCCGTCTTAAGTTCCTAAAATGACTCAGGTTCGACTACATGTAAACATATAAATGGTTATTAAAATAAAATAAAGCCCCCCTTAAATTCCCAATACGGGCTCATTGGGCCGGTCTTTTTTTCTTTTTCTTTTAAGACCTACATCACTAAAAACCGATTTATACAACTATAATACAATAAAAGAAAAATAATACAAAAAGCCCATCAATTAATTTTTAATCTTTACATGGCTAGCCTATTAGGCTTCTCCAGTGGAGTTACCAATTCTATTGAGGCCTATTTTGGTTTTTCTTAACTTGATACATATTAAGCACAGCCTAATTAATATAGATTACTTGACAAAAAATTAAGGAAACATTTTTCTTAAATTTTTTTTAAAAATATTTTGAAAAATTAGAGTTGTCAACTAGTTAAATTAGTAAAAAATGAAATTAGGGTTTAATTTGGCTACTGATCTGCGTATTTTCTAAAATAATTAATAAAAAAAACTAAGTTTGAAGCCTAAGTCATCATGTAAAAATTAAAAAAAAAATTAATTAGCTTTATTTTTATATTTTTTAGAAATACTAAAATATATACTAATATGCAAAAGATAACTAAAATGATTTTTTTATTACAAACTTTTCAAGAAAAAGAAAAAAATTTTTTTTTTTTTTTTATGTTTTAGATGGTTGCCCTATAGATGCTTATATACTCGATAGTTTGAATCAAACCAACGTAGTTCTTTTTTTTTAATAAAATATTTAGCCGGTGGATTTCTTTTATTTTTGAAAATCAACATAGATTTACATTTATTTAACCAGTTATTATTAAAAAAATATATTTTCACGAATCTATTTTAAAAACACCTAACTAATTAAATCTTTTTTGAAATTCCTGGTTAAGATTTTTTTTTATATTTTATTTAAAAAAATTTACTACGTATCAATAAATATTTTTTCTAAGTCCTACATGTATGATATGCTAAGATATGTATTTTTTCTAAATCCTATAAATAAGATAGTTAAGATATATATCTTTTCTAAATCCTATATGCAAAAAATACTAAGATATGGTTTAGATATGTATCACTTAGAGAAAAGATACGTAACTTTTCCTAAAAAATACAATTTTCAACTAAAAATGCGATTTAACTAAATTTATCTAAAACACAAATCATGTAAAAAAAAATTGATTTGATAATTAATAATAAAAAAAACCTGCACTAAAAAAAATTAGTAAAAATAATTAAATTAACTAATAGAATAAAATAACATAATTAAAAAAAATAATTTTTACCTTAACAAGTGAATCACGCGTAATCAACATGATCACGTTTTGAATTGATCGTATGGATAGGTTGAAATTTGAACTATGTGTGTGTTAAAATCTAGATTGTGTTCAGTGTATACATGTTTGACTATGCTCAATGTGTGTGCACTTGCACCTAAAATGGATGTGTATGTATTTATGTGTTTGTAGATGGAGATTACTAAGACATGGCATGTATTTGTGTGCTTGTGTAACATATGTATGTTGACTAGTGTAAGGTAGTAGAGTAGGAGACGACGTAAGAGAGTGTTAGATTGTAGGTAAGCAAGTGTGTGGTCAGTAAATGGGAAGTGATTGTACTGTAGTTAGTAATTGAGTAAAGATGAAGTTCGTGTTCATTGGATTGGATGTTAAGTCGTATGGTCTTATATTTTTAGTGACTATACGGGGATTGTGAAAAAACATCCTTAAGTTCACTGCTGGATTCCTATTTATAATACCTACAATTGAATCTTTCATATCTCTTAGATATAGATTCTATCTTGACAAACCTTAGATATGATAACGAATCTTAGATACGAAAGATACATTTTAAATTCTTTAAAGATCCAAGATTCAATCTAGTTTTTAGAAATTCTATTTTAATTCGAGCCTTTTTATTTTTTTGGGCCCTACTCAATCCAACTTGATTTAGCCCAATAACTTATTTAATAAATCCTAAGTCTATTTTAGCTTAATATAAGTTAGATAAAAAAAAAATCCATTTTATATCGGACTAGACTACACTAAAAATATTACAATAAAGCTTGATCCTTTAACAATTTAAAATTTATTAAATTAATCACTCACCATTATCTAATTCAATCTCAATTGATTCGACTTGACTTGATACGACCTGATACTTTATTTTTATATTCTTTTTTTAGTTTTCATTTTTTTCTTTTTTATTATTTTCTTTTTTTTTTCTTTTTCTTTTTCTTTAACCTAGCTTAATAACAATACTAAAATAAAACAGCAAAATGAGGTGTCTACACATACCAAACTGGTTGGAGCCCTTACCTTACTGCTCAACTCTAGTCTTCGAGCTCGCAACTTCAACTTAGTTCTTTATTCCATACTAATGAATTGAACTCGACCTCAGCTACCTTAAGTAGACGACCGGAGACTTCAGAGAGTAGTGGTTGCTCCTCTTCCTTTACTACTATAGTCACCACGAGACAAGGCTATAGTAGTGTGTCATTCTAGCGATGAGCTATGCTACTACGACATTCCTAAGAGGGAGTTCCTTTCATACTTTCAAGTAGCTGATGGAAGTAACTTGAGCACTTAAAGCTCATGGGAACAACCATTGCAAGGTGGAGAAAACAGGTTAATACGCCATGTTTTCCAGGCCTTGTGATGCGTCTAAAGAGTCCTCTACTTGATAAAGGTTGGGAAGCCCTAAGCTGCTAGAGTTTCCCCCTCTCATCATCAAAAACACCATGGCTCTAGGAATTGCTTCAAAATATGATTCAAGGACTTGGATGCCGATGGTGTAGGTACTCAGTGACTTGGTAAGGATAATGAACCACCAATTAGGGGGGAATGAGCCCTTGAACACCCTACGATTAGCACTCGTGGGTCATCGCACATCATCAGATGACCCTTTACACCCCTCAATTAGTGCTTACAAGCTCCATCAATGGGGTGGAGCCCCAATCTCAACTCTCTCTCACTCAAGAGGATCCTTTAAGTGACAATTAATCTCTAAGGAAGTTTTTTAAGAATGAAGGATCATGCAATGACTAAGGTCAGGACAAGATAGAACGGAGGAAGATGGTCCCCATTGCCTTCTTACAAAATAAGAAGTAAGAAAATCACATCTGTCCATGAATAACCAACTGACCCATTTGATAGGCAAAGAAGAATGACAATAAAAGGTCAAGCATTAAGGGCAAGCAATAGTTTCCCCATGCAATCAATACCACACATGCACTGCATATCCCATAAAGTGATACCATTATGCATTGGAAATGACACAAGCATTGGGAGGGTACAAATAAGCAAAGAGATTGCTACTAACTGTCATGTCAACCATCATCTCCAAAAGATTGCTTCCAAAAGAGCAATCACTACGTGGTTAGTCTTGGTCTCTTGAATAGCATAAGCTTAGCCCCTATTGTGCTCGAAGATGTTAATAGTCTCCTCATCGACCAAATAGCTATGAGAGTGGAGGAGCAAATGTTGATGGTTGATTCCTACCATAAGGGCTCTCATGGCCCAAGCCTACTGAAGTGCTAAGCTTAAGTCTCACAGATCACCATTTGGGCTCATCCCAGACCATGTAAACTAGTTAGACTGTTCCCATCACCTCAAACAAGATCAAGTCGTACCCTCCACTCAAAGAGCCCTTGGATGCCTTAAGTGTACTCGACCACTATTCATAGTACTTGCACTATGTTTGCCCTCATCTCCTTTGACGAACCGCGACTAAAGGAGCATTAACTAGTAGCAGAGCAGCTCCTCCATCCACTAACTGTATTCTCTTTCTTCATTTAGTACTAATTGACCACCTACTATGTAACCTATTGACTAACCATCGAAGTAGGGTAGCCACCCCTCACCAAAGGGACGTGCCTATCCCTTCCATCGCCATCAACTAGTAAAGGGAAGGATGTCCCATCGGGTGCAAGTAACACTACCTCTTTGGATTGCATGCTGGCTAATTAGAATCTATCACGTGTCAACTATAGTAAGCACTTCCAAACTTATAAATAAGAGTGAGTTCTTCAGGTTAAAGGATCGACATCTATTACTCTCCTATTATCTCTTGGGAGCTCACTTCTACCACTCATGTCACCTTTCTCTCTTCGTTAGTTTGAGCATTGAAGGGGCCTTATTGGTTTAGCCACAGGATGCTTTTTACAAGTTCCTCTCCATCTGTGGCTGAAGGACAACTCGGAGTTGACCCAAGAGACCCAACTATGATTATCAATCATCACCAAATACTTACACATCATTCATCTAAATATAGGACGTATTAGTATTGTTAAATCTTTTCTTGAAGTTATAAAAAAGTCAGGCGAATTATTTTTGAAGTTATCAAAAAAACGAAAAAATAAAAGGGTTAATTTGTGGACCACCGTCGTCAAGTCCTCTTAACAACCCGAAAACAGGAATATGTGCCCTTAGACTCTTAGGGATCTCCTTTATCCAGGTCACCTGCAAAACCAAATGCAACGTACAAACTCTCCTTACCCACTTAACATCATGCCCACTTGGCGTCCACCAACACTTCCGAGGACGTCCTTATTAATTAATTAATGAAGCACAAGCCATGCAGCCTTTGAATCTAAAAACTTCGTTATATGCATTATACCACTGCTTAATGAATTCAAGTTGTTTTTTTTTTTTTTTTTCCATATATAAATTTTTAGGAGACATAGGCACAAGGTTTGGATTAAGAGATGTAATTTGATGCCCTTGCCACTAAATATATGATATACACATTAGGAACCTTGAATAACAATTATATATATTTGTTCATATTAAGGTCTTTGTAACTTAGCATTATAACCAATGAAAAAAAAAAAGAAAAAAATATTTATTTATCTATACCACGAAAAACGATTCATTGTTATTAAGTTTTAACACATTACCTGTTTTGATGAGGGCTACCTAATATCAACAAATGTAGATCTTAATGAAACGACATTCATCTTAGCAACTAGGAAAGATGTACTTGGGATTTAGAGCAAGACACAGCTGTTTCAAAATTTTGATCTAGCTTAGATTAGTTTTATCGAAAATTATTGTCTTCATAGCTCATTTCGTACGGTAACAACAAAATGCCCCGATATCCGAAGAACTTCCCTTTTTTTTTTTTCTTTAATTTATTTTGGTTATAATATATAAATATATATAGGATATCTCACTGGGGCAACTTGTGAGGTTATTAAATACTAAGTCAGAAGCGACAGTTTCTAGTTGGAAAACGAACGGAGAAAGTAAAATATATGGAGCCTGCGGAGCGTAGCTAATGCATGTGATCTCGATTAGTTTCTCTCTATTTTCTGCTCTAACTGTTAGTCTTCTCTCTGTTTTTAGAAAAACGAACTTGTTATTCGGCGACCGATTTTTCTTGTTTCGTGAATTTGCCTTTGCCTAGCAATCAAATGTTACATACAGCTGTACCTATGTATTGAACTTCCTAAGAAGACCTTTCCTAGTAGACCTTACTGTACATGTGTTTCCACTCTCCACCCCCTATCGTCTTATCGTCTCTTCTGTTATCATGAACAAGATGATGATGATGTAATTATAATGATTGAACTGAAAAGATTGATTCCAGACTGCACTGCGTCTAGTAATAATGAAACAAGTTAATGCTCGTTTAGCGGGAAGAGGAAAAAAAACAAAGGGAACACGGTACACTTTTTGTGTGATGAACAAGTGAGCTATAAATAGTCTATTTATATATAAATAGCCATAAATCACTAGTAGTGATGCCAATGACATTATAATTTAGTAATTTTTCCAATGGAATGGATAGGATTCAATGTCTCTTTCTCCCAAATTGTATTTTGTACATTATTGGCTAAAAAAAAAAAAAAAGCATTGATGAAATAACTCAAAATGCTCTTGTTCATCAAGGCTTGGTTCCCCTTTGAGAGGCCAACTTGCTCCAGCCTCGAAGAACAGGCTAGCCAAAGCCCGATTTAGCTAGACGATTGATGCACCCAGTGTCAATATAGCATGTTTGGGGCTATCCTTGAGCACTCCTTTGACCTCAACCAACAAAATAGCTGGAAAGCCTCCAGAGAAATCCTTGGGATGCTTGACTCCTTGGTGCTCGAACCTTGAGCCTGAAGACTTTAGGTCCTTGTGGTAGCTAAGTTTGCAACTAAGTAGAACCCCAAGCACATGTCAAATGCTTGGTGCTCGGGTTGGAGAGAACGATGCTAAGAGTTACCTTGCTCATTCGCTTTCTCTCTCCTTATTAAATGCTATGTAACAAGCTATTGTACGACCTAAGAGTAAAGCCATCCAAGCTATGGTGGCTGCTCATGCTGATGTGATAAGCTCTCTTCTCAAGATTCACTAACCAGCATACATGAGCTATCTTTTCTCATACTAAGCATGCCTAATACTTATTTGACACGGATCCTTAGCAGGTAAGATTCATGCCATATAAATAGGGCAAGAAGCCACAATTACAAGGGTTTAACTCCTTAGCGTTCCTTATATACTTAAAATACTTATACATCTTCCTCTCCTTTCCTTCAAAACTCTTGTTGTTAACTTTAGCATTAAAGGGCCCTTATTGGCAATGCTATAGGGGGCTTCCTTACTGGTCTACTATTGCACACAGCTTTAGGTCCTCAGGAGACAATTAGAAGACCACCTTAGTGGCAAACACTATCACCATTCAGCACTTACCATTTCTAGAAATCTACCAACATGGTTAAGAATAGGATTACAAATCCACAACCAGTGCACTACAACGATAGTGGCCGATCATCAACAACAACACCACTGATCTTCCTCTAAGAAGCATTGAAAGAGGTAGAAGCGAAAGTTTGCAGATCACATGAAGTATTCACCACCTAATTGCCCTCTCAATAAAGTTCTTTACAAAGTTAGAGGGAAACTTCCCGTAAACTCCTCATGTTAGAGAAACTCTGGATGCTGCAACATTGTGCAAATTTTGTGATTATCACAACGTATGTGGCCAAAACACCAATGAGTATTGCTACCTTAAAAATGCTATGAAGGCCTTATGCGGAAAGATTGCATCGACCACCTTGTCACCGATGAGAGGAATAAGATCTAACAGCTACCCATGCATTTTTTAATCGAAGAAGAAGAATAACATCATCTACAATAACATAATAGCCTTGATAACACCCAATGTTGAGACAAAAGAAGATACATCCAAACCATAATCGAAGGACTAAGGCTAGGAGACATAGCTGGTCCCTCCAAGCTATAGCACAAGGTACTCTCCATCTAAGCAAAGAAGTTAAAGATACATATTGCTATCTCTTCCTCGGATAAGGACAAAGAAGGCATGGAATACCTCCATATTGATCCTCTAGTGATCAACATTGAGATAGGCTACTTTAATGTCTCAAAGACCTTCATTAATAACAGTTGCTCAGTAGATATCTTGTTCTAACACTCTTATAAGTGAATGACGAATTAACTAGAGGAACCTCTACGACTATATAGATAAAGTTTGGTTAGCTTCAGAGGCAAGTCTATGCTGACTAAAGGTTTTATCATACTCATTGTTTAGTTGGGTGACAATGAACACGTCGACTCACAACTGATCGACTTTATTGTCATTAACCATTAGTCCCCTTACAACTCCATTTTAAGGAGACCAAGCTTGAACAAGTTTGATATGTGCATCAACCAGCGATGTCTGAAGGTAAAATTTCCAATACCAATAAGAGTCGGCATGGCTCAGGGTGACCAAAAGCTATTAAGGCACTTTACTTAAAGGAAATCGCTTAGGATTAGGTTATCACATTGAATTAGGACCAGAGAAAATGTAGGGTTTAAGGGAAGAGCCTGTAAAGAAGATCGAGCTAATATAGTTTAAAAGCAACTCGAGGAAACTATATAGATAGGGACATCATTATTCGTTGAGGATAGAGAGGAGCTCGTCACTTTCCTAAGGAGATGCCTAGCATCATAAGTACCTAATATGCCTGAGGTAATGCACCACCTCTAAGTGGACCCTAATGTATAGCTTATTAAGTAAAAGAGAAGACACTTTGCATCAGAGAGATAGGCTGCCATTGAGTAGGAGGTACAAAAACTACTCCGAGGTTGCTTCGTAAAGGAATGCTATCTGACTTAGCTAGCAAACATAGTGCTAATCAAGAAGTCCAATGGGAAGTGATGAATGTGTATAGATAACACTAACTTGAATAAATCATACCTGTTAGACTGCTTCCCTCTCTTGAGGATCGACTAACTCATCAATTTAAGTCAGGCCATGCAATGCTTAGTTTTATGGATGTTTACTCAAGCTACAATCAAATATGTATGGCCTTTAAAGACCAAGTGCACGCAGCATTTGTCACTAACTTCAACACATATTATTACAAGTTTATACCCTTTAGTTTCAAGAATGTCGAAGCAACATATCAAAGGTTGGTGACAATTACTTTTAAGCTATAGCTTGGATGAGATGTCAAGGTTTATATCGACGAAATGATCATCAAGAGTAAGTAGAAGACTAACCATATTGAGGACATAAGTGAAACCTTTCAAACTTTGGGCTAAAATCAAATGAAACTTAACCCCCAAAAGTGCATCTTTAGGTTGGCTCGGGTAAGTTCCTTGAATTCGTGGTCATAGATTGTGACAACAAGGCCAGCTTAGATAAGATAAAAGCCACATGTGACATTAAGCCCCCTTAAAAAATAAAGGAAGTCCAATAGCTTACTAGTAAGGTTACCGCGCTCAATCACTTTATGTCCAAGAGTGCTAACAAGTGTTCTATGTTCTTTAAGCTATTGAAGAACCCATCAGAGTTCAACTAGAGCAAAGAGTGCTAAACTACATTTAACAAGCTCAAGTAGTTCTTGGAGAGTCCCCTTATTCTCTCCATACCAATCTTCAAGGAAGTGCTATATTTGTACCTAGCCATTAGCGACCCTCTTTCGTACTCGTCTGAGTAGATGAATGCAAGCACAAGCTGGTCTACTATGTTAGCCATATTTTACAAGGCTTGGAGACCAAGTATACATGGGTGGAAAAGTTTGCTTTAGCTTTAGTGATTGCTGTGAGGAAGCTTAGGCCTTAATTCCAAGAACATCCTATCATCATCCTCATTGACTAGCTACTGCGAACCATCTTATCAAAGCTAAACACCTTAAGTCGTATGGTTAGGCACTTATTGGAGCTTAGCACCCATAGAGTTCAATTCCACTCGAGGTAGGCTATCAAGGCACAAGTCTTCGTGGACTTTGTTGTTGAGTAAACTGGAGAGAAGGAAACACCAACTTAGATTAACAAACCTATATAGACCATCCATGTCTATGGATCCTTTACTCAGGGAGGGGGAGGAACGTAGGGAAGGGAGGGGGGAGTGGAGTAAGCACAAATCTACAAGGGCCTTATGATACCAAAGTCCTATATGCACTCAAGTTTGGATTCCTAACAATTAATAATGAGGCCAATATGAAGTGCTCATCATCGATCTCAGGATTGCAAAAGTAGAAGCCATGACAAAGTACCTTCGAAAATTGCAAGACCTCACCTCGAGGTTCACCTCATGGAGCATTAGCAATATTTAGAAAATATGAAGGCGAATAGGCAATCACATGAGGTCCTAAAGATCCGACCTTTATCTACCAAACCTTACTAAATAGATCCAATACTTGAGTATTTTAAGACAAGGGCACTACACATGATAGGAGAGAAGCCAAGAGGCTCGCCTATAGTCCGGCCAATTATACAATCATTAATGATGTCCTCTATTGTTGTACACATAGTAAACTACTCCTTTGGTGTCTTAGACCTAGGGACTTAAAGAGTTGCATGATAAGGTCTATAGCAATCATATTCAAGCCCAGGTACTCTACATTTAAGACCTTCTCCTTAGCTATTACTGGTCAATGATGAAAGAAGACAGGAAGATTACGCTGTAAAGATGCTGTAAGTGTTAGAAGCATATGTTCGTTAGTTATGCCCTAGGCATCGAGCTTAACATAATGATAAGTCCATGGCCATTAGCTATGTATGGACTTGGCATCCTCAGACCCCTCACTAAAGCGTTTAGGGGATGTCAGTTTATCCTAGTAGCCATAGACTACTTCATGAAGTGGGTTGAGGCTTAGGCGGTCACTAGCATAATAGCTAAAGTAGCTAAAGGATTTACCTTCACCAATATATTCATTAGGTTCAAGGTACCCTATGCCCTGATGATAGATAGTGGTAAGCAGTTTGATAATGCCAAGTTTAAGGAGTTTTAAGGGAAGCACCACATCATGCTCTACTATACCTTGGTTGCTTGCCATCAGATTAATGGTTAAGTCGAAGCCATCAATAAGATAATCCTTGGTAGCTTAAAGAAGAGAGTGGAATGAATAGAGGGTAGGTGGCTTGATAAGCTCCCAACCATCCTTTAGGGGTATTAGATAATTCATAAGACATCCATTAGAGAAATCCCTATTTGCTTTGCCTTTGGTTTTGAAGCCATGCTATCCATTGATTGGAGCTCCTAATGTGTAAGGTCCAGAATTTTGACACCAACCTTAGTTGGACAATCTTGCAAGCAAGCCTTGACACCATTAATGAGGTACGAGATATCACTAGAGCTCAGCTAGCTACCTACTAACAACAAATGGCCAGATACTATAATAAAAGGTCAAACACAAGGTCTTTTAGCTATGAGACCTAATATGTAGAAAACTGGAGGCTATTGGATCATGAGAAGGGTAGGGTAAACTAGCACCAACTAAGGAGGATCTCGTATAGGTAAAAGAGGATGTGAGCAATGGAGCGTATAGGCTACAGACCTTCGATAAACAACCTATCTTGAGGAATGGAATGCCAACAACTTGAGGCCCTATTTTTTTATAAAGCTTTATGAGGAACTCAATTTCTTGTAAATATCTGCCAGTTTAATGAAAGATGAGTCTTATGGTTGTCTACTCTCCTCTCCTAAATCTTTGTCACAACTTCACATGGTCCAATCACCATCGAGATTGACCCCTCACTAGCTAACGAAGGTAGAAAAGCCTCAAGCACAAACGAGTTGACGTACAACCTTGGAGCTTAGGCACTCTCGTCGACCATTATTCTTAAGAGCCCTAAGTCTCGTATACTTGGGTTGATGCACATCCTCAACCTTAAGCACCCCATGGATACCTGTACCTAAAGGGCTAGCATTGAGGACCAAGTACACCAAATTGATAAGTACATTAGACCCTACCCACTAGACAACTTTTGAAGGTTCAATGACCCAAACCAACCATAATTCAATGATAGAGCCATGAGCCTCCAAGTAACATCCCTCGGTGAGACGACTTAACTGAGTACATTGAAGTATTTAGAGACAAAATGACTAAAGGGAACATTCGGGCATAAGTCACATGACCAACTAAGGGTAACTCAATAAAAACACTACCTTAATAAACAACGGGTGCAACCTACAAAGCCTAATGACCCACCTACCCTAGCTAAACCCCTACACTTTCACGAGTCCTTAAGCTTCTAAGGAAATGTTAACATGTATAGAAGAAAGCATAAAATAAAAGGGGACGAGAACAAAAACACAAAGAAGAATCTACATGAGAAGGCGATTATGCCTAGAGAAATCCCACTGTTAGTAATTTGTACAATTTCATTATAAGGTTTAGGGGTTGGCATCTTGACCCCTAGTACAAAAGGAAAACAAAAAAAAAAAAAAAACAACAACAAAATAGAAGAAAGGAAATGGAGTGAGCAAAAGGCCTCTATGTGTTCTTGGCTTAGCCTTCGACTTAGTCGGCTTTACCCTTAACTCGGTCAACTCCACCTTTGGCTTAGTGACCTTCAACCTCGGCCTGATCACCTTTGACCTTAGCCTAGTTACCTTTGTCCATGGAAATGGTCACCCCCATCCTCACCCATGGAATCTTTAGCATCATCATTGGACTTATCCTTATCGTCTAATTAGAAAAAAGGAAGCCTAGGCTGAGATTGGGGTAGTTCTCTTGAACCTCTACCCTTACCTCTCTTCCTCCATTTAGGTTGGCCCAAGTAGCAAACTCCTAGAAGTTATAACCACTGGTGATCTCCTTAAAGATCTTCTCTATGGTTATTGGTGTTAAGTCCCAACCATCTATGAGGTTAGCCTCCCGAGCTTAGAACCTAGCTCAAGTATCCTTAAGGTCCTTCCTCCTCTCCTCTATTTCTCTCTTCGTCGTAGTTAACTTTCACATATGGACATTAGCCAAGTACTCCAAGTCATTGGTATGCATCTTTGCCGCATCGGCCTCTACCTTCGCTTGAGCTGCTTCCTGCTTAGCCTTCTCATTCTCCTCCCCTAAGCCCATGTAGGTTTCAAGCAAGTTGCGGATGCATTTCTCTAACTTTATGACCTCCTCCTTCATCTTATTCACCTCCACCTCTAACTCATTGCATGACCAATAAGCCAACTACAATGGAGACAAATTCGATCAGCTACTTGTACCCATTAACACTTCAACAAAAAGAAGTAACAAAAATAAGGAACCTATCAAAGCATTATGCATTCGTAGGAAAAGGTATACTTATCTAATCTCTTCATAACAATGCTCATAGTCTTTAGGTACCCTTTTGTCGTGAAAGAGCTTAAGAGCATCTGAACACATGGGTACCATGACGATATCCTTACCTAGACAATAACCAAGTGATACATCCAACTCATTGTTTAGCTTAACCATAGGCATGCTACAGTCCTTCGGGGTTCTCTCCAAGCTTACTACTTTTTCCTCTTGTTGCCATTATTATTGTTGGTGTTGCTCACCTCAAGCCCCATCCCTAAAAGGCTCGTTGCATAGTTATTACTTGGGGATAGGCCTCTTTAGCCCTTCCTCTATAGGCCTTGTTACCACGGTTACCATTGGGACCCCTATCAGAACCTATTAGGCCTCTTCGACAACCTAAGGAACTCCTTTGCCCTTCTTTCCCCTTGAGGTTCCAACGTCCTCCTTTTTGCCCTTCTTTCTTGGGGGAGTAACGTCTTATGCACCGGCCTTCCTTTTTCCTTTCTTCGCCTTCTTGTAGTATCTCTTATCTCAAGCAGCTACTAAGGCGCTCTTAAAACTATCATCATAAAGTTAAAGGGCTATAAGCACATAAAAACAGTCAGACAAAACAAATAAGAGTAAAAACCAAGAATACCTACTAAGGACAAGTAACCTCAAGTTCCCCTCCTATTGATGACATGTATTGGCAAACTCTTAGTTACCTTCCTTGACCTAACTCACAAAACTAATCCTTGTCTCCTAACCGTAAAGCATCCTTTCCCTGAGATAAGCGTTTACTTTATTTTCGACATGAAATCCTTATCTTAGATATTCTGCCATTTTGAGGACCCCCTCCTTTGCATTTTCATCATCGAGCACAAAGTAATCAGTCAAGGTCGTTTGGATTTGTTCCAACCAATCGAGAAGTCCAAGTCCTACTGTAGCTTAATTTGAACAAACCTCTCCTTCTATAAATCAATATTTGATTTTAGCCTGTAGAAGAGTTGTACATGACTTTCCCTACTCATATAGTACATCCATCCATCAAGATTCGACTTCAATTAGAAGAAATAGCGAAAAAGCTAAGCAGTTGGTCTTTTGAGGTGGTAGATAAACACTGGCCTCAAGTGTGGTCAATTGTTGCCATGTGTTAAGGTGCAAAGGCTTTGGGTACACTCGAAATAGTTGAAGACATCAATCTAGAACTCTGAGAATGGTAGTCAAAGCCTCATGTCAATGGCCTTCCAATATAGATATAAAAACCTCGAGCTCCTAAGATCGTAGGCCTTATCATAAGGTTTAAGGATCTCAACTTCTCAACCTTCCATTTTATCTTGAACTTCAACTCACACCCGAGATCGACACTCTTTGTGATGTTTATATACCACTTAGGTCACAATATGCTTTTTATTGCTTAAGGGAACTAGCCTTTCCTCAAGAAGTCTATCCTCATTGTTCGACGCATACTACCCTTATGCCTCAATTCTGTAACCGTCCTTTGTATAGCCTTATCTCATATGCTGTCGTCATTTCCATTTGCCATCTTCGCCTTCTTTCGAGAGGGGAGAAGGGGGAGTAAGCTAGACACAATCTCTCTATGAGATATGTTTGCCATCTTGGAGATAGATTTAGGGTCCTCATCTTGGAACCTCAATTGTTCCACCATTGTTGTTGCTTGAAATGGTGTTCAAAAGACGAGTTTAAGTATTTGGATATCAGGAAATCAGGGAGAAACTTGTGAGAATAGAAGAGAGAATTATGGAGAGATGATGGAGCATATACCGAGTTTATAGGCAAGTGTACCTAGTTAAGTTATAGTATAGATATAATAGATTATGAGTCCAAGTGTCAATCCTACGAGAAACCATACATAGGAGTTTATCTAATTATTTTTAGTAGTATTACCATAAAAATATCAACTACTTAAATTAAATGATAAATGATTTAATAGAACAAGTTAAAAGTAAAAATTGAAGATTGTAGCAATAACATAAAAGATTAAAGATAAAAGTAAGAATATCAAATAAAACAATTAACTAAGAATAAAAACAATAAGGCAAGTAGATAACTTAACTAAATTAATAAAAAGGTAACATTTTCCTTAGTAAATCCTTATTGTTGTTTACTACCTAATCCTAAGTGATTTATTCAATCTCAATTGCTATATTGGACCATAGAGATTCCTTTATGAACTAACTAGATTTGTGTCTTTAGCTAATTCCTAATCCTAAAATCCTCTACACTAGAATCACTTTTAAATAGAGCATTGTAGGAATGTATGACACTCTTGAATCCCACTATTAAGTTGCCCTAATCAAAAAAAAAAAAACAACTACTAAACATTTTAGCTAGCCAGTTATGCTTAATCGTGTCAATCAGTTATACTACATGCCTTTGCAAACTCTATTGTAAACTCTAGCAATAACTTAATTATCAGTATATTAAATTAAAGCAAACAATATAATTAGATCACAATGTGCAAAATCATAAACTAAATTTCATTAATAAAAATCATCCTTAGAACATAGGGCTCAATAACAATTTGCTAAGTAGTTAAAATAAAGACATGATAATAAAAGAAAAAAGAGGCAAAAAGGAGCCTTACCTTGGTGATTCTATATCCTAACAACTTGTGCTCAAGGTGCTCTCTCTTGTAACCCTAGACTTAAGCTTCTATTTACAAGAAATGGACTTAGAATTATAAAGAAAACCTAACAAAAATAGAAGATTTGAAAATCATTACAAATCTACGCTTGAAGTACATGGCTGTAAAGCTTGGGTATGTACTCACACTTTGTTTATTATCTTAGAATTTCAAGACTTAAGGATCATGAGTGGGGACCATGGTCATGGTCCTTTACTGAAATCCCTATTAGACTTCTTTCCATGATCGAGATTCATTTGCCCCACTCCTTAATCCATGCTTTTCCTTCAATTAAGCTCAAAACTCCATAAAATCCTTACAAATCTTCATAAAATGTTGTCAAAGTCCTTGAAAATAATAATTAAGTTAATCAAGCTCAAAATAATATAAAATTGACTGGCATAACATCTAATATAGCACAAATTAATTGTAGAAAATGTATGCTAACTTTGTCTCATCAAATGCCTTTATACTTAAGCTTTTTCTTGTCCATAAGCAAAATAATCAAAATCAAAGGAAACATATCTTAAGGATAAGATGCTTATAACTATTCTTAGAAAAGCGAACCCTCAAAATTGACTTGCTTAGCAAATTTTTCTTTTTTTCAAATCATCTTTTTTTCCTTCACTTGATAATGCCTTTAGAACAGTTGAATATCAACTATTTAAGAACAATTAAATTTCAATGATCAATCTAAATTATTCAAAGTTAGCCACAATACTTAAGCAAAAACTAAATTGGAGATTAAAATAGACATAAATTAATAAGGAAGAGTTAAAGAGATTTCCTTAGTCTAATTCAAGAGGAGAGAGATCTCCCTTTATTATTTTCGACTTGAAAACTAGACTAGATACATATTACATGAATTTATTCTTTGATTGTCCCTCTACTTCTTTTAATTTTTATTAGGAAGCTTGTTAAACTCAAATCAATTTTCTTTATTAAAACTTGATTAGCATTAGGAAAGTACCTCGCTCTTCTGATGGATCGAGGTCGATCCTTACTAATTTAGCTTGTTTAATTAGTTTAATGATTGCTAGTAGGAAAGTACCTTGCTCTTCTAATGGATCGAGGCCGATTCTTAACAACTTTAATTGATTTCACTTTTGCAATTGGCAATAGGAAAGAGTCTTACTCTTCTAAGAGACTAAGATTGATCCTTATCAATCCTTAGCATTTACTTTATTAATTCAGGTATTTAACTTATACCACTAACTACTTTGATTTTTCAAGTTACTTTCAAAAGACAAATCTCCTTTACCCATCTAGTTTGAAAATTTTTGAAAAAAGGAGATAGATGACTATCCTTTAAGATTAAGCTTGGAAATCAAAATAATTAGTCTTTAACCCATTCATATCTATTCTAATCCTGAGCCTAAGTCTATGCTTAAGTGACAAGGAACTTTGAATCTTAGAGATTTAATTACTTAAATTTAGTAAAGTATTTTAAATTCATAAAGAATGTGGGTAAGTTTGAAAAGATTATGCTTGCTTATGATATATAAGGGGTTGGAAATTTCTAAAAATTTTTAAGAAAAATTGCAAAAACGTTAAGAGTGAATTTTAATTATTATCATATATAATCAATCTTTTCCCCTACAAAAAAGTTTTGCATTATCCTCAATGTAAATAATTATGCAAATCAAAATTTTAGTGGGAGAAAATAAAATTAACAATAAAAAAGAATAAAGAAAAAGAAAGAAACTAGGACTTCCTTGGTTTTAGTATTGTTCCACTTGAAAAATTGAAGTCTGAAATTTGAATTCCAACATACCATTTAGTGTATGGTTTTCTTTTCATCAAAATGAACTAACTAAAAGATAGACAAAAAGGAAAAATTAAATTAAATAAAATAACTAAATAAAACTACTGTTGCTAATTCAAGTATCTAAAGGTTGGTATCTTGCAGTATTAACAAATCACCAACACATGAATAGTAAAAAGGTAATAAAGGGTTAGTTAAGAGTATAGTCATCCAAAAATAAAAGTAAACTAAG
Source organism: Lumnitzera littorea (assembly GCA_024138015.1). Taxonomy (NCBI): domain Eukaryota; kingdom Viridiplantae; phylum Streptophyta; class Magnoliopsida; order Myrtales; family Combretaceae; genus Lumnitzera; species Lumnitzera littorea. The sequence goes on along the minus strand of JAMXBB010000006.1, from coordinate 42,666,956 downwards.
TCTTTTAAAATAAAATTAAGAAGGAAAGATCACTATTCATCATCTTCTTCTTCCTTCTCTTCAATCTCATCTCCATTTAACTCTTTAGTTGAGTCAACTTTAGGCATAGGTAGTGTAGGTAGTGGCTGAATCCTTAGGTGAGTCATGATTGTCTCATACTACACTAAAGCACGATTGACCTTATTTCTTAAGGTCCATTACTTTTTAAATAGCTTTCTCAGAAACTTCTTGAATATACCAATCAATGATGAAGATGAAGGTTTTGTTCTTAGCTATGATGATGAGGAAGTGGTCTCACCAAGTAGCTTAGGTGGTAGACCTTGACATGTCAGTTAGAGTTTCATAGCTTTGATTATATCATAGGTGAAGGGAATAGGAGGATCTAATGCTAGCATATAAGGTACATTACAAATGTCGTGAAAATTTCTCACCAAGCGAGTAATAAAAGGATCTACAAAAATATAATTAGAACACCCCTTAGTAGCTTAGTTTCTCAAGAACTAAGCCATTCTAACAGCCAACTTGAGGGGTCATCTATTACCAATGCTGTGCAAGTACAATATGTCCCTCTCATTTGCTACACTCTAACTATTCTCTTTGCTATTTAATCCTTTAGCCAACACATAATGTATTAATCTTAAAGCAAAATTAGTTAATTTAGAGGCTTTTGACTTCCCTAGATCATAAGATCCTGTATTTCCTCTAGTTAAATCCATCCACACAAAAGATTTAAGAACCCCCTAAGGTAGCTTATAAGGTAATTCCATGTATTCCTGAGTTATCACAAAATTTATTGCATACAAACCTATATGCATAGCCATATCATCAAAAGGCATAGTTACTTCATTTCTAAAATAGCTAAAATAGATAGTATTTTGCCTACCTAGCTCAAGGTTATCAAAGCCTAACTTAAAGGTCCTAAGTACCTTTAAAGTTAGCTCATTGTACACTGGTTGATTGATGGTTATCAGCCAATCCTATTTCCAAACTCGATTAGTTATCTAAACTTGGCTTCATAGCCAGCTTGGGCTATTGCCTCCTAGTTTAGATATGTCATCTAGCTAAATTCTTTCTTAGATAGGTAATCATATCTCTTGCGTTGCTATGAAAGTTAGAATGTCAGTTGAGGGGGTTAGGAGTGGTACTTGAGTTTTCATGTGCAATGTATTTAATACTTGGCATGATCTCAAATCAAAACAAGCGATAAGTTCGAGATAAGTTCAAATTTGATAAAAGAAACAATCTATGTTACAATGACAATGGTTAATTCAAGAATTGAACTCAGATTATACCCAATTCATTGCTAATTTATTATTCTATGCAATTAAGGTAACCATTGAATAAATCAATAAGATTATGCAATATAATGTTGATATTGTTAAAATCATGGATTAGTGCATTTATAGGATTATTTTCAAAATTGAATCCTATGAGCTTTAGCATTATGCTAATGTTTGATGCATAATCTCTATACGCGTTAGCATTAAATATATAAATCCTCAAAATATTGTTTAATAATTGAACTAACAAAATTTTATACATTGAATTACTAGGTTCTTAAAGCCTTGATTAATAGAATTATAGGTTAATAAGATACTAAATTTTTTACCTTAAATTAAGCCTATAGTTTGATAATCAACGTTAGTATGAACACTATCATTTAACATACACTCAATTAGAAACTTATTTTCTACATTATTCATGTGCAATTTATACTATTCAATTCTATATTAGTAATTCTAATTATCATGAAGGATTTTATGGAATTTTTTTAATTATACACACATATTAATCACAACACATTTCTAGATCTAACATTAATCATGTAATGCATGAACAACATCAAATTCATAGTTTTCCCTCACTTTCTTCCTCTTTCTTTCACTTTGTCTTACTTTCTTATTCTTTCCAACACTTTTCTTCATTTAATCCTTAATAAGCATGCATCTTTCTTACAATTTGTAGTAAATAATGAATAGATAACATATTACATCACATTATCTATGCTAGATCATTCTTGGAAAATTAAATATTTACACATGCAAGACAAAGCTCTCTCACAAAAACCTAAATAAAAATTGGACTTTTATGCATGCTAATAACAAATCTAAGGAAATAATGAAGTAAAGTTGATGTATGTACCTTGAATTTGTTGTATGTATAGTTGGATTGAGGATTTTTGTGCATTTTTAAGGCAAGTATAGAGAGCGAGTGGAGAGGAATATGTTTGTTAGAGAGACAATAAGTATAGAATGAAGATAGTAGAGGATCATCTATGATATTTGAATTTGAGACTGACCATGGGTAAAGACCATGGTGGTGGAATGTGGCCATATTCCTTCCCTTTATGTCTAATTTAAAACGCTCTATGTCTAAAGGCACAAACCATTAGCAGAGTCCTAGTGTTGTAGTCCTTGTACATGTTCACTTCATCAAAAAATTCTCGAATTCCTCTCAAAATTCATTTTGCGTAGGTCATGGTCTAAGTCCATAGGTGTGGACTTTGGTCGTAATCTTTCCATAAAATTAAAAATTCACTCTAGTTTAATTCCTTCGACTCGATTACTAAAATTATTGGAAAAACTAAAAATTAGTACCAAATGAAGCAAAACTAATTTTAATGAAAGTTGTTCAAAGCAAGATAAAAAAACTAACTTAGAATTGAATAATTGAACTAACTTATTGCAAAATAAATGACAAACTAAAATAAGTGAAAATTAAAATGAACAAACTTGGGCTGCCTCTTAAGGAGTGCTTTTGTTTTACATCATTAGCTTGACATCAACATTTCTTTCCTTAGTGTGCTTCTGAACCTATTAGTTTAGGATTCGGCTTAATATTTCGAGGAAAACTTCCTTGTGGCCTTACTAACTGTTGGTCCTATATAAGATATCAAGAGAGAGCGAAGGGGGTGCAGTATAGGTATGAGGGTGACGGTGAATTGATATCTAAAAAATTTTGAAACCTTTTCAATTGTGAATGAAAATTATCCCCCTTAATAACTTAATTTGGTGAACAGTGGTACTTTAAAAATTCAACACAAGAATAACTCAATTAAATAATGCAAATTAAAAGAGATAGAGTAAAGAGTATTAGAATCAGGATTTATAGAGTTTCAACTTTTTTCCTACTACTTTTTTCTAACTCCACTGTTGGGGATTGGTTTACTTTATTGATGCTATTCCATACGATCTACTATATCAAAAACCAATCAAGAGAAGTTTACAAACTTTTACTATACTTGCCCTTCATAACTCTCTACTATACCAATCTAGCATGTCTACAATTTAGGCTAATTACATATCTGTAGAGTACAATCACACTTTTCTCAAACAACAAATAATGTTTATGAAATAGAAATGAGAACAACAATATAAATCTCAAATAGTTTAGTACGAAAATAGAAATGAAGATTGCTGAATAAGTAGCTTCAGTTCAACTCTCTAAAGAAGCATTTGAGAAGTATTCTATGCTCTTTCAAATAGTAGAAATTGCTCATGATCAGAGTATAAAGTATATGTTTTTCTTTCTAAGAATCATACTTAAGATTTTGAAACATTTCTTCTTTTATACCGATGTCTTCCAATGGCTAGATTGTTGAAGATTATCTTCACCTAATGCTCATCCAAACCCAATGTTTAAAAAGATAATCCATAGATATTTGGAGAAAATCTTAGAGTTTGAATTTTAATTTGATCTTATCTCAATTAGATTTCTTTTATTGGAAATGCTTCATTAGCAATTCCAAATAATCTTGAATTTTAGATTTGATATCCTATCAAATTCGAAATCATCCTTATCTTTATCTAATCTTAGATATTTTCTTGTTTGTTTAATTATTTCCAAAAGATAATTCTCTTAAAAATAATCCCCATAGATCTTAATTCCAAGTTAAGTGAAACGGGATTAAGTGTATTTTCCTAATATATCCAATTTAGTGGAACTAGGCCTTAATTTTGATGTTTTGTTATTTTTCATAATTACTCTTCCAAACCAACTATTTGAGTAACCTTATAAAAATATCTTGGTTTAATTATCTTCAAAGTCTCTAAATAATTTTCTGAAGTGCCATACTAACTCTTTTTATATAAGCTTCTGAAACATTCTATAAATTTTTTTCAAACTTATCTCTTTTTCAATTGATTCAAACTTTCTGAATAAGTCTTTAAATGCATCTTAAATTACAATTTTAAACTTTCTAAAGAACTGTTTGAATACCTATACACTTGTCAATACATTAGCATTTCTCTCTTTTTGTTATTATCAAAATTCATGAGAAATATCTAATACCAACTATCCCAATTGGTTCTCCCAATTTCTTATCTAAGCTTCCATATTCCTTAGTATGGCTTTATTAGCTTGGAATATTGTGTTTGAACTTTGAATAAATCGATCCAATAAATCCTCAACATTAGGGGTCTTCTTATGTTGTTGGCCATTACAATTTTGTTGCTACTACTAGCCTCCCCAAGAAAAGTTGGGATGATTTCTCCATCTTGGGTTATAGGTGTTGCTAAAAGGATTATTCATAGAGTAGTTAGCGACAAAATTCACATCTTTAGTTTTCGTTAAAATTTCATTCTACACTAAGTTAACAGGGTTCATTAGTCCATCAATCTTTTTACTTAAGTTTTCAACTTGAGCCATTAACACAGTTATGGAATCAACTTCGTACTTTCTAGATGATTTCACTTTAGCTCTTATATTATCCCACCACAAATCATTCATTACCATGCCTTTAATTAACTTTAGAGCCTCATCTTGTGTCTTGGCACTTAGAAAGCCTCTAGTTACAGTATCAATCATTTAATGTGTGGACTAATTAAGGCCATTGTAAATGTTTGAATTTACATCCATTGAGGTAGTCCATGGTGCGGATACACCCTCAACAATTCCTTAAATCTCTCCCATATGTCATAAAGAGTCTCATCATCAAGTTGGATAAAAGTAGAAATACTATTTCTAATTTTCAAGGTCTTAGCGGGTAGGAAATATTTCTACTAAAGATTTCCAAGTCATAATTAAGTCTTTAGGTAAAGAATCAAGCCATTGTTTAGTCTTACCTCATCATCTAAGACACCATTAATCTTGAATGTGTTATAGATTTCCAAGAAATTTGAGCTATAATTGTAGGGTCCATTCTTTAGGTACAGAATCAAGCCATTAAATGTGTTACCTAGATGTCATTAAGTTGAATTTGAAAATTTGTTTGAATTGCAATCTTTGCGATGCTATATTTAGCTCTATTCACCATTGGTTTGGCGAACTCAAATAGTATCTTGTTGATGTCACCATCATTGTTGTTCCAATTGTTCAAAGCCATGTTTTCAATGTTGAACTTGATTTTTTCCTGCCAGTTCTCTTTAAATTGAGTTTTCTATAAACTAATCAATATTAAATTCTCCCCATTTAATACTAACACCAAACTAAGGTTTAAAGAAAACCAGTTTTTATTTTGAAAATATATTGGAGTTGCCACTAGACCGAAGTCAGGAAAAAAGAGTTAAGTTATAACCAATTAGATAAATTGGTTATAACTTAGCTACTGGTTTATTGATTAAACTAATTTTATAAAAAAAAAAAATTTTTAGAAACCAGATATCTGGATTTAAGGGTTAGGTTTTTTAAACCATTATAGGTACCATTAACTTTCTAATTTTAATCTTAATCTTAAAAACCACTTTTTAATTCTATAAAACATAACTCCGTTATTTAACCAAAATTGGATAACTTAGAGTAACCTAAACNTAATTTGGAAAGAGTTCTATTTATTTTCATTTACTTTTAGAAAATCAATTTTTCTAAGTAATTAATCTTATTTTATTTGTTTTCTACTTTTTTTTTTCTTTATCCTATTTTATCACCTAATCTATTTTTACTTATTATATATTATTCAACAAAATAAAAATATTTTTTTCTTTTTGCTCTTTTTTTTCTTATTTTCTTTTCTTTTTTCCTTCTTTTTTTTTTTTTTACATTTACATTATAAAATAAATGAATAAATAAATAAGCAAAAGTAAATATATAAATAAAAATAAATAAAATAATCTGAAGCAATCAAGTGGATGAGGGCTAGACTAGGAGAGATGAGCACAGGTCGAATTGCGGGACAACTCGGGTTTAGGTCGGATGCGGAGCGAGTCGAATCGATTTAGGCTCCAACATTTGCAGGTTATAGAAGGAGGATGAAGAGTAACAACTCGTAGGGGTGGTTTTGATCGCTCCAAGCTCCTAATTGATTGGTAAAGGGGGTTTTTATGGTTATTGAATTGGAGTTAGGGGGTACAGCCAATGCTGTAAGGTTTGAAGGTGGTTTAGATGGTGGTTGGAACTTGGGTCGATGGTGGTGGTGGTGCACGGTCTTGGTAGTTGCTACTAGCTATTAAAGGATGTTTAGGTTTTAGGTTTTTGGTGGTGGAGAGTTTGGTTGTGGGGTTAGTTTAAGCTTAGGGCGGTGGTTCACGGTAGTTCGTGGGTTAGGTGGCTACGGTGGTTAAGGTTTTGGCATGAAGCTTTAGTTGAAGGCAGTGAAAGCCAGCGGGGCTCATAGCTAGTGGTGTTGGAGAGTTCATACTGTAGGGATGATGTGGTAGTCGTGTGTTTACTCAGAAGTGATTGGAGAAGGATGAATTATAGAGAGAGAGAGTTATGGCTAAAGAGAGAAAATGATCGTAAATGAGTGAGAGAGAGAGAGTGTGTGTTTTTAAGTGATTTTGATAAATGCTAAGTGATCCTCCCCTGCAATGAATTCCCTAAAGCCTCTTTTATATACAAAATCAACCTAATAAGTAAGCAAAGCTTGAATTCAGATTAAATGAAAAATTCCAAAATTAATGTTTTTTTTTTTGGAGCTCAAATTGAATACATAAATGGATGAATTTAGATGTGTTCTCGAGTTCCAATCAAAGTAGGCCAAGTGTAGGATGAGAATCACTCATTGATCAGTGTATTCAAGCTCATGATTATTGTAAAAAATGAGGCCTAAGTGAAGGGGGTAGGTTTGTTTTGCTGGGGAAAGTGGAGGAAAATAAGGGAAAAAGAAAGGAAATGGAGAGAAAGGTAGCTAAAGTAGCATCACATTAGCTGTGTCATCCAATGGCCGTACACTATGTATCTTCACGTGATGCGTGGCAATTGATACGGTAATGGGTAGTTGACGTGGCATGCTACATCAACCACGACCCAATCCAATGGTGATATGTATTAGGGCACATGGCACAGTAAACCCTTAACACGTAGCAGTGTTGTGTGTCCTCTATAAAAGAGAAAAAAAGGCTTTCTATGCCTTTGCCAAGATTTAATCCCTTGATTTCATGCTTAAACCCAATGCTATGTTCATGTGCTTATTCGTTAGGTTATTGACCTATGCCTTGTCTATGTACGTAATTAAATTGAACATATAGACTAGGTTAACCTAGGCTAGTTCGAATGCCTAATCTCATGCTTAAACCTAATGCCATGCTCATATGCTTATCCATTAAGTCGTTGGCCTGTACTTTGTCTATGCGTGCAATTAAATTGCACATATGGACTAGGTCAACTTAAGCTAGATTCTAATTTAAGCCCAAGCACAATGGTAACCTTTCTAAATTTATTAAAATTAAAACTTTATTCTAAATTCCCTAAATCTTCTATCTTTTTCAAATTTTCTATCTTTTATGACTTTTCAATGTTCTAAATTTTTTCATTTTTTTGTATTTTCTAAATTTCTTATTTTTGTGTTTTTTCCTATTTTCTTCTTTTTTGATATTTTTCCAAGATTTCTTATTTTTTATGTTTTTTCCTATTTTCCAATTTTTTTGTCTTCTTCTAAACTTCTTATTTTTTTTTTCTAAATTTCTTATTTTAGGGGTTTTTCTTTAATTTTCTATTTTTTGTATTTTTCTTAATTTAAGACCTTTTGACCTATTTTAAAAATTTTGAAAAAAAATAAAAAGGAGCAAAAATGGGGTGTTTACAACTATCTTTTTTTATCGTGAAGTTTAAGAAAAACTTTGCTACAAAGACAAAAAGAGACACTATTTTTGCCTTAAGGGTAGATTTTGTCCTAAGAGGTACTATAACTAACTAGCTATCTTAGGCTTAGTCTATTGGGGATTTTGGTGAAAAGAAGAAAAGAAGCCTAGTTGTGCCCTTCTAAGCTCACTAACCTAGGCGGGAAAGTCTCTAGGAGACTAACAACCCTAGGATAAGATCGATATGAAGAACCTGGTCGTACCTTTTTAGGCTCACTAAATAAGGCAGGAGTATCTCTCAAAGACTAATAACCCTAAGTTGGGATCAATTTGAAGAACCTGGTCGTACCTTTTTAAGCTCACTAACCTAGGTAAGCTAGGATCGATCTAAAAAACCTAGTCATGCCTCTTTAAGCTTACTAACTTAGGAGAGAGCATCTCTCAAGGATTAACTACTTTAAAATGAGATCAATCTGAAGAACCTGGTCATGTCTCTCTAAGCTCACTAACTTAGGTAGGTTTGTAAAGGGTGACAAGAAAAAGGGATGGTGCTCTAAGAGCATGTAATCCAAGGGTTTCAAGCTTGAGTCAAGATAGCACTCCGAAAGCATACAATCCGAGAGTTTTGACTTAAGTCAGGATAGCACTTTGAGAGCATGCAATCTGAAAGTTTTCGACTTGGGTTAGGTTAGCGTTTTAAGAGCATGTGATCTGAAAGTTTCAGAGTTAGGATAACACTCCAAGAGCATGTGATTTGAGATAGGATAGCGCCTCGTGAGCATGCGATTCTTGGGTTTCAACTTAGGGTAACGCTCTAAGAGCATACGATCTAAGATAGGATAGCACTCTATGAGCACGCAATTCGAGGGTTTCAACTTAGGATAGTGCTTAAAGAGCATGCAATCCAAAGGTTTAGCTTAAGTTAAGGTAGCACTTTGAGAGCATGCGATCTGATGATTTCAAGGTCAGGATGGTGCTTCGAGAGCATACAATCCAATGGTTTCAATCCAATGTGATCTAAGGTTTTTACTACATGGATAGTGCTCTAAAGAGCAAATGATCCATGGGGACCAAAGGAAAAGGAGTTTATTCTTGAAAAAGATAGATTTGTTGATTGGCAATTGTGAAAGATAGAGTAGACACTAAGGACAATGTCCTTAAAGAGGTAGATGACATCAGCTATAAGGAAAATCATGTCAATGAGGATGATTTTAGCCTCTAAGGCCAACTTAAGAGCGATTTTTATGCAGGACTAGATGATAGGAAGTGAACTCGTTTGAAAACAATTGATACTAAGGTAATGATAGAAGCTTACTATTAAGGTTGACTTTAGAGAAGAAAACTTTCAAAAGAAATGAGGATTCTTATTCAAAGGACTAAAATGAGAGGGAATTGAATTTATTCCAATTTTTTTACTTGCTAACAGGTTTAGATTCTCCCAGTAGTGTGTAGGCATTTCAGCGACATAATAACTTGATCTTTTAAGCCGCCTTAGTCTAAGAGAACCTTTTCTTTCCTTTAAGGGCAATAACTTTCCATGACTTCTTCAAATTTCTTCTCATTAGAGGATATCTCATTGAAGTTAGGTTTAATCTAAAAGGACTTCCTCACACTCTTGGCTTAAACTCTTTTCTTTTGACTTCAATTCTAAAAATTATGGTCCTCCTTATAAGCAATATGCTTTTAATCAATCCATTAGGTCTTTTTCGAACTGTAATGTAATAAAGGCTTTTGGTCCTTAGTTTCAAATGGACATTACTGAAATGGCTTTTTATAAAAGAATTGCTCTTTATCCTAGGTTTACAAGTCAAGAACCTTATATGTAAAACTAAAATTATGCTTGCTATAGTTTCAAATGTAACTTTTACCTAGGATAAGTTATATCCTTTAATTAGAAGGGCCATTAAAGAGGGGTAGAATTGTGGGTGGGCCATGAGCCATGTGTTAGTTGCAATTTCTTCATAAATTTTAAGGTGAAACTTTGGTATTTGCCTCGGCTTCTGTTAAGCTTAATTGCTTTGACTGTATTTTTATAGCCTCTACTTAAGACGTGGGTCTTGCTTCAAGAATAGGTTTCTGTGCCCCTTGTCTTTTTGGGTTTTAGGGCTCTAGACTTAATCACCTTGTTTATGTCAAGCACATGTTTCTTTTTGCATTTCACACTTACTCATTTTTCCTCTTTTTTCTTGCTTTGCTTTTTTTTCTTTCTTCTTTTCTATTTAAGGCAAAATGATTATTCTTTCTTTAAGCTTGCAGCTCAAAGCGTATGTGGTTTTAGTGTTTATAATGGTTGCTTTTCTTCATCTTAGAGGAAATTATTTATCAATGGTAACAATTACTTTTGAATTGATGCGACTAAAGCAAGCATAAATTAGTTTTAACTCTTTTCTTTTGATAGATGCTCTGTACCTCCTTTTTGCCCCATTATGGGGTTGGTTCTTAATAAGGATAAATTTTTTAGAATACCCCAATAAAAGGTCCAATGGGGTTAATAAAGGATCTTATGTTTGGGATATCAAAAAGATTACCTAACTTCATTTTGATTTAGGTATCAAATGCAAGATGGACTTCTTTTAAGGAATAAGTCCAACATCCTTATAATGATCCCATTTGACTCTCAAAGTGTCTCAGTTTTGGTGTTTGGGATTCATCTTACCTTTCTTCATTCTAAACCTTTTAACTAATAAGATATCTTAAAATATGAGAAATGCGAACAAAACACTTTATTTGAATCACTTGTCTTTCGTAAATATCATGAAATCAATCCCTATCTTTGAACTGAGTCCAATTAGATTGCCCCTACATCAATTAAGTCTTGAACTCTGCTCTTCAATTCCTAGTAGTTGTCAGTAGAATGCCCCTACTAACTTATATGATATTCATATTGTGCATTTAGGTCATATTTCCTTAGTTGTGTCCTAGCATTGGGGTTTTTTGTTGCAACAAGCCCTTGTTTCTTAGTTAGTCGAAGACTTGAGACAATGAGGTAAAAGATCTAAGTAAACTTTCTTCTGGATATTTTTAGGCCTTTTTTGCTTGTTGTAGTATTTATATATGCTCCTGAATCTGAGGGGCTGGTCTTTTTCCAATTAACCCCCTGTTCTTATGGCTTCTTCAATTTGACTCCCAACAAGTACAATGTCTACAAAGTTGGCCATTGTGTTACCCAATAAGTGTCCATAATATGGTTCCTCCAATGAGTCAATAAAGATAGATATTAATTCTTTTTTAGGGAGAGGAGGAATGATTCTGGCTGCTATGCCCCTCTATCTTTGGGCATATTCCTTAAATGACTCATTTTTATTTTTTCTCATTATGCACAAGTCCCAAATTGAAGGAGTTGTCTCAATGTTAAACTTGTATTGCTCATAGAAAGCTCGAGTTAACTTTCTTAAGTATTGATCTGGCTAAGGTCGAGTTAGGCATACTGGGTTAATGTAGGCCCTATTAGACTATCTTAGACAGTTTGTACCATAAGTTGATTATTTTGAACATATATGCCTATCTTGCTAATGTATAATTTGGTATGTAGCTTTAGGCATCCGGTCTCATCATACTTTTCAAACCCTGGTATCTTGAATTTTTCTTAGTAGGCCTTAATATCAAATGTAGAAAGGTTAGTGATCTTAACTTACTCGAATCCCTCATAGTCTCCGATCACCCTCATTTTCTCAGTGATTTGTTAGGTCAACTTCTTTTCCAATTCTTTCAAATAATCCTGGTTAGCCTTAAAGCCAATTGGCTTTTTATTGATTGGGATTGAATATATGTTAGGCCTAAAAGTTAGGTTGACTTTTGCATAAACCCCTTCTGTTTCAAAAGACTCAAAAAAAAAAAAAAGGATTAGCCTTTAGATAGTTCTCTTTTGCTTCCATTGGTAAAGCTTTAATATTCTTTCTATAGTGGGCCTTAGAGTGCTTTTCGTTTGATGTAGCTCGAAGTAAAGAATACCTTCGGTAAGGAAACCCAACTAATCTACGATTTTTTCTGCATCTTGCTCCAATGAGCTAAATCTTACTTCTATGAGGTTGGTGCCATCAAGTTTGTCATTATTTCTACTGTTGGCCATTACTTTAGACAAGAATCCTCACTTGTTAGCAAGTTCTTTATTTTAATTTCGTTTTTTGAAAGAATACTCTTCTTTTTAAGAAAGAGAAAAGGAAAAAATGGAATATAAGGATAGGACTTATTTACAAGTGGTGAGAAAGGAGTAGAAAAACATTTTTAAAGGATTAGGAGCCTAAATGTTTATAATCCTAAAAGAAAGAAAAGATCTAAGGATGTATAGGAGAAAAGATTGGAAAGAGTTATAGGAGAAAAGATTGGAAAGAGTTAGAGTAGAAGGTATAAAGAAAAGGACATAGAAACTTAAGGACACGACTCTCATAATGTTATTAAAAAAAAATATTTATAGGCAAAATGCAATATGAGGTTACGTGGATGTAGAGAGGGGAGCTGGCAAACTGACTACGATATGGTAAGAAAAAGGTTTTTATTACATCTATGAAGTTTCCCTTACATTATCCAAAAATTCATTACCAATAAACCCTAAATTCTAGATCCTCTTTTTCTTGTGATGTCTTGGCTCCTCTTTACCCTTATTTCTTTTCTTCAACTCAATTGTGTTGAGATATCTTCAGTGTGGAACTTCTGGAAAGCTTTGACCTAGTAATAGGTAGCAATACCTTTAGGGAGTTCAATGATAGCAATAAACGCATTAGTGGGATTTATCTTCTGGATGCTTTATCTATGAAGGAAATCAAGTTTATGGCTCCGAGTATGGCTGATAAACCAAACCATAAGTAGGGCCATATTAGTCTTTAATTCTCCATTCTTCTCTTTTTATAGACAACTGAGTGATTTAGCCTGTGCTATTAATAGTGTTGGGACATAAGATTTCCTTTCTAAAAATTAGGTCACTAACTTTACAATCCTATGATGTATGTGAAATATCCCATTAGGAAACAAAATAGTTCCAAATACTGCCAAGATATAGGCATTGATCCTATATTGCTGCCAATCTTCAAAGCTACCACAAAATAGTTTCGGGTTGTAGCTAAACAAGGTCATAAACCAAGTAAAATGATCGTCCACCTTAATGATTCTCCTATGGGGATTTACCTAAATTTTGCATATTTCAAATGCTCGGAAGCTTAGGAGTTTTTTAAAAATCTTCACAGGGTTAGCCATGATATTTAGGATATATTTTCCATTTCCAATAAAGGGGACTCCTAACAGATAGGAGTATTCTTCAACAATTAGGCTTAGTTGGCATGGGCTAAAGCGAAAAGACTAACTCTAAGGGTCCTAAAAGTAGACCAAAGCCTATACTATAGTGATATTGGTCTAGACTTTGAGTAATGAGAGGATGAGCTTAATCTTGTCTTCAATTAATTTCTGTTGGTTTGGATTGAAAAAATCAAATCATCTTTCAAGTATCTCCTTAAGCTCTAGAGGCTCGTGGATATGGGCTTCTTTAAAAAGGGCCTGTATAAGAGATGACCTAACCATTTTCTACAAAAAGGATGAAAATTACGTCAAAAGTATCTTATTTATACAGGGATTACATCGATATTTTAAAGAAAGAAAACATTTACAGGGAAAAGATTAGAAAACTTCATAGATTTTTTTTTTTAGTCTTGCCACATCATGTCAATTTACTGATTTTGGGAAAAGGGTTCATGTATGCAATTAGGGTAAGTTCTAAAAAGATCTTTAAGTTTTGTGACCTCACTTGTTAAAGAATATTTTCATTGGTCAAATCGAGCTTAAGTGAGGTGACCTAATTAACCTTGAGTAGTGGTTACACTATAGCACTTAAAGCTTACACAATAGCCCTCCTCTTAGGGTCCTAAGATGGCTTAGGTTTGATCGCATCTACGTTACATCTTTGATGCAACAAATGACCCTTCATATCCCAATGCATGTGGTATGTAAAATAAATATGATAATAGTACACACATGAAGTTAATAATAGAAAAATATAAGCTAAGAGTGAATTCTAGGAAAAATACAGGGAAAGAAGCTTTAGGTTTGTTTTTCTCTTTTTCTCTTTTATAACAATGTCACCTTATTAGCTATTTGCCAAACCCTGAAGAATGTATACAAGGAGGATGAGTTCTAGAGGTCCTTAAACTCTATAACCGCACGTATTCCTAATAAACGATTCCTTGGTTATATTGAAGTTTAAGTAAGGTAGCTTAATCAGCCCTAAACGGTGGTTGCCCCACTATGCTCGAAACTTATACAATGGCTCCCCATTCTAAAGTCTTAAGATGGCTTAGGTTCAACCATGTCTATCATGTATTCATGGTACATAAAATAAATCCACTACCACACACCCCCCACCCCCCCCAAAATTGTTAAATAAATAAAACTAAACCTGCAGAATCGTTAATACAATTATGGTATAAATAACAAAGAACAAATAAATAAATTGCATTAAGGTAGTTTTTAATTTTGGAAAGTTAAATGACTAACCCTCTTAACAGTCCCCAATAGTGTTGCTTAGTTGTCGAGCTTGGTTTTTTCCTCTCGATTCTTTTTAAATTAAGTTTTCACTAAACCGATCAGTATTAAATCCTTTTCATTTAATACTGACCCTCGACTAGGGTTTAAAAAAAATCAATTTTTACTTTGAAAATTTATTGGAGTCACCACTCGGTTGGAGTTGAGAAAAAAGAGTTAAGTTATAATCCATTTAGTAGATTGATTATAATTTAGCTACTAATCTATCGATTAAACAAATTTTATTAAAAAAAAAAAAAGAGGTTTAGAAACTAGAAATCTTGTTTTGAAGGTTAGGTTTTTTAAACCCTTACGGGTACCATTAACTTTCCAATTTTAATCTTAATCTTAAAAATCACTTTTCTATTCTATAAAATAGAACTCCGTTATTTAACCAAATTGGATAACTTGAGTAACCTAAACTAAAGAAAAAAGGGAAAATAGGTTTTTTTTTTTATTTTTTCATCATTGCCCCATAAATACTTACGTACCCATTATTTGAGATCAGACATACATAGTTCTTTTTGTAAAACTTATTTTAATTTGAAAAATACGCCAAATTTACGTTTTTAAACCAATTTGTTTTATTTAAGGAAAATTTTTAGAAAAGGGTCTTAAATTGGAACTTTTTTTTTTTTGAAAAATTCTAAAATGCCCTAATTTTGAATATAGATTGATTTATTTTGTTTATTTAGAAAAAACGTTTTTCTAAGTGATAAGACAATTGTTTTATTTACTAACCTATTTATTATTATTATTGTTATTATTGTTAATATCTTATTTATTTTATTTTATCTATTTCCACTGCACCAAATAAAATAAATAAATAAATAAACTATTCTTTTTCTTTTTTTCTCTTGCTTTTTCTTTTGTTCCTTCTTTTCTTTTCTTTTTTTTCTTACATTTACATTTACATTATAAAATAAATGAATAAATAAATAAGAAAAAGTAAATAAATAAATAAATAAAATAAAATAATCTGAAGTAATCAAGTGGATGAGGGCCAAACTAAGAGAGATGAGCATAGGTTGGATTGTGGGTCAGCTCGAGCTTAGATCAAATGTGGAGCGGGTCGAATTGGTTCGAGCTCCACCATTTGCGAGTTGTGGAAGGAGGATGAAGAGTGGCGGCTCATGGGGGTGGTTCTAACCGCTTCGAGCTCCCAATTGACCGAGGAAAGGGATTTTCATGGTTATTGAATTGGAGTTAAGAGGGGTACAACAATGTCGTAGTGTTTAAAGGTAGTTTAGATGGTGGTTGGAACTTAGGCTAATGGTTATGGTAGTGCACAGTCTTGGTCGCTGCTACTAGGTGTTAAAGGACGCTTAGATTTTGGGTTTTTGGTGGTAAAGAGTTCGGCCATAGGGTTAGTTTGGGCTTAAGTCAATAGTTTACGGTGGTTCATGGGTTAGGTGGTTATGATGGTTAAGGTTTCAGCTTGAAGCTTTGGTTGAAGGTAGTGAAAGTACAACGGGGCTCGTAGCTAGTGGCGTTGGAGAGTTTATGCTATGGGGATGATATGGTAGTCATGTGTTTGCTTAGATGTGATCAGAGAGTGATGAATTGTAGAGAGAGAGTTGTGGCTAAAGAGAGAAAATGATCACGAATGAGAAAGAGCGTGTTCATAAGCAATTCTGATCAATGCTAAGTGATCCTCCCCTCCAATGAATTCCTTAAAGCTCCTTTTATACACAAAATCAACCTAATAAGCAAGGAAAGCTTGAATTTGGATTAAATGAAAATTTCCAAAATTCATGTTTTTTTTTTTTAATTTTTGGAGCTCGAATTGAATACGTAAATGCATGAATCTAGATGTGTTCTTGGGTTCCATTCGAAGTAGGCCAAGTGTAAGATGAGAATCACTCATTAATTAGTGTAATTAAGCTCATGATTACTGTAAAAAATGAGAGTAAAGTGAAGGTGTTGGGTCTATTTTGCTGGGGAAAGTGGAGGAAAATAAGGGAAAAAGAAAGGAAAGGTAGAGAAAGATGGCTGACGTAGTGCTAACATGGCGCCTCGTTGTCTAGTGGCCGTACGCTACGTATCCTCACAAAACACAGCAATTGACATGGTAATGGATAGCTGATGTGGCATGCCATGTGGTGCCACGTCAACCATGACCCAATCCAATGGTACCATGTGTCAAGGTACATAGTACAATGAACCCCTGACATGTAACAGTACTATGTGTAGTCTAAGGAAAAGATAAAAGGCTTTCTATGCCTTTGCCAAGATTCGAGCCCTTAATCTCTTAAATTCAATGCCATGCTCATGTGCTTATCCAATAGGTCGTTGGAATGTATTTTGTCTATCTGCACAATGAAATTGCACATGGACTGAGTCAGCTTGGGCTAGATTCCAATTTAAGCTCAAGCTCAACAGTCCCCTTTCTAAATTTATTAAAATTAAAACTCTATTCTAAATTCCCTAAGTCTTTTATCTTTTTCAATTTTTCTATTTTTTGTGACTTTTCAATTTTCTAAATTTTTTCATTTTATTTATATTTTCTAAATTTCTTATTTTCTGTGTTTTTTCTTATTTTCCTACTTTTTGATATTTTTCCTAGATTTCCTATTTTTTATGCTTTTTCCTATTTTCCTTTTTTTGTATTTTTCTAAACTTCTTTTTTTTTCTAAATTTCTATTTTTTTTGTTTTCTTTAATTTTCTATTTTTTGTATTTTTTCCCTAAATCTCTTATTTTAGGGTTTTCTTCAATTTATTTATTTTTTTGTATTTTTCCAAATTTAAGACCTTTTAACCTATTCTAAAAATTTTGAAAAGAGTAAAAAGTAAAAAAAGGGAAAAAATGGGGTGTCTATATTCAATTTCAACTTCTTGCTCAATATTTGGATCTTATGATTCTTCCTTCAATCTGAGTGGTAAGCCTTGATCTACAATGTCACGGTTTCTTCTATGAAGATGCCGTACTATTCTTTCAATCTATGGATCAAATTCTACGGGATTTTTATTGCTACTCCTTGTCATAAACTAAAAAGATTCAGAAATTAGTAATAATATATAAAGAGAGAATATGTTAAAGAAATAACTATGGAAAAAAATATTACAAATATGTTAAAGTAATTAACGATTCTAAGGTTTTCACTAACTTCCAAATTAGACTACTCTGTTGGTTCCCCAACAACGGCATCAAAAACATGATGGAGCGTATACCATGCTTATAATTAGGTGCACCTAATCAACTTATAGTATAGATAAAACAATTTATAAGTTTGAGTATTGATTCCACCAAGAACCATACATGGGATTATATCTAATTATTTTTAGCAGTATTAATTTGGAAATATTTAATTGCCTAACCTAAATGATAAAAGATTTAATGGAATAAGTTAGAAGTAGAAATTGAAGATTGCAACAATAACATAAAAGATTAAATATAAAAGTAAGAAAATCAAATAAAACAATTAACTAAGAATAAAAACAACAAAGCAAGTAGATAACTTAATTAAATTAATTGAAAGGTGACATGATCCTTAGTAAATCTTTGTTGTTGTTTACTACCTAGTCCTAAGTGATTTATTGAATCTCAATTGCTATATTAGACTGTGTTGATTCCTATTACGAACTAACTAGACTCATTAATGCATCCTTGAAATATTATTAGTAATTTGTAAGATCTTCTTCCTTCACACTTTTCAATGCAACCTATGTCTTTAGATAATTCCTTATCTTGAAACCCTCTCTACTTAAATCGCTTTTAAATGAAGCATCACAAGATCGCATGACATTCTTAAATCCTACTATTAGGTTGCCCTAATCCCAAAAAACCAACTATTAAATGTTTTAATTAGCCAATTTTGTCTAATTGTATCAATTAGTCATATAGCATACCCTTACAAACTCTACAACAAACTCTAAAAATAACTCAATTATTGGTATATTGAATTAAAGTAAACAATATAAACAACATAATTAGATCATAATATGCAAAATTATAGATTGAATTTCATTAATAAATTTCATCCTTAAAGCGTAGAGTTTAACAACAATTTGCTAAGTAGCTAAAACAAAGACATGATAATAAAAGAAAAGAGAGAAATGGTGCTTTCTATATCCTTGGTAAGTAGCTCCCTTGGTAATTCTATATCCTAATAACTTTTGCTCATGATGCTTTCTCTTGTAACCTAGGCCTAAGCATCTATTTATGAATAGTGGAACTAGAATTACAAAAAAAATAAATAAATAAATAAACCTAACAAAAATAGAAGATTTAAAAAAAAATCATTACAAGTCTATGCTTCAAGTACATGACCATAAAGCTTAGGTGTATTCTCGTACTTTGTTTGCAATCTTGGAATTTTGATGGAAATTTGTGATGTGAAGATCATGGGTAGGGACTATAGTCATGGTCCTTGACTATGATCTCTACTAGACTCCTTTCCTTATCCTTGATTGAAATTCATTTGTGTCACTCCTTGATCCATGCTTCTTTCAATTAAGCTTCAAACTTCATAAAATCCTTCCAAATGTTAATAAAACGTTTTGGAAGTCTTTGAAAACAATAATTAAGCAGATTAAGCTCAAAATAATATGAAAGCAGCTAGAACAATGTCTAACATAGCACAAATTAATCATTGAAAATGTATGCTAACTTCATGTAATCAAAAGAATTTGGTAGAGTTTCACTAAGGGAAATGTGAAAGTGAGAAATAAACTAAACCAAGGCTTTCATTTAGACAAACACGAGCATATGGATTGTTGCTTCATGTTTGTCCTCTACAACCATCTACGTATCACTCCCATAAGGCTAACAACTCAAATTCATACACCACATGGATCGCTAACATGGCCTTTAAGCATGCTTTAAGGTCCCACATGTTTTCCAAGAGCTTCATGCACCTTAATAGTTACATTAATCACATCAACTATCGCATCGATTGAATGAGCATCTTATAGTGTCTCCTCTTTAATTGCCTTAAAGTAGCCCAAATCAGCCTCCAGTGCTTGATTGGGACCATTCTCCTTAGTCACGATGCCCAAGGACCTTAAACCCCCTAAGTAGTAGAGTTGGTCTTTAATGCTGGGTACATTGGCCTAGTTAAGTGCACTTGAGCACTTTACGATCACATCAAGCACTACGTAAGACTAGGCAATTAGATAGTTAGCCACACAAGTATGTTGATTGGGTAAGAATGCCCGACCTACTAAAGTAACAGAATAACTAAAAGATAGGGATGAAGAAATAAGCACATTAATGGACGAAAAGAAAATGCATTCATTCATTCTAAGTTCTTAATTGGCATCCTAGCCTCAAGTATAAGCAATAGTAAAACTACAACAAAAAAGAGAGGGAAGCTTTAAAGATCTCTACTTGGCTCCGACCTTGCTACCATACCCTACAGTCCCCTCGACCATGACATCCGGTGAATGTAGTCTTAAGATGAACTCTTTGTTTATCAGATGGGTTAATAGCTATATTTGGAGGACTTAGCCAACCTTCAAGGAAGATTCTTATTTGGTTGCACCTGTGCAGACACACTAAGCATCTGTAGTGGTGATGCATAAACAACTGTCGTAGTGATACTGCAGTATCCAGCAAGGTGAGCTCATGTACACAAACCTCACTCGTGCCATTCATACCTCTATGGCTAGAAGATGTATTCAAGGCCTCCTCCATTTCTCTAGTCTTGCCTATTTGTTGGCTGGTCTAACTAAATGGTGGAGGTATACCCCTTGATTAGTACTTGGCAACCTGTATTAACCATGGCCATAATGTCTACACCCCTCGATCATTACTTGGTGATATGCCCCTACTAGGGTGGAAATGTTTGTCGAGCTCATGGGCTCATCATGGGAGCTTGATCTCCCCTGATCCGACCATTACCTCAATATGCTTAGCATAAGAAAGAAATTGAGTGTCGATAACTATAGGACTCCTGGAAAAATCTAAACTTAGGAAGTCTCTAAGAAAACTTTAGGTGGATTTTACGTGAGTATTCAAGTGAAGGCAAGGAAAAGAAGACCCTTGCAAGGCCTTTATATAGGCGATCGAGAGACAATTGAATTGTCTATGAGTCCTCATTAAGCATTCAATAGCCTAGATCTTTTTAGTACACCGATTGTCATTTAATATGGCCGCTTACACTCTACCCAATGTTTGATGTTCGGGCTAAAGAGGACTACACCAAGAGCTACCCTGCCTATCCTCTTTTTCTCTCCTCATTAAATGCTTTGTAATAAGCTACTGTACGACCTAGGAGTCTAGCTTGTCTAAGCTATAGCAGCTACCTATGTCGATGTGACATGCTCCCTTCTTAAGATTCACCAACCATTAGAAAGGAGTTGTCTTTTCTTGTACTAAGCACGCCTCCATGCCCTAACCATGTATGAGTCAATCCTTATCTAACATGTGTTCATAATAGGTAAGCTCCATGCCATATATATAGGTCATGAAGCCATAGGTACAAGGATCTAGCTCTCGAGCACTCCTTATACACTTGAAATACTTAAACATCTTCCTCTCCTTTTCTTTAGAACTCTCCTTGCTAACTTTAGCATTGAATGGCCTTCATTGGCAATGCCACAAAGGGGCTTCCTTATAGGCCTACCGTCACATACGATTGTTGGTCTACCAAGAGACCATTAGAATACCACCTTAATGATAAACACTATCATCAATTCCTTTTGAGAAAAAAACAAAAAAAGAGGAAAAACTTAAAATGTTCTCAAGTAATAAATGTATACTATTCTAGTTATATGTTATGTGTATGACAATTCATGTATAAGATATATGCACATGGAAAATTGATAATGCATATATTATTGAATTATGGTAGATGTCTTAAAAGGAGATCATTAAGTCTATATACTAATTAAGAGCTTGTGTAATGAGTAAATTTCTAAAAAATATATAAATAAAGATAAAAAATCTAAACTATGGAAAAATGTTGTCGTACCTTATTTCTTTAATAAATATCCATGGTATGTGTGATAAAATAAGTATGAAAGCTTAAACGATAAATAATGAAATAATTATGTAGTAAAGATTATAATAGTCTTTGTAAAGAAAGGACCTTTTTGTTGATTCTCTTTCTTTAATTGTAGAGTTGTAGTTGGTTATTGTCAAAATAATAAAATTTATAAAACTTCTCAAAATGGACCTTTTATATCAATATAGATATATAAATATTATATATTAATGTTAAAATCTACCTTATTCCAAAAACTTAGACAAAAAAGTAGTCACATAACAAAAAGATACTCAACCGTTAGCATAGAAAATAATGAATGCAATAACAAATTTTCTCCTTTCTTTCTTTGTTATAGGATTTAATGTTCTTGTGTGAAAATCAATGAAAGCAATTGGGAGAGTAAGCCTTGCTACAAAGAGGCTAAGGCAAGAAAAATGTAACATGTATCTCATCAGGTAAAGTATGTATAAGGCCTTTTATATGAGATAAAAAAAAGTCTTAACTAACTATAATTAATCTACTAGCCACTATTGTATGTACATTTATCACACTAATAATTAAACATGTGTACATATCTTCACATCCCACCTTAAGTTAGATCTACTTAAAGGTTCTACTTAGAGCTAAGGAAGTGAAACTAAGCAGCAAGTAATGGCTTAGTTAGCAAATTGGCCAATTGAATGTGAAAAGGAACATGCCTAGGCTTAGGAAAACTAGATTTGACATGGTTGCTCAATAAATGAACTTCTATGTCTAGGTGTTTAGTCCAACCATACAAACAAGGACTAGATGTTATTAACAAAGTAGATTTATCATCACAGTAAATTGACATAGGTAAAGAAGTAAGAACATGGAGATCCCTCATGATGTAAGACAACCACAAAAGTTCTTTAGTAGCAAAAGCTAAGCTTCAATATTTAACTTTCATGGTTAAAGTAGAAATAGTGGATTGTTTCTTGGTCTTCTAAGAAACTAATGCATCACCAATGAAAACATAATAGCCAAACAAAGAACACCTATCACATGTACTAGCCCCCCTAATCTAATTCACTATAACTACATAAAGCAACAACATTCTACATAGGATAAAAGAGATCTAAGGAAGCAATTGCTTTAAGATACTTAGGCAAATGAAAAAGAGCCTGCAATTGAGATGACCTTTGTTGTGATACAAACTTACATAAGTAGTAGATAGAAAGAGGCTTGCCTACTAGTATGCGATAAAATGTTGGATTGTTGAGAATAGTATTAGATTTATTGTCGAGTTTCATGCCATTTAGAAAAGGAGCATGAATAAGCTTGGAGACAATATATGTAATGTCTAATAAGACATCCACAATGAACTTATGTTGATTAATAAACATGCCACATGAAGTCTCGTAAATTTTAAGTGCTAAGAAAAATCGAACTAGAACTAAATCCTTGATTGTGAAAGTATCATTAAGATCCTTCTACAAATTAGGAATGCAAGATGTATGAGTATGACATGGGATGGGAGGTTCACCCCTCCTAATGTTCCCATATGGTGCTTAACCATGTTTCACCTCATCATATTTCATTGCATTATGGATGGTGAGCTAGCCTTTTCCCTTCTTAACTTCCTAAGACTGTTCTAGGCCCTTTTATCTTTAAGAGTGCCATTCAGCATTATCAACATCCTCCATATGATTGGGAAGCTAAACTTCTCAATTGATTTTGGCTTGCTATGGCCATCATCAAGAGCGTGGTATTGGTTCCTGATTGGTTATCTCATAGGAGGCTAACCCTACCTTAATAAAACACCTTCCCTATAAGCAAACCACTTATTGATGCCACTCACTTCAAATTAAGCCCTAAGTTGAATACCCCCACTTTCCTTCCAAAACACGGACCGTAACATTCCTCCTACCTAAATCCATAATGCCCTTATTGTGGGACCAACTCTTCACCACTATCCTTTTCCAAAAATCACCAACCCTATTCATTTAATGCCCAACTCTATGCCAAGATCATTTCCACCAAGACTTAGGGCTTCCATAAGCATCCTTTCACCTTCACCTTTTCCTTTTGTCCTTTGAGATTGCCTCTTATTGAATGGCCTAATGGTAAGGTCTATCCTTTAAAGTTCATTTCATTTTATCAAGAGTTAGTCAGGCTTTTTACAATGTTGCTCACAATACAACTATTCTCTTTGACAACATTATCCTCTACCTGATAGCTTCTCTTCCTCTCGAACTTCATCCACATGAGCCTAGCTATCAATAAGAATTAACCTTTGCATTAAGCATATTAGGTAGTATTTAGGTGGCTTGTCTAGGTAGGAACATTTGCACTCTAATACTACTTGTCATGGGATGTGAGGTTTACCCCTCCTAATGTGCCTATATGGTGCTCAACCATCCTTTGGCTCATCATATTTCCTTGTATTACGAATGGCGAACTAACCTTTTCCTTTCTTAACTTCTTAGGACTATTATAAGCCCTTATATCTTTAGGAGTGCCATTTGGCATTATTAATGTGCACCATATGATTGGAAGGCCCAACTTCTCAACTGGTTTCAGCTTATCATGGCCATCATTAGGAGAGCGGCATCAGCTCTTGACTAGTTCGTTTATGAGAGGATTACTTTATCTTGAGAGAACACCTACCTTACATATAAACTGTTTGTTGACACTACTCATTTCACATTAAACCCCAAGTTGAACATGTAGAGACTACTTAAAGCCTTTCTTAAGTAGAAAAGTTGATATTTCTGGATTCTATTGCCAAGAGGCTTGCTTAAGATCATATAGAGAGCAATTAAGCTTGCATGCTTAAGTTTGGCTTTGTCATATCTTTTAGGAGGTAGCATATAAATTTCTTCATCAATGTAACCATGTAAAAACATATTATTAGTATCAATTTGATAAATAGGCAAATCAAAAGTGGCGACTATAGCAAGAATAATTTTCACCGCACTATGTTTAGTAATGGGTGACAATGTATCATGATAGTCTTCCCTCTTAACTTAAGTTAACCCTTTCCTACCAACCTAGCCTTATACCTCTCAATGCTACCCTCAAGCTTGTTTTATCTTGTATAACCACTTAGTTCCTATTGCTTTCTTTCCTTTAAGTAAAGAGGTTAGCTCCCATGTATCATTAAGTTCAAGAGCACTCAATTCTTTACACATAGCTTCTACGTAATTTTTAACTTTAGTTGCCTATAAGTAATTAGAAGGTTCACTAGTAGTTAATACATTGGATAAGGAGGCTATATAATCAATAGTCTATTGATGAAAGTGTGTGATGTCTAATAAAGGATAAGGAACAATGGGTTTGTTATATTGAGAAAAGGTTAACTAGTAGAAGAAGTGTAGTGAGTTGCATGTACAAAGTCAAGAAGCTAAGAAGGAATTCACTTTTCTTCAACTGAACTTCACAAAGCAACATCAGAGGAGGTAGTAGATGGAATATTATGTGGCTCATCAAAAGACCTTGTGAGTGTATCAAATGTGGCATGTGGAACTATAAATTTAGTAGGAAGGGTCTAAGGCAAGTCAAAAGAACAAATAGGAGTAGATTAGGCAAAGAAGAATCAAACAAAATTTGTGGAAGAGAATGATGAGGAACAAAATCAGTAGAAGTAGAAACACTATCCTTGTAGGGAAAAATGTGTTTAGAAAACACATCTTTACTAATAATAACTTACTTAGTAGAGAGATTAAAAACTTTATAGCCTTTTTGCCTACGGTCCCAGCTTAAGAATACACACATTGCTCTTAAGGCTCAAACTTGTCTTTTCTTTGCTGATGGTTTGCTATATAGCATAAACACCCCATGACCCACAAATTATCATAAGAAGGAGGTCTACCAAAAGTTTCTCGAATGGTGTTTTCCACTCCAATCTCTCCATAGGCATCTTGTTGATAATGTGTGTGGCTATTAATATGCACTCACCCCAAAAATTTTAGGTAGATTGGCATAAGTTCTTAGTGTTCTTAAGTGTTAAGAAAATATTAGTGTTTATGTTCTACCTTACCATTTGTTGTGGTGTGTAGATGGTGGTCTTTTGATGCTCAATTCCTAAGCTATGAAACATGGATTGGCATTCATGAGGTAAGATTTCAAGGTCGTTATCTACGGAATGTATTTACGAGTTATGGAAAAATAGTTTAAGATATGTTTGAGAAACTAAGGAAGAATAGAGTTGGTTTAAGACTTCTAATGCATGAGATAAGTCCATGTGGTGTAAGTACAATCATCTACAATACTTAAAAAAAATACATAAAATACTTGGCCCCTGATAAAGAACAACAGTACAAGGACTATAAACATCAACATGCAAAAATTGAAAAGGAAATTTATAAATATGTGTGCTACTAGGAAATGGAAGTCTATGAAACTTTGCCTTTTGGCAAGTTCTACACACAAAGTTATTAAGTTATAAGTGTTTACAATGACTTAAATGTTTGAGCTTCAAGATAGAAATGTGACAAAGTCATGAGTATAAAAGATGAATAGAATGTATACTAGTATAAGAAACAAAATTGCAATCTAAATCTATAATGTTGTGATCATTTAAAGAAAAATAATTACTAATTTCTTGTCACTTAAGAATGTATAACCCCTTACAAGACTTTGTTATTGCAATCACTTTACTAGTTATTTGGTCCTAAAACATGCATTGAAACACATCAAAAGTGGTAGTACTTAGATTATTAGAAACAAGTTTATAGACAAATAAAAGATTATGACAAATGATTATTATACATCAGGCAAGTGCACCCAATCAAGTTATAGTATAGCTAAATTAAAAGTAAGTTCAAGCATTGATCCCATACGGAGCCATGTGTTTGAGAACATAATTACTAACAATTCACTATAGATCTAATTACCTAACTTAGCAATGTGAATATAATTGTGATTAAATAGGTAGGTTGAAAGGAATATTATACAAATCAAGAACATTAAAATAAAATAAACTAAATTAAACAAAACTAATTAAAACAATCAAACATGAAGCAATTGAGAGAATTAACACATGATCCTAAGTAGATTATCGTTATTATTTCTTAGTTCCATGTAACCATTCAATTTTAATTATTCCATAGACCATGGAGATTCCTAATCTTATTCCTATGGACTTCAAATTCTAAATTGGCCAGACTCACATCTCTAGCCTTTCCTTAATCCTGAAACTCTTTCTACTCGAATCGCTTCTGAATAGAGCATCATAAGATTGCATTAAGAACTTGGATCCCACTATTAGGTGGGCTACCCTCAGTTACCCTAATTAGGAGAAATTCAATACCTAATCTCTTAACATATGTTAACAAAAATTTGCTATACATTTTCTATGGTTATTTCATGATATTTTTGGTGTTAATTTAGTTAATTTTTATATCTTGAGCTTAATTAGTTTAATTCTCATTTTGAAGGACTTCAGGAGCTTTTTATGAACTTTTGAGGATTTTTATCAATTTTTTAAGTATTCCAGAGAAAAATTGTAGATTAAGGTTTGAAGTGGATAAATTGTGAGTGAGAAAAGAAGCTTAGTAAAGACTACAGCTAAGGACTATGATCATGGTATTGACCTTGTTCCATTCTTCAAGTAATTTCATCAGCTTTGAATATTTTGTGCTAAGAGCAAGAACACACCTACACTCTACAGTCATGTACTTAGGGCATAGACTCTTAGGCTTAGGTTTTGAAGGAAAGTCCCCTTTGGTAGAGTTATAGCTTATAATTGTATTGGAGGTCTCTCAATTTACTTTCTCTTTTCTTTTCATCATGTTACTATTTTAATTATTCTTAGTAAATTCTTATTGAAATCTAGTTTTTCTTAGAACAATTTTTTTTTTTCAATCTATGATATCGCTCTTTGATGATCTAATTACATCAATTGTTATCAATTAGTATTTACCTAGGTTGCTAAATTGATGTATGAGTTTGCTGTAGAGATGTAAGTCATGCATTTGAACAAACAAGTGTATTTAAAAGGAATCTAATATGTTAAGAGATTAGGTATTGAATTTCTCTAAATTAGGGCAATCCAATAGCTAGATTCAAGTTCTTAATGCGATCTTGTCACGCTATATTTAAAAGCAATTCAAGAGAGGGTCTCAAGATTAAGAAGAGGTTAGAGATGTGAGTCCAGCCAATTCAGAATTTGAATTCCATAGGAATAAGATTAGGAATCTTCACGGTCTAGGGAATAATTAAGATTGAACGGTTGTGTAGAACTAGAGAGTAAATAATAACAATTTACTATGGATCATGTGCTCTTTATTTTAATTGAATTATGCTTGTCAGTTAGTTTTAGTTTTAATTGGTTTTGTTATTTTACATGTTCTTACTTACTTTATTGTTCCTATTTTATCAACCTTTATTCAACTTACCAATTTAATCATGATCATCCCCATATTGATAAGTTAGATAATTGAAAGTTTTAGGTAAATTGCTAGTAAATAGATTCTTACACACATGCTACCTTATGGATCGACACTCAAACTCATCCATTTTAATCTATACTATAACTTAATTAAGTGTGATGCATTTGATGCCTAATCAGTGTACTTAATCCCTTCTAATTATACTTGTCCATTTAACTATATGACTCGTATCTTGATCCACTCAAAATATATATATAGTAAACACTCTAACAAGTATACTAGGTTGAAATCAAGTAATAAAGAGTAAGTAAGGTTGTCGATTCTTCGAGGACTATGAAACTATTAAACTTATGATAGCTCTTATCAATATTTAGGCAATTAAATTTGGATTTTGAATTAACTAATCTAATAATTAACCTAAACTGTTACAAAGAAAATCACGAGAATATATCTAAAATGAAACAATCAATTGAGATTATGGGAAAAATAGAATCTACCCTAGTCGTGCAAATCAATTTGTCATCATATTATATGGATTAGTAGCTGTGTAGTCATTCACGTGAAATTATTACGCCTTAAAATTAAGGAATTAAACCTCTAATTAATTGGTCAACTCTTGCATCTCCGATTAATAGTGGACTCTAAATTACAATCGTACATCTCCCAATGCTATGATCGACTAACGCCTTAAATTAATTATCCCTAATGTCTTGGCGAATAATTAACTAAAAACATTACATTAATTTCTAGATAATCTCTAACTAATCTAATTATCTCAACTTCCGCATTAGTTACTTAATTTAATCAAGAATTCCTAACAAACACTATATCAACTCTCGTATCAATAGTGCTTCTAACAATTATAACCCATAGAGAATTATAATTGAAATTATAGAAATTGCAATCATGAATTACCTACACATCTATTAACCTTATAATATGACTACAATTATCATCTTAGCTACCTAGAGTTTCATCAATTTCCTACAATTAAAACCTAGCCAGCCATGAAAATTAAAATAAAAGCATATCTAACAATCAAACTTGCAATAGAATCCATTGTTGAAGGTAAGAATGAATTATAGAATTGCATAAACAGTAATAAGATATAAATCACCAATTCTATAACATTGATAAAGAAAACTCCAATTGCAAGAATTGTAAAAATTATCTCCACAGTAATAGCACAGTCTTCTCAATGATCTATGAAACTACCAAAAGAATAACTCTTCAAAATATCTCCTAACATCTTCTAAAAATCTCTAGCAAAAAGAAAATGCAGAAGTCCCCTCAAATATCAACACAATGCGTATTTATAGAGCAAATAAAGGATGGCTCTTAACTGGCTACTTTCACTGAAGGCTAGCCATAAAGGCCGACAGTGTTTAATGTTGGTTGGCTTTAAAGGTCGGTGGCTTTCAATTGTAAGCCAGCCCAAGGTCAGTTGCCTTCATTCCTAAGTGCTATAGATTGATTCAGGCTTCTTTCGATTACGTAAAACTCTTCCAAATTGCTCATATTTCCACTCTAAATCCTTTAAGACTTGAAATATCCAAATGAATATACTTAATGTAAACCCTACTTTTAGTGGGCCTAAGATTTGATTAAGAGTACCTTCTGAACGTTCCTAAAGATCAACTAAACTAAAAACTTAAGTTTATATTTATAAACAAATTAAATTTTTACAATTCAAAAGCCAATTGTCGATAAAACCCGAGCTTGAAGAACTGCGAGCTCAAAAGCTACTTAAAACCCTAAACCTTAAAACCATTAAGGAATTTTAACCCTAAATAATTAATAGATAATTTAATTTGAATAATTTCATTCAACTTTAGAAAATTTCACAATTCTACAAAAATCAAATCATAAATCACAAAACAATGTAAGATAAAAATCCTAAAACAATTTTCTATAAGGCTATGCTCTTATCTTCATGCATAAGCCTTACACATAAATAAGTAGACCAACCAATCACCTTAGATAACTTATCAATTGAGAGTTGGAATCATTTATCAATTGATAACTTATCAAAATCTAGTGATAAGACAACTTCCTTATCACCTATTCACTTATACTACATATGGACAAATTTTCACAAGAATTCATAAGCTTAATTTTAATAAAGGTGACAAGACCACTCCATAACATAAAAAGACTTCCCATGGCAGATCTAAAAAGGGGAGAAATGGGGGCCATGCATTTGTCATTCACCCATCAATCACTTCTCCTTACACATCACTATTTACCCCTTAATACTTACATCATCAAGAGTTGCAATTGTTGACTTTTTGTAAGCTTTAAGACAACACTTCCAAGACATTTAAACACTCCTTCTCTCTCCAATTCCAACCGGCCACACTCTTCCCCATTTCTCTCACTTTCAATTTCACTTTCACTTTCACTTCATCTTTCTCTCTTTTGAAACAAACATAAAAAGGGAAAATAACCTTACCCCATAAAATCCATTTTTCTTCCATTTTGAAGCTTCACTCACGGCATTTTTTTCTCTTGTTCTTGTGTAATTTTCTTTCACCATCTAAGGCCTTTTAAGACCATTAGAATCTTCCATAAACCCCATTCCAAAAGAGCAAAAGATTCAGGTTTCAAAAGGTGGCTGAAAGGAAGAGGCAAAGTTAAAGGCTTAAGTGGAACCTTAGTGCACAACCACCAAACTTTGCGTTAAGGACGAGTAAGTATTTCTTGTGATATGTGGATTAGTATTTATGTTAGGAGACTTGGATTTCTTGAAGATATGAGTAAGGTTTGAGTTGTTATAGCACCAAAAATCGTTTTAAGAAACAAACCCTAAAACCCTTACATGAAGTTGAAATATGAGCATGTAAAGTTGGTGTTTTGTATGGACATTTATTTAATACTTTGAATGGAAGATTTTAAGTTAAGAAAACCTTGAAATGAGAACTTTAATGGAGGATAAGCATGCTGGACGGGAGGGTTCCATAGTCATTTGGATGATGATTTTGTTTCCATTAAGTTAAACATGCTCAAATCTAGACTTAAGTTAAGAAAAAATCCATCACATGAAGTTTTATGAAGAAATCAACTTTGTATGACATGAGCTATGATATGGGAGTTGTATTAAGTATAAGATCTTTTATTTCTTTACGTAGAACATGAGTTAAAGGATCATTTGATGGAAGGAAACTTAAGTTAAGATTTGTACACAAGTAGTTAAGTGCATAATCTACCACCTAAACTTAAGGAAATGATGAAACAAGTTGAAAAACCAAGTAAGGACCCCTTAAGACCAACATGAAAAGATCTGCAACGTGGGAAAATGAGGCTTAAAAATATGATAAAAGTGAAAGAACAAAGTGAAAATATTAACTAAAGCAAGTATAGTAAGCATATAAAGCCTAAAACTCAAAACCGAGCTTAAAACTCTCAAAACAAGCCTAGAACTCTAAGATGGGCCTTCAATAAAAATCTGACCAGCAACTTAAAGTACCAAGAGAAGTTATTTTGAAGCCCATAAGAAATCCACCTAAGGCCCTATAGCTCACCAAAGTCATTAACTTTAGTTTGAACAAAAAACAAGCCCATTTGACAACTTAAGCCCACTAAAGGGCTCAAGAAGTGGTTGTTAGCCTTAAGAATATAAATCAAAGTTG
The DNA here is from genome assembly GCA_024138015.1 of Lumnitzera littorea. Taxonomy (NCBI): domain Eukaryota; kingdom Viridiplantae; phylum Streptophyta; class Magnoliopsida; order Myrtales; family Combretaceae; genus Lumnitzera; species Lumnitzera littorea. The sequence goes on along the minus strand of JAMXBB010000006.1, from coordinate 42,635,582 downwards.
TAAATTTGATCTCAAGGAGTATTTTAAGCTTAGGATAAAATCTAAAGACCAAGCCCAAGGAATTTCTCAAGTTATCAAAAAGTCCATTTACCAAACAAGGCCCAAAAACACTCCAACACATGAGGAACGCTATTGTTCTGACCCATGGACAGAATTGTATACCTCATTTCGAAAATCTAACCATACTACGTTAAAGTACACTCGAAAATGATGAAGATTGACTATAAGATCATAAAAATCGGATTTAAAACAAAAAAGTTATACGTGATTGAACTTTAGGTAAAAACCGGGAAAAATTACGAAAACTAGTTAAGAATATAACTTAAGGAAAACTTATATAGTTTCTTAAGTTTGTTTCAATTCCTTATAAAAATTATTTCAATGACCAGGGGACATTGTGTATGGAGAAGACTTGCCTCCGAATTACTTTGACTGACCCACATAGCAGAGTGAGTAAATTCCCGATGACTCTTTACTTGATTGTGCTTGTAGAAATAGATGCATCTAAACTTATATATATGAATTTGGATACTTGTAGGATATGGGAGATGCATGTGTATGAATTTGTGGATGAATGTGATGACTTGTTAAGTATATTTAATAAAGGGAATTGCTTGCATCATATATATACATATGAATCGTATGGAATGAAATTGTCTGATCACCCTGAAAATCGAGTTAATCACTTATACGATTAAGAAATCAAAATGAATCATGCATACCCCATATTGCATATGGATAACACCGACTGCCGCTTTACGCAGAAGATGGGAAGGGACTCATAGGAATACGAGTTTCCTGCAGGATTGGGCACTAGCTACGCCATCATATATATTGAGTCTCTGTCTTAAGCTGATGGGCTTACTAGGCGCCGGGAGACGCCAACCGTCGATGAGGGGCCGAGTCTCGTGGCTTCTACTTAGGGCGTGTGATTGTGGATTGCGGAGGCCACCATACCGCTAGACTTGGGATTTTGAAAATATGATTTATTATTCGGTAATGAAAGTATCTATGTGTATATATATACATAGTTTTGTTTTGACTTAAGCACAATAGTGCTAATGAATTAAAACCTAAGGTCTAGAACCCAGATTTTGGTTTGGGTCAGTTAATTATCTCCAAACCCCGACTTCAGGGGGTGTAATTCTGAGTCGTATGCATGCGTTTTTGGCATACTGATTGTTCATGCATTCATATGATTGTGCATATAATAAATTTCTGCTATGTGGTATTGACGAGGGTAATTATCTCACTAAGCGTAAGCTTACACCCCAATAGTTCTTTTCCTTGCAGGTTGATCGATAGTTGGGATGGGATAAGAATCGAGTGCAGAGTGCTACCATTGAATCAGTATGATGAAAAGCTTGTGTAGTTAATTTAGAATGTTTCGGAAAATGAATAATATTTCAATTAAGTTTAGCATTTTTAATAAGTTTAGAATTTTCTAGAATTGTTTATCTTATTTCTCTATTTTAGTAGGGGATACCGATTCTCTACGGTTCTGAGGAATTGTAGAAAAATGGATATCCATAATTATTTATATTATATAATAAGTCAATGAACTAAAATTGAAGACTCTAACAAATAACTATTTAGAGTCTTGCAATCTCTGACTTGCAAGGCGATTTTCTTATCATGGGTACACATGTGATATGAAAATTTTAGACAATACTACTAGGCCCCTCCTAGGGTCGCTACACTTAAGTACCATTTTTTAATGATTTCTATAAAGTCAATAATAATTCAACATAATTCACACAATGGAATATGATTAAAATATGCCTTTATCAACTTCCTCACACTTGAACTTTTACTTGTCCTTAAGCAAAATAAATAAGACTAAAGAAAGAAATCTATCATAGAAAATACAAATTTTTCCAATTGCAAATTTAAGCATCTAATATTTCACACTTTCAAACTCACTATTTTGTGTTGCCTACTACTTGAACCAAATCGGAATATGTGATTAGAGTACTACAATTAAAATTAATTAGCTACTCTAAAGAAAACAAATTTTAATCCATGCGTTTAGCCTAAGATTTCTATTTCAAAAGTAAATACTCAGTCCTTGAAGGAAAAATATCCATTTAAACTTCATGGCCGTTAACAGGCATAAGATCCCTCCAATAATCCCTCTAAACAAGTCAATAAGGTAGTGAAAGCATATGGTATCTACTCTATCCTTAGGTTTTCTTCTTTTTTATTATAAGCTTTAATTCATTTATTGATTTGCATTCAATGTTTCCATGTTTCATTTACACTTTTTTCTCTCTTTGTTTTTTTTTTTTCGAGTTCAGGTACTGAACTTTGCCTTCTCGCCCTTCTCATTATAGTGAGTACACAAATCGCAACACTAGTGAGTAAGACACCTTAGTAAGTCAATTATTCAAGTAAGTCACAAATAGATGCTATCAACAATTTCCTTTATACAATCTCTAGATTTCAAACAAGAAAACCAAAATTTTGGCCTTAAAATTACTAGATACTTAAGGACAAGTATGGTTTACGGTGATAGGGAGGTATAACCGTTTATAAACAAAAACAAGCATCATATGTCATGAGTTAATAATTAGATCACAGATTTCAAACATCATCATATTCAATTTAAACTCCATTTCCTATATTTCCTTCCCTACACTTTAGAATAGACAACGTCCACGTTGTCTCTAATTTAGCCTACAATAGGAAATGAATAAAATCACAAAAAATGAAAAACTGATACTTCCCTAGTTTTAAGTTTTCAACAACAAAGAAGAATTTCACCCATGATATCATTTAGAGGATCATCTAGTTTAGATCAGTCTTGTCTAGACAAACATGAAGAAAGACAAAAGAGCAAATATATGATAAAAGTTTACTCAAAGGTAAAGAGTAATAACAATTATCCAAAGTCCCCCTAATCGGGTGGGTGCTAAAAAGAAATAGATCAACAGCAAAGTAAAAAAATAAAAAATATAAAGAATAAGAAATAACATAGAAAACATCAAAAAACATACAAAAGCCCTAGCTGAGAAGAAAGGCCGGTGGCCTTTAATTCAAAAGGACCGGCTTTAAATTCAAAATTACATGCTTTGTCCTTTTTTTTTTTTTTTTTTTACATATAAACATGGGTTACCTCCCATGAAGCGTGTAATTTATAGTCACTAACCTAACTTTTCCAATTCTTACAATGGGTTTGCACAAGCTACGATAGTGGTGTCACTATCTATGTTTTCCCCTTCAAAATTATGTTTGAGAAGGTGACCATTTACCTTAAAGGTGAGGTTATCTTTTGCCTTAAACTTGACTGTATTGTAGGGAAAAACATTTGCTATCTCAAATGGCTCAAACCATTGAGATTTTAACTTACTTGGGAATAACTTCAATCGAGAGTTATATAATAGAACTTTTTGATCAAGAACAAACTCCCGCTATTGGATGTTCTTATCATGCCGCTATTGGATGTTCTTGTCATGCCATCACTTGGCTCTCTCCTTATATATCCTAACATTTTCATATGCTTCTTCTCTAATCTCATCCATCTAGTTCAATTAGAGCAACATTTTTTCACCTATAGCTTATAAATCAAAGTTAAAGTATTTCATGGCCTAGTATGCTTTGTGCTTAAGCTCAACAGGTAGGTCACATGATTTACTAGACAATTTTGTATGGAGATATTCCTATAGGGGTTTTAAAAGCTGTCATATAAGCCCACAATGCATCATTATGTTTTAAAGACCAATCTTTCCTAGATGCATTAGCAGTCTTCCCTAAGATATGCTTTATTTCCCTATTGGATACCTCAACTTGTCTATAAGCTTGTTGACGATAAGGGGTACCAATTTTAAGTAACTCCATATTTTGATAATAATTTTTCAAACTGTCGATTGCAGAAATGCGACCCCCCATCACTTATAATGGCTTTAGGTACCCCAAATCTGAAAAATATGTTCTTTTTTCAAAAATTTAATTACAGCCCAGGCATCATTAGTCTATAAAGCAACTGCTTCTACCCATTGTGACACATAATCCACATCCATAAGTATATATTTATTTGAAAAAGATAATGGAAAAAGGCCTATTAAGTCTATTCCCCATACATCAAGAAGGTCAATTAAAAGAATGTTATTTTGTGGTAATTCATGTCTCCTAGAAATATTGCTAGTCTTTTGGCATTGAGTATAAGACATAACATAGTTCCTGCAATCACTAAACAAATTGGGTCAATAAAATCCACAAGATAAAATCTTAGATGTAGTTCTTTCTACACTAAAATGGCCTCTTGCTTCCTTAGAATGACAATGCTCAATTATGCTAAGCTATTCAGCTTCAGGCACACAACGTCTAATTACTTGGTCAATACAACATTTAAACAGATATGGTTTATCCTAAAAATAGTATTTCACATCATGTAAAAATTTCTTTTTCTTTTGAAATGAGTAACTGTATAGTATGATTTTGCTAACCAGGTAATTTACTATATCAGCATACCAAGGTAATCCTTGGATCTCTACCATATACAACTGTTCATTAGGGAACTTTTCATTAATGTGTGACTCTAAGCAATCAGATTTTAAATGGGATAAATGATCAGCAATCACATTTTTAGTTCCCTTTTTATCTTTGATTTCAAGGTCAAATTCTTACAATAGTAAAACCTAACAAATTAACCTAGGTTTAACATCAACTTTAGCAAACAAATATTTTAGAGCAGCATGGTCTGATACACTATGATTTTAGAACCTATTAGAAAAGGCATAAACTTATCATATGCAAATATAACTGCTAAAAGCTCTTTTTCTATTATGGCATAGTTTCTTTGGGCCTCATTCAAGGTTCTACTAGCATATTATATTACATGAAATGATCACTAGTACCGAATTAAGCTTCTCTTTCAATAAATTGAATGCCTACAAACAACTATAAAAAAAAAAAAAAAAAAACAAAGGCAAAATCTTTTTCTAGTAAATTATAAAGAGGTTTAGAGATTTTAGAGAAGTCCTTGATAAGACTCTTGTAGAAGCCAACATGTCCTAGGAAGCTCCTGACTCCTTTGACTAAAGTGAGCAGTGGTAACTTCTCTGTTATCTCGACTTTTTCCCTATCAACTTCAATCTCCTTCTTTGACACCTCGTGACTTAAGACTATTCCCTCTCTTACCATAAAATGGCATTTTTGCCAATTCAGAAGTAAATTAGTCTCCTTGCATCTTTTAAGCACATAGCCTAAATTAGTTAGACATGATTCAAATGACTTTCCACAGATAGAGAAGTCATCCACAAATATTTTAATAAAATCTTATAACATGTTAGAAAATATAAACATCATGCATCTTAGGAAAATAACAAGTGCATTGTAAAGACTAAAGGGCATTCTCTTAAAGGCAAATGTGCCATAAGGATATGTAAAGGTGGTTTTCTCTTAGTCCTTAGGTGATATATGAATTTGATTACAACCAGAATAACCATCTAGAAAATAGTAATAGTCATGCCCTAAAAGTTTTTCTAACATTCGATTTATGAAAGGGAAGGGGAAATGGTTTTTACGAGTGGCATCATTCGATTTTCTATAGTCTATACAAACTCCCCACTGAGTCACAGTATGAGTAGAGATTAATTCATTAGCCTCATTTTTAACCACGGTTATACCACCCTTTTTAGGCACTACTTGAACTGGACTAACCCACTTACTATTTGAGATAGGATAGATAATACCTACATCCAACAATGCAAGCACCTCATTCTTTACTAACTACTTGAGAGTTGGGTTAAGTCTTCTCTATGGTTGTACCGTGGGTTTACACTCAGCCTCTAACAATATCCTGTGACTGCAAATCAAAGGACTAATACCCTTAATATCAGCAATGGTCTACCTAATGGCTTCTTTATGCTCTCTTAGAACTCCTAGAAGTTGTTGCTCTTGATCAACTATCAAAGAAGAAGAGATGATTATTGGCAAAGTATCATTTGTTCCAAGATAAGCATATTTCAAATGACTAGGTAATGGTTTAAGTTTAAGCACCGGGGGTTGTGTCAACGATGGTACTGGCTACTTCTCATTGGTGCCTAGCTCCTTATAGTGTTAAGTTTTGATTTTTGACACCTATTCCATGCATTCTTCCTCAGGCTTATCATCATCGTTCCAATCATCTAGATCCCTATGAACTAATTCAATGGTGTCTAATCTTGCTTTCTCTTCTATGGACTCATAGGTAATCTCATCAATAACATTAATAGTGTAACAAGATTTACAATCATCAAATTTTTTTACAGCTTCATAAACATTAAAAGTTACTTGATCGTCCATAACTCTTAAAGTAAGTGTACCCTATTTCACGTCTATTAATGCCTTACCTATTGTAAGAAACGATTTGCTAAGGAACGTGGGTAACTCTTTGTCCTCTTCCATTTCTAGGACTATAAAATCAATTGAGAAGATGAATTTTTCTACCTTTACTAGGATATTCTCTATAATACTCTATAGGTATTTGATACTCCTGTCAATAAGTTGTAAGGTGACATAAGTCTCCTTATAGTCTCTAAGTCCTAGCTTCCTGAAAATAGACAAAGGCATTAAATTTATACTTACACCAGAATCAATAAGAACTTCAACAAAATGAAAATTTCCTATAATGCAAGAAACAGTAAAACTCCCTTAATCTCTTTGTTTTCTTGACAAGCTGGATAAGTTTTTCTGTAAGATCATAGAGCACTCCCATTTAAGCATCACAGGTTCATTCCCATCAATCTTTCTCTTCTTGGTGAGCAGATCCTTTATGAATCTAGCATACAAAGGCATTTTGTTAAAGTGCCTCTACAAAGGGAATGTTGATTTGCAACTTCTTAAAAACATCTAAGAATTTAGCAAATTGAGCGTCTAGCTATTGTTGCTTCAGTTTTCTTAGAAAAGGGATAAGAGGAACATACTGTTTCACTTCTAATGACTTCTGCTTTGGTTCCTTTATCTCCTACTTCCCTCTTCCTTTCTTTAGGTACTCTTTTTCTTCAACTTATCTATCAACTGTTTCTACTTCCTTACCACTCCTCAACATTATCGCTTTGACACCTCTAGGATTCTCTTTAGTATTGCCAAGTAAAGACCTCAATAGTCTATTACTCAACTGTTAAGAGATCTGACTAATCTGATTCTCTAAATTCTAAATAATGGCATGTTGATTCTGTAACATGGTGTCAGTCTTTTGCATATAGCTCAACATCAGCTCTTCCATTCTAGACTGATTTTGCTAAGGTGGAGCATTCTGAGTAGATCCCTGCTTCTAGAATCTAGGTGGTGGTTTAAATGCATTATTCTCATTCCTCCATGAGAAATTTGGATGATTAAGCCACCTTAGATTGTATTTGTTTGAATAAGGTCCTTGATTACCCCATTGGAAATTGTTGACATAGTTTACCTACTCTCCATTAAATGAAGCTAAGGGATTCCCAAATAGGCACTCATGGGTTGAATGTGGTCTTGAACATATCTCACCAAAAGCAATGTGATTAGCATTAAAAGACTATGCTGTGGTGAGTTTACTTACTTGGGTAGTGAGAGATGAAATCTAAGCTGTTAATTGAGACATAGTGTCATTGTCATTAACTAATCTAATAATTACCCTAAATTGTCATAGAGAAAATCATGAGAGTATATCTAAAATGAAACGATCAATTGAGAATGTGGGAAGAACAGAATCTACCCTAGTTGTACAAATCAAATTGTCATCATGTTATATAGGTTAGTAGCTATGTGGTCATTCAAGTGAAATTATCATGCCTTAAAATTAAGGAATTAAACCTCTAATTAATTGGTCAACTCTTGCATCTTCGATTAATAGTGGACTCTAAATTACAATCGTATATCTCCTAATGCTATGATCGACTAACACCCTAAATTAATTATCCCTAATATCTTAGCGAATAATTAACTAAAAACATTACATTAATTTCTGGATAATCTCTAACTAATCTAATTATCTCAACTTCCGCATTAGTTACTTAGTTTAATCAAGAATTCCTAACAAACACTATATCAACTCTCGTATCAATAGTGTATCTAACAATTATAACTGATAGAGAATTATAATTGAAATTATAGAAATTGCAATCATAAATTACCTACACATCTATTAACCCTATAATATGACTACAATTATCATCTTAGCTACTTAGGGTTTCATTAATTTCCTACAATTAAAACCTAGCCAACCATAAAAATTAAAATAAAAGCACATCTCACAATCAAACTTGCAATAGAATCCATTGTTAAAGGTAAGAACAAATTACAGAATTACATAAACAATAATAAGATAGAAATCACCAATTTTGTAACATTGATAAAGAAAACTCCAATTGCAAGAATTGTAAAAATTATCTCCACAACAATAGCACTATTTTCTCAATGATCTATGAAACTACCAAAAGAATAATTCTTCAAAATATCTCCTAACTTCTTTTAAAACTCTTTAGGTAAAAAGAAGATGTAGAAGTCCCCTTAAATATCAACATAATGTATATTTATAGAGCGAACAAAGGATGGCTCTCAACTAGCAGCTTTCACTAAAGGCTGGCGGTGTTCAATGTTGGCTTGCTTTAAAGGCTAACAGCTTTCAATTGTAAGCCGACCCAATGCCGGCTACCTTTATTTCTAAGTGCTACAAATTGATTTAAGCTTCTTTCCATTGTGTAAAACTCCTCCAAATTGCTTATATTTCCACTTTATATCCTTTAAGACCTAATATATTCAAATGAATATACTTAAGTACCATTTTTTAATGATTTCTATAAATTTAGTAATAATTCAGCATAATTCACACAATGGAATATGAGTAAAATATGCCTTTATCACATCTCTACAACAAACTCATGCATGAAATTAGTAACCTACATAAATATTAATTGACAACAATAAGATCTATGTAATTAGATCATCAAAGAGTAAAAATCATTGATAGAATAGTAAATTGTTGCAAGAAGAACTAGATTTCAATAACAATTTACTAAGAAAATTCAAAAGAATAACATGATTAAAAGAGAAGAAGAAGTAAATTAAGAGACCCCCATTGTAATTCTAGTCTAAAACTCAATCTAAAGGGGCTCTCTTTAAAAACCTAAGCCTAAGGATCTATTTATAGAGAGTGGGGCTAGGTTTATAAAGAAAACTTGATAAAAATTGAAGATTCACTAGTCATTACATATCTACGAGCTAGGGATACTATCATAAAGTGTAGGCATGCACTTGCGCTTCGCATGAAATCTTCAAAAGTAATGAAATTACTTGATGAATGGAACATAGATGGGGACTACATTCGTGGTTCCCAATCATGGTCTTTATTAGGCCTTGTTCATTGCTTGATTCTTGTTCACTTCAATCCATGATTAATGCTTTTGCTTAGAAATGCTCCAAAAATTGATAAAAATGTTGAAAGCTCATAAAAGGCTCCTAAAGTTCTTGAAAATGAAAATTTAACCAATTAAGATCAAAATATCATAAAATTGTCTAAATTAACATCTAGAATAACATGAAATAACTATAGAAAATGTATACTAAATTCATATTATCAATAAACTATGGTAATAAAAGCACATCATTTAAGGTTAGTTTTCGAGAAATGTAAATTGATCTAATTTTTTCTATTGCTATTATTCAGCCATCTATTAGTTTTATAGAAATGGATGAACTCAATTGTCTAAGATTGTTGAAAAGAGAATGAAATGGGGTCATACACTCAATGGCCTCTTTATGAACTTTACTCACTAAGCTAAAAATAAAAGATGGAGTTCACTTATCAATACACTATACTATGTTAGCTGTGCTAAGCTCTCACTAAGCATCCTTTCTTTCATCAACTGCACCATTTCTTCACAAAAATTGTGTAAAAATTGCTTATTAACTCATTGAAAGCACATTCTTATCAAACTTGTTATTCTCATTATTATTAGGAATCTCATGATCAAAAGGTATAGAGGAGATCTGATTGTTTGTTTTGAAAACACAATTTACCCTTAGCCCTTTGTGAATTTTCTTCCCCTTACGCCAATTAGGGTGACCAATTAGTTGAAAGCAATTTTTCATAACATATCCCTTATTTCAACAGTGTTGACAAAAGTTTTTCTTTCTTTTTCGCTTATCCATAGCAACTCTTCCTTGCTTTGTCTTGCTATAGTTAAAAGTTGAAGCATCCACAATACTTAAGCTCCTTATTATTTATCTTTGCTTTTCTACCTGTTGAACTAAGTAGAAAGCATGATTGATTCAAAGCAACAGATCCATTAACAAATATTTGACTCTAGACTCCTCCATATGCATCATTTATGCTCATTAGAATTAAATCAATTTGTTCTTAGATTCAATGTTAAATATCTTATCTCAAAGATTACACATGCAATTGTCCATTTATCTAACATCAAAATGTAAGGTAAGGATTCAAAGCACACAATTAATCCCAAATCCTTTTAATCATATTATAGTATACTCCTACTATCTGATTTTCTTATTTGAGATTACAAAGATTACACATGCAATTTTTTGTATGTGGATCACTCACTACCTCATATTGTTCACTCACTTCAATCCACAAATCTCAAGCAAACATTGTATACAAAAAATTTTGAGCTAGATCACTTTACATTGAGTTAAGTGGCCAACAATGTACCTTGTAATCGTTTCTAATCCATTTTACTAAATCTGGAGAATTATTAGGAGGCTCAATAACAGAACTATCCACAAACCTTAGCTTCATCTTTACACCTAAACCCATTCTTACAAATTTACTTGAAGACAAGAAATTACTAACATAGAATTTAAATTTTTGATACTCATGCTTAGATTGTTCATCCAAACAAGTAAAAGGGATAAAATCACTACTTCTCCTAGAACCTTATTTTGACAAATAAGAGCATATTATTCATCTTCTTGAAAAGTAATAGACAATCAACCATCAAAAGAAGAAAGAATTGGCATAATCAACAATCAATATAGAATTTAGTATTCTTATGTATGTGAAAATAACTACGAAAGCAATTGGAAGAGAGAGCTCTACTAAGAAGAGGTTAGTGCATGAAAAATGTAATCCATATTTCATCAAATAAAGTATGTACTAAGCCTTTTATATGAGATAAACATAAGTCCTAACTACCTATAACTAATTTACTAGCCAATGTCATTTACATTTGTCACACTAATAATTAAACACATATACATATCTTCACACTTGTTAACAACTAAATGCAATTTAATAATGTCAAAAACTATCAAAATTGAGAATAATGAAAATACTATTTTCAAGTATAATTTATTGAAATTAGGAAAAGTTTAAGCTTATAGAAATGTGGTATCTTTTTTTTTTTTCTTTTCAAATGAACATCCTAGCTAGCTTAGAAAATTATATAATACAATACAATTATATCACATCATAACATAATACATAAACAAATATATGATTAATGGCATGAGAAACTTATAAATATTTACTGGCAATAATTCCATCTAATCAATAGAAAGAATGGTTCATATTCCACTTTGTTAAACTTTTGTCTTTAATTTTTATCCAATCATAGCATGCCCATCCCTTTTATCTATATTAATTCATGGTATGAGATGGGAAAAAAAATAATTGTTTAGCTTTTAATAAGGCCCTTGTAACTTAATGCCATGAAAATTAGTTTCCTAATGGAATGAACCATGTTCAAAAATCTCATTCTCCAATTGTAATATATGATAGTTGGAAAAAAAAATAATAGTAATTGTTTGGCTTTTGCTAAAATGGATGGCATCAAAATGATACTTTTTAAAGTAAAGATTGACAAGAAGTCATCTTTACATTAGATAAGTAATAATTGAAGAAAAGATAGTTGTATAGATGGATTGATAAGTGAAAAGGGGCTATTTCTAACATGTTCAACCAAAAAGTTCTTGATTAAGAAGCTTTAATATGAACTATATAATTTCATAAACTGCTATATATCAATAACTAAATAGAAAATCCAACATGAAGTAATTAATTCTTATATGATTTCAAATCTAGAAAAATCCTTATTCTTGTCAAAATTTTTAAAAGGATAATTTTTTACTTCTTAAATAAGTAAACATAGTGACAGGTTAAACCAAAATATGTATATACAAACACATCCCAAATGTCTAATTCACTTTAGATTACACTAAATTTTAAGAATAACATTCTTCCCTTTACTAGATAATTAAATGTAAACATTCCAAATTATGGAGATGCTAATTTTAACTAATGAGAAAACAATTAATGTGAAATAAAGTTAAGTATAGATATAGCTTTGATTTTTATATCTTCATTGACCCTAAAATGGCTTGGTGGGCACATAGATTTTCATATCTTCAATAATCTTTGTAAAATAGTTTATAGTTTAAGCAATGAACATAATAATGAAAAAATATCTCTTTATTTACTAGTCAGTTATGGACTAAATAGATCTATACAAACACAAAGCCACATTTTTGTTGTTGTTTATTGAGTCTGGTTTTTTCCTTCCAGTTTTATATAAATTAGTATTTTTTAAAATAACTAGTATTAAATCATATCCATTTAATATTGACTATCGACTAGGACTTAAAAAAAAAAAAAACTAGTTCTTTTATATTTGAAAAAGTTTTTGGAGTCACCACCCAATTAAAATCGGGAAAAAGAGTTAAATTATAATCAATTGGATGGATTAATTATAACTTAACTACTAATATTTTGATAAAACTAACTTTTTGTTAAAATGATTTTTGAAAACCAAAGATTTGGATCTGGAGGCTAATTTTTAAACCCTAAAGGGATATCACTTTTAATTCTTCCGAATTTAAATTTATCTTTCAATATACCTTTATAATAATATTTATCTATAAGCTATAATTGAAATTATGCTTATTTACAAAAAATAATAAGGATTTAAAGAATTAACTACTAAAGGGAGAAAATAAAATTTTTCATTTTTTAAGTCGCCCTATATGTATGAGTACTTATATACTCGCTATTCACAATTAGAGTTCCGTAGTTTATTCCAAAAATATTAGTGGGTTAGTTGATTTTAAATTTGGAAAGTGGTCGAGTTTACGTCTTTTAATCATTTCATTTTATTTAAGAAAAACACCTAAGAGAAAAATGTCATAATTTAGAAATTTTACTTTCTGGGAAAATTCTAAAATATCCTAATTTTTGAAAAAAAGGTCCATTTATTTTCATTTATTTGAAAAAAATGTCTAAGTGATAAAATTTTTTAAAGAAATCCTAAAATACTTAAATACAATTTTTCATGAAATACGCAATTACCATTACTAACATATTTAACTATAGAAAAGAAGCTTAAACCATGGAAAAAAAGCTTAAATCATAGAAAAGTGGGGCAATGTCATCATTTGTACCCAAACTTTGCAAAATTTTATAGTTATACACCTGAACTTTAAGGTTGTATTAAAATATACCCAATTGAAGGTTTTCTTGTTCCCATCTACTCCTCCGTTATCTAACCTTAACCTCATTAATAGAGTCAACATGATAATCCAATAATTTGAAAACATGTGTTCCATCTAATTTTTGATTTCCAAGTTATAATTTCCATTTCCCAATCACCCATCTACTTAAGAAAAGAAATAAAAAAGACACATAAAAAATTTGAAAAAGTGAAAAATACAATCAAATAAAAACAGTGGGCCACAATTGAGATTGTAGATCAATCCTAAAACAAAGAAAATAACCTAACCCTAAAACCCCAAAAATCGAAATCCTAGAAATTAGAAATGGTGAAATTAACACTCTATAGAACCTTAGAAAATCTATCTTATAGGAGTAATCATTTGGTAATGAAGATAGCAGGACAACGAATAGATGATTCAAGGTACAGATTTCGACTCTTTCGTTACCTATCTTATTCTAACTTTATGCATCATGGTAAGAAGAAGATGATGTCTGTACATCTTAAGGACTTAGGAGAGGACTTCAACAAACTTATGGAATTTTACAAGACATCTTTCACAATTCACTCTTTTAAAAAACAATGTACCTGATAAGATTTTCACTTTACCAAACTCAAGATGAGCTCCTCATAAGGTTAGGTTTTTCATTTATGTGAAATATATGAGGAAGGGGCAATGGATTTTGTTTTTTCTATGGATTCAAAATTTAGGTTTTGCAATTGATAGATTGTGGGTTAGGGTTTCGAATCGTAGATGAGGATTTAGGGTTCCATCATGAAAGGAAATGTACTGCAGATGAAGTTATTTCTTTTTCGTATGGCTTGATGTGACACTTTATTTTCGACATGGATGGCTAACTTGGAAAAAAAAAAAAGTGATGTGGGGAGACGAAATTTAATAGTCCACATGTCTTTCAATTATTGGCCTTTATTGCCTACTATACTAACAATGTTAAGGGAGCTTAATAGAGGTGTATATTAAGGCATGTAAAAGTTCAATTCAGTATATTTTAATACAACCTAAAAGTTTAGGTGTAAAATTGTAAAATTGTGTAAAGCTTGGGTATAAATGATGATATTGTCTTGAAGATGTTTGAATCATGGAAAACATGCCTAAAAAGTTTATTTATTTTATTGAAAAAAGAATTTTTCTAAGTGAGAGGACATCTTTATTTTCCATTATTATTTTTTACTTTTTTTATTATTTATATTGTATATTTCTAACTAAAATATAAAAATAAGTAAACAAAACGAACTAGGCCTTTTCCTTTTTTTTTTTCTTTATCTTCTTTTTTTTTTCTCTCATTTTTTTTTTATAATTGCAAATAGAATACAATCATAACAAGAACAATAACAAAAAGAAAAAGTACGATATTACAAAAATAAATAAAAACAAAGAAAACATAATACGGAGATCAAAATTAAAGAACTCATGAATCCTAGAAAAATAGGCCGTGTAGAGAGAGAGAGAGTGGTGTTATGAATGGATATAAGTGATTATGAGTGATGAGTTGATGGTTTGTAGTGAAACAAAATCCCCTATTTATAGGTATCATGTCAAGTTAAGCATGAAAAATATTAAATACAATATGATTTTCTTCTATGTTTGGATTGAGCGAACTTAGACAATATGTGTACTAAATACAAAGTTGCGTCCAACACGCATAGGAGTGTGCTTACCACGCTTAGAAGTGAGTTAGTAAATGACGTGGCCCATGACGTGGTGTTGACATGGTGATGAAGTAAGAAAAGAAATTAAAAGATGCATTTTACACCTTCCATAGATTAAACCTAAAATCTCCAAGTCATGCAATATCAAGTCTAAGTACTTATCTAGATGGGTTATTGAGTTTTCTTTATTCATATGTGCAATAGGTCAACCTAGGGTAAATTCAAATCTAAGCTCAAGCCTAATAACCCTCTCTTTATTTTATTTTATTCTATTAAACTATCTAAATGATTTTTTTTTTTCAAAATCTTCTAATTTTTTTTTTGTTTTTTCCTAAATGTTATATTTTTTTATTTTTTTTAATTTCTTCATCTTATTATTTTTTGCTTTTCTTAAATCTTCTATTTTTTGTATTTTTCTAAATCTCTTATTTTTAGGTTTTTTTTTTTTGCATTTTTCATAATTTAGAAACTTATTTTAAAAATTTTGAAAAATAAAGAGGGAAAAAATGGAGTGTCTACAACTACTCTTCTTTATGGTGAAGTTTGAGCAAAATTTTATCATAAAAACAAAAGAGATACTAATTTTGCCCTAGGGGTGGATTTTGTCTTAAGCGTTATAACCACCTAACTAGCTATTTTAGGCCCAGTCAACTAGGGATTTAGTGGAGAGAGTGGTGGTGCTCTAAGACAACAAGAGAAATTGAAGCCTGGTTGTGTTTGAATAGGTAAGTACTCCTTGAGTTAGCTAAGATGCTAAACTAGAATTGATTTAGGGAACCTAGTCGTACCCTTTTAGGTTCACTAACCTAGGCGTGAGTGTCTCTAAGAGACTAACAACCTTAAGTTGGAATTGATCTAGAGAACTTGGCCATACCCTTCTAAGTTGACTAACCTAGGTGGGTTTATAAAGAGTGACAAGAAATCAAGATAACACTTTGAGAGCATACAATTTGAAAGTTTCAACTTGAGTTAGGATGGTGCTCTAAGAGCACATAATCCAAAAGTTTCAACTTGGGTCAGGATAGTGCTTCGAGAGCATGCAATCAACTTGGGTTAGGATGGTGCTTCAAGAGCATGTAATTCGAGAGTTTCAACTTAGGTTAAGATAGAGCTCTAAGAGTATGAGATCCGAGAGTTTCAACTTAGGTTATGATAGCACTCCAAGAGCATGTGATTCGAGAGTTTCAACTTAAGTTAGGATAGTGCTTCAAGAGCATGCAATTCGAGAGTCTTAACTTAGGTCAGGATAATGCTTTGAGAGAATACAATCTGAGAGTTTCAACTTAGGTCAGGATAGCGCTCCAAGAGTATACAATTCAAGAGTTTCAACTTGGGACAGTGCTCTAAGAGCATACGATCCGACGATTTTAAGGTTATGATAGCGCTTCGAGAGCATATGATTCGATGGTTTCAAGGTCAGGATGGCGTTTTAAGAGCATACGATCTAATGTTTTTATTACATGGATAATGCTCTAAAGAGTAAACAATCCATGGGGACCAAAGCAAAAGGAGTTTATATAAAAATTCTTGAAAAGGACAAATTTGGCAATCGTAAAAGACGGAGTAGACACTAGGGATAAAGTCCCTAGATAGAAGGAGAGGTGGATGAAGTACTCCCTGAACTAGCTAAAACCCTTAATTGAAACCTAACAGTGCTCCTTTGAGCTAACTACCTTAAATAGGAGCATCTCTTAGGGACTAACAACCTTAAATTTGCTTTAAATAAGCACCTTAGGGGCTTGCTAAAGAGCAACTAATGAAGAGAAGCGCCTTATGGGGCTCGTTAAGAGAAAATGATGAAGAGAAGAGCCTTATGGGCTTACTAAGAATTAGCTGAAGAGAAGCACCCTTTAGGCTTACTAAGAGAAATCGATGAATGAGGCGGTAATGTTTTGAAAGTTAGCTAGAATCTTAGTAAGACAAGGCAACACCTTAAAGGTAGGCTAAAACCCTAAAAAAAAATAGAAGAAGTGACAACACTTTAAGAGTTGTCTTGAACCCTTAAAAGAAAAGAAGAGGGGACAACACTCTATAAGCTAGCTAACACCCTAGAAAAGATTAAAAGAAAGAAGGGGTAACGCTCTAAGAGCTTACTAAAACCTTAATGAAAGATGGTACAACACCTTAAAGGTTAGCTGAATCCTTAAAAAACGAATTAAAAGAGTAGGTCAACACTCTAAGAGCTAGCTTGAACCTTGAGGAGAATTGATGAAAGCGACGGTAGAGCTTTGAAGTTAGCTAATACCCCAAAAAGAAAGATGGGATGGCACCTTAAAGGTAGACTATAACAAAAGAGTGGCTCATTGCTCTAAGAGCTAACTAGAACCCTAAAAAGAATAAAAGAGTAAGTTAGTGCTCTAAGAGCTGGTTAGAACCTTAAAGAGAATAAAAGAGTGGGTCAACACTTTAAGAGCTAGCTAAAACCCCAAAAGTAAAAGATAGGACAATGCCCTAAAAGCTAGTTAAAACCTTAAAAATAAAAAAATAAAAATAAAAAAAGAGGGGATAACACTCTAAGAGCTGGTTGGAATCCTAAAAGCGAAAGATGGGACAATACCCTAAAGGCTGGCTAAAATCCTAAAAGGAATAAAAGAGGGGATAGTACTCTAAGAGCCGGTTAGAATCCTAAAAATGGAAGATAGGATAGTACCCTAAAGGATAGCTGGAATCTCAAAAATGAAAGACAGGAAAGTACCTTAAAAGCCAACTGGATTCTTAAAAAGAATAGAAGAGAGGATAATGCTTTAAGAGCTAGCTTAAACCTTAAGAGGAATTGACGTAAGCGAGGGTAGTACTTTTGAAAGTTAGCTAATACCCTAGAAAGAAAGATGGGACGATGCCCTAAAGGCTAGCGAGATCCCTAAAAAGAATAAAAAGGGGGATAGTGCTCTAAGAGATGGCTTAAACCCTAAGAGGAATTGATGAAGAATTGAAGAAGTAAAGTAAGAAAAGCAACTAGTTTTAAAAGACTTCTTGACTTGGAAAAGTATTTACAGGGAAATTTTTGAAAAACACCCATTTATGAAAAAGGAAATAGGGATAGGCCCCTTGATTTGGAAAAGAGTTAAAAGATATTAAAAACTATAATTAGGGAAGAATGATCTAGACTACTATGGTTTATTTTTTAAAAAAAGTGACCACCTTGAAAAGGAAACAAATGACATGAATTGAAAGCTTGGCTAATTGAGCTAACATGGATTGGACAAAAATCTCGTGACAAGCCTTTACTTTCTCTCTCTTCTTTTGCATTTCTTCTTCTTTTCCTTTAAAAGTTTGCTAACAAGTATAAATTCTTATTTAAGGAACAAGTTCATAACAACCTTATCCTTAGTAATCACGTGGGGTTTCTCAATTAGGGCTTTCTCATTGGGCTTCACGATTTTAGACATTCCTTTCCTAAGGAAAAAGGTAACCCATGATTAGTTTAGTTGAAGAGGACTTCCTTGTGAACTCTCGATCTAGATTTTACTCTTGACTACAATCCCAAAATTATAGTCCATTTAGTAAGTGATACACTTCGATCAATCCGTTAGGTCTTTTTCGATTCAACATTATAAATTTAGGCTTTTAGTCAAAGGGTTTCAAAAAGGACTAATGAGAAGGCATATTTTGAAAGAAATACTTATATTTATCTTGGGTATACAAATTAAGAACCATAGGGAAAAATTAGAAGTATGCTGTAGTTTCAAAAACAATTTTTGTTAAAGATAAATTATCTTTTAAGATCGGAGGAGCTTTTCCTATATAAGGGTGGTATTGTAGGCAGGAAGGCCTTGTGTGATTCGTCATAAATAAGAGAAGCTTTAGAGAGATTTTGGGGTTCCAAGCTTTGGAATGCGATTTAGAGCCTTATATTTTAAAGGTCATCTAGGCTTTAACTCCCAATCTTTTGATTCGATTTAGCTACCCCTACTAGAATGTGATATATCTTCTTGAGGCTTTCGTCTTACACTTAGGCTCAATTTTTCGACCTCTTTTCTTCTCTTTTTTTATTATTACTTTACCCTACCATCTCTTACTGTTCTTTCTTTTCTTTTGGCCTCAAGAATAATTGTCTCCATTTTTTTTTTTCCCTTTCAAGAGCTTTAGGGCCCTAAATCTATGGATTTCTATTATATAGGCTTGGGTGAGGCATACATAAGCTTGATGTGCTCGAAAAGGAATTGGCTCTTCTTCATTTCAAAAAATAATTTATCAAAAATAAAAATCATTTTTGAATTAATGTTACTCAAGCAAGCATAAACCAATTTTACCCTTATCTCCTAATTAATAACCCTAACCTCTGAATTGCCCTATTATGGGATGGTTCTTGATAAGATTTAAATTTGAAAATACTCTAAATTAGTCCAACGGGGTGAATAAGAGATAATTGCGTTTTGAAAATGAATGCCTAACATAATTTTAATTTATGTATTACATTCAAAAGTGGACTTTCTTTAAGGAATGAGTCCAAAGTATCCTCCCCATTATGTCACTTGACTCTTAGAGTGTTTCGAGTAAGTGTATGGAATATAGTTTGCCTCTTTTCATTCTAAACCTTTTTTTCTTTAAAAGCAGGTTACCGATTCCTTAAGGAGTTTATTTTTTATTTGGCCTATATTAGAGATTGACCTTACCCCTCGATTTCTCAAATCATGCCTAAGTATTTGACTTTGTGTTTTAGCTTAGTTTATGATTAAGCTTAGCTTTCTAAATAGACCAGGGCTTTTAGCATGGTTTAGTTACCTTTATGGGCTGAGGATTGTGTTTGGGTCAACTATCTCAATGGGCCATGATTTATGTTTGGATTGGTTACCTTAATGGGCTAAGTGGCTTATGCTTGGGTAGGTTGCTCAAATGGGCCCAAGGTCGGTATTTAGATTAAATGGGCCAAGGGGCTAGTGTTTGGGTTGAATGGGTTAAGGAGATTGTATTGGCTCCCTTAATAGGACAAAGGGCCTTATGCAGGTTGAAAGCCAAGTGTTTGGGCTGGTTGCTTGAGTAGGCCAAAGGCCTAAGCTTGTGTTAGTTCCTTAAGCCCATTAGGATTTATAGCTATTAGTAACTTTTCTTTTCATTTTTTCAATTTTTGTTTCTTTTTTTTATTATTTTTAAGAGAGAGAGAAAGATAAATTTTTATTTTATAGAAAACAAGAAAATTGTTTACAAATAAGGAAAGTGATTTTTAGGGTTCTATTTACAAGTTTATGGATTTTATTTACATTTCCTAAATTGGGAAGGAGACTATTTACAAAGAAGTGAATGCTAAAGAATAACCAACAATGAATGATGAATTAAAGAGAACTTTTATTATTTCAAAAGATCAAAATACAAAAAAGAAAGGTAGAAAACCTAACACTTATTCTGGAACTTTGACATTTATTCTAGTTTCTCTAAAAGAAAACCCTAAATTAAGTCTCGTAGATGAGCCTTAAGGTCCTCTGTTATTTCATGGGTCTTCCCATTGACCTGTGCTAGAAGGGCCCTCAAGGTTCGGTTGTAAGCTTTAGAACACTTTAGCTTTTCTTTTAGATAAGCAAAGTCACCCTTCAGTAGTTACTCACGAGTCCTAGATATATCTTGTAGCCTACCATTCCCTAGATTGCTTACTTAGTTATCTACCATTCTAGGTTTACACATTTTATAGACAAGAATCAATCATCAACACAACAACAAAAAGCATGCAGAAATATGTAAATGTTAAGATCGTTTAGGTTAAGAGATTACTTCCTTAAGTTGCAACCCTATTGTTATTTTTGAAAACTTGATTGCATCAAAATTCTTAAGCAACTAGTAAGGTTGCAATTCTTAAGGGTAGTGTATTAACTCAAGCTTGGAGAAGAGTATATACAATTAAGGTGGGTTTTAAAAGGTTCTTAAGCTTTATGACCTCACTTGTTTTTAGAAAATACTTTCATTAATCATATCAAACTTAAGTGGGGTAACCTAATCAACCTTGAATGGTGGTTACTCCACTATATCCAGAGCCTATACAATGGCCCCCCTCCTAAGGTCTTAAGATAGCTTAGGTTTGACCATATCTACCCTATATCTTTGATGCAACAAATGATCCCCCCATATCCCTAGTATAATGCATGTGAAAATGAATATGGCAAAAAACAACATCTATTTGCATAAATTAATTAAATAAACAAATAACAAGGGTATTTCAAAAGACAAACTTAATTTCAAAAGTATTTTAAGTAGCTAGCCCTCTTAACTTCGCTAAACTATCGAGCCTGGTTTTGCCTCCCAGCTTTATATAAATTAGTCTTTTTTAAACTGACCAGTATTAAACCCTACCCATTTATAACTGACTCTCGACTAGGGTTTAAAGAAAACTGGTTCTTTTATATTTGAAAAAATTTTTGGAGTAGCTACTTGACCGAAGTTGGGAAAAAGAGTTAAGTTGTAATCAATTAGGTAAATTGATTATAACCTAGCTACTGATGTTTCATAAAACTAATTTTTTGTTAAAACGATTTTCAAAAACCAAAAATCTGGATTTGGGAGCTAATTTTTAAACCCTAAACAGGGTACCACTTTTAATATTTTTGAATTTAAATTTACCTTTCAATATACCTCTATAATGACATTTATTTACAAGCTATAAATGAAATTATGGCCTTTTACAAAAAAATAAGGATTTAAAGAATTAAATACTAAAGGGAAAAAATAAAATTTTTCATTTTTTAAGTAACCCCGTATATACGAGTGCCTATGTACTCACTATTTAGGATCAGACTTTCATAGTTCGTTCCAAAAATATTAGTGAGTTAGTTGATTTTAAATTTAGAAAGTAGTTAAGTTTACGTCTCTTAGCAATTTCATTTTATTTAAGAAAAACACTTAAGAGAAAAGGGTCTTAATTTGGTGATTTTACTTTTTAGGAAAATTCTAAAATAACCTAATTTTTGAAAAAACGTCCATTTATTTTTATTTATTTGAAAAAATACTTCCAAGTGATAAAACTTTTTAGAGAAATCCTAAATTATCTAAATATATCTTTTCATAAAATACGCAATTACCATGACTAACATACTTAACTATAAAAAAGATACCTAAACCATAAAAATGATGCCTAATTATAAGTAAGAAGCCTAAATCATAGAAAATATGGAAAATATGCCTAAAGAGTTTATTTATTTTATTAAAAAAAAAAGATTTTTCTAAGTGAGAGGACATCTTTATTTTTTATTATTATTATTTTTCTTTTACTTTTCTTAATTATTTTTATTTTTTATTGCATATTTCTAACTAAAATATAAAAATAAGTCAACCAAACAAACTAGGCCTTTTCCTTTTCCTACTCTTCTTTTTATTCTCTTTTTTTTTTCTTTTTCATTTTTGTTTTCTTTTTATAATTACCAATAGAATATAATCATAACAACAACAACAACAAAAAGAAAAAAGTACAATATTACAAAATAAATAAAAAAAAGAAAACAAAATACAAAGAACAAAACACAAATCAAAACCAAAGCAGAGTCAAACCAAGCTAGAGTTTGCATGAATCCTAGAAAAATGGGTCGCGTAGAGAGAGAGAGAGTGTGTGTGGTGTTGTGAATGGATTTAAGTAATTATGAGTGATGAGTTGATGGTTTGAAGTGAAATGGAATCCCCTATTTATAGGTATCATGTCTAGTTAAGGATGAAAAATATTAAATGGAATATAATTTTCTTCTATGTTTAGGTTGAGCGAACCTAAACAATATGTTATGCTAAATACAAAGTTGCACGTGCAGAAATGTGTCGAAGTATGTCCAACACGTATAGGAGTGTGCTTACCATATTTAGAAGTGAGTTGGTAAATGATGTGGCGATAATATGACCCATGACGTAGCGATGAAGTGAGAAAAGAAAATAAAAGATATATTTTGCACATTCCACAGATTGAACCCAAGATCTCTAAGTTATATGCAATATCAAGTCTGAGAGCATATCTAGATGGGCTATTAGCTTTTTTTTATTCAATTGCACATATGGACTAGGTCAATCTAGGATATATTCAAATCTAAGCTTAAACCTAATGACCCTCTCTTTATTTTATGATATTCTACTAAACTATCTAAAAAAATTATTTTTTTCTAAATCTTCTATTTTTTTTTTGTCTTTTTCTAAATTTTATATTTTTGTGATTTTTTCTAAATTTCTTCTTATTATTATTTTTTTTCTTTTCTTAAATATTCTATTTTTCGTATTTTTCTAAATTTCTTATTTTTTAGCTTTCTTTTTTAAATTTTCTAATTTTTTGTATTTTACTAAATTTGTTATTTTTTGGGTTTTTTCTTATTTTTCTTATTTTTTTTTTCATTTTTCCTAATTTAAAACCCTATTCTAAAAATTTTGGAAAATAAAGGAAGCAAGAATGGAGTGTCTACATTGTTGGATGAATATATGGAGGATATTTGATTGTAAACTTTGTCCATCATTTTTGAGCTTTGCTACAAACTAATACAGTAGTTCTACTAAGGAGTTTCAAATTTGTGACAAAATATTGAAATGGACTAAAATTCCTTGGATTCTCGAAGGATGATCAATTCATGTAATCTAACAATATTAAGAAAATATATGTATATTTACTATATAAAGAAAAAGCACAAACACATTGTAAGTAATAGATACATTCAATATAGTTGATGAGTAAAGGTGAGGAAAATCTTGATATCTAAATGATGATTGATAATCATAAGAGTGAGGAGACAAAGATAAGAAGAATGTGAAAGAAAGAGTAAAAGAGAAAAAAAAAAATACAATAATATATATTAAAAAGACACAATTAAATGTTAACTTTTAATAAAGAAATAATGGTGAAAATCCTAAAAAGAATAATGGAGATTGTCGACTTGATTTTTCTCAGTTTTCTATAATTTTTCTCAACTCGATTAGTATTAAACCTTAACTCGTTTAACACTAACCCTTAACTAGAAATTAAGAAAAACTCAGTTTTAAAACATATTTCAAAAAATTCTTTGGAATCGCTACAAAATTAGAGTCGAGAAAAAAAAAAGGTTAGGTCAAATTCATTGAGTAGACTAATTTAATCTAGCCACTAGTCTACTTGTAAAAAATCAATTTCTAAAAGTGGTTTCTTGAGAAGTAAAAGATCGAGTTCAAGAGCTAACCTATTAAACCTTTAACGGATACCACTTTTAACTTTTCTGAATTTAATTTTACTTTTCAAATATCCTTTCAATAATAATGTCTATTTATGAGCGATAACTGAAATTATATCTATTTAAAAAAATAAAACTTTAAACAATTATCTATTAAAGGGGGAAAATAAATTTTTTCACATTTTAAGTTGCCCTGTATGTACGGCTACTTACGTACCTGTTATAGGAGATCAGACTTTCATAGTTTGTTTTCAAAAACATTAGGTGGGTGGGTTTATTTTAATTTCTAAAAAAGATCAGGTTTACGTTTTTTACCTGGTTTAATGTTAATTAGGGAAATTCCCTAAAAAGTCCTAATTGAGGTTTTATTTTTGGAAAATTCTAAAATATTTTAATTTAAAAGGGATTCATTTGTTTTTACTTTTAGGAAAAAAATTTCTGACTGATAAAAATCTTTATTTTTATTTTTTATTGTTTATTATTTCTAATTTTATTTATTCTTTTATCATATATTTAATTTTTTAACAATAAATAAAATTAAACTTCCCCCTCATCCTTTTTCCTTCTTTTCTGTTTCTTCCTTTTTGTTTTCATTTTCCTTTTCTTAATTACATTTACAAATTACAGTAATAAATAAACAAAAAATAATAATAATAAAAATAAAAGTTACATCATGAATTGAAACTAAAATGAGAGATAAGGTCGAACTCTAGAGCTTTGGGCACAGGTCGAGTCTAGAGCCCAAATTTAGGTCGACTTACGGGTTACAAATCGAGGATGTAATAGAATTGAAGGTGACGTTTCCTATTGATTCAGGTAGTGAATTAAGTAAGAAAAGTGATTTTTGAATGTATTAGATTGAAGGTCGTGGGTTTGCCCAAGCATTGCGGTCTAAGGTGGTGGTTTGTGGTGGCTAGTACTTGGGTGGCATTGAATGACACATGTAGTAATGGAATGGGAGCTAGAGTAGAGGCATATACATGTTCTGTGGTCACATGTAGGATGTTGGTTGTTGTAGGCATGTGTATGTAGTTATTAAGAGAGCGGTGGGTGCTATGGTAGCTTATGCGACAATGGGCTTGGTCATATTATCGCGACCCGAGAGAGCTAGTCGTGGCAGTCTCCGTATACCGTACAAAGGATTGTAGATTGAGTTCCCTTACAATCGACAACCCTTTTATACGATATACAAGGCTACAACTACTACTAACTGCCAAGAGTGCGCAAGCTTAAGCAATAGCATTTCATGACAAATAATAATATAGAAAACATAACACATAATTTATGTGTATAAAAGTTTACAGATATAACGTTTGAAACATGTCTAAAGTCAGACTAATATAAAAATTACATATTCAACTCTACATTTAGTCAAAAGTACTCTTTGTCCTCAAACAGCTCCTATATTGATCCCGTAGAGAAAGCTAACCTCGGGTATATGACGGCCTGACTCTACGAATAAGTCGGCTTACAAGAGAAGTCTACGAAGGTATAAGCTTACTAACTTAGTGAGATATTTTCCCTTAACCATACAACAGTCAAGTTATACCACAGTTAAGTTCAACCAAATGAATGCATGAACAAGCAGTGTGCCAAACAAATACATGCAGGTGACCAGGTATTGCATTTAACTCAGATTTAACGCCCTCCGAAGTCAGGGTTAGAGATTCTTCGGTATAGTCAGATTCGGGTATCATATTAGAACTTATTTCTTAACGAAACTCCGCGTTTCGTATTTAAAATGTAATGGTACATCCATTACCAGCTTTATCAAAACGAGTTCTACATATGATTGTGAGTAGGTTCACGCAGCCCTCACTCACCCCTAAACGAAGGCCTCTGGACTCGACCCATAGCCAGGCGGTTGGCGCCTCCAACGCCTAGTCATCTCGCGGGCAAGGGTAAGGTCATATCGCACGTGTGCACCGTACGAAATCCACAACATTCAATAATCAACCCAAGTATGGCCTCTCGCTACCTCCGTGTAATATGACTGCCCGGAAATAGTTATGCGGTGCATGATTCATGAATGATCCAAGTTAAATTTTCTAGTCGAATAAAAGTTATGTCATATTTAATCAGTGATCATTCTAAGTCACAAACAATCAGTCTGTTGAATCTATTATGCATCAAACATTATATTATTGAACTTTAACGTAGATTCACGATTCACAATTCACAACAATTATCATGCACAAGCATAACCCAACCTCATATACATTCATTTGTACATCATAATTTAGATTCACTACTTACAAGCACAAACAAGTATGGAATCATAAGGAAAAACTCACTCGGACATGGCTAGCTCAGGGATCGTAATAGTCGGTGGACAGCCCAAGGTCGATATCAAGATCACTTGAGAATAAGAAAAATTTATAAGATAAGGAATTTAAAACTAACTAGAGTTATAATGTATAAGGTTTATTTCACTTAGTTACGTGAAACTGTCGATTCGAGCTTTTATCGAATCGCGTGTTACTTTTTTGTTTTTGCTCAGATCGTTATGAACTTATAGTCCATTTTGATCGTTTTCGAGCGTATTTTCCTGTAACTCGGTCCGTTTTGGACGTTGTGAATCGTAACTTAAATTGTGATACAAAAAATATCACAAAAATTATTATTTAAATTTAAAAATTATAAAATATTGATTTTCGCTTTTTCTTAACATATTTATAAGTTAATAATTATTTAAATCATATATTTGTTATTTTTATTATTTTGGGTATATTTTCCTATTTTTCTCCTTTTCTCATTTTTTTTCTTATGTACCTTATGATTATACANTTGCAGATTGTGTATGTGTGTTTGTGCGTGTGTGTTTGTGTAGAATTTTTTTCTTTTTTCCATATTTATATAACTTTCTTTTGCTCATGTGAGGTTGGCTTAATTTTTAAGCTAAGGTAACTTTTACATTAATATCAATAAGACAAAATAAAATCAACACATGTCATTTACTTGTTCACGTAGCTTCTTCTTCTTTTTTTTTATCTTAACTTTTGTTCTTCTTCACATTTTGTGCAGGGGAAGAATTTGGATTTGGAAATGAAGAGAAGAATTGAGATAAATTGAAAATAGTAGAGAAGGAAAATGAAATTTATTAATAATTATGTGTAATTTTTCGAATCATATAAATTATAACGAATTTCCTCATAGATTAGTTTTCAAAATTCTGTGAAATTTTATCAATTTAACTGGTACTCGTTACAATTATAATTTTTATAAGTTATAATGAAAATTTTATTACAATGTCGTATAAATAGGTGATTTAGTCGAAAATTACATTCGATTATAATTTTATTGCTATTGAGTAATATTTAACTATTTTATATGTTTACGTTTATGATTTTAGGGTCTCGAGCAATTTTGAGTTCGGTTTCGATTAATGATACATAAACTAGTTTTAAGGTTTTAGTAAGCGATTTAGGGTTTTGATAAATTCCAAAGGTTTTGTTATCGGTGTTATATTTGATTTATTAAACTTCATATTCTTTTATTATCATTCGCCTTACCGATTTGTTGTATAGTTTAGAACACTCGGACTCGAGTTATGGTTCAACTACTGTTTTTCCTAGGGTTTACACATATGATAAGTGGTTCAGTAGTGGATGTGGTTTAGGCATATTAGAGTGGGGTTTATTGTGCATATGAGTGCGCGCACTATAGGTTGTTGATGAGGATTCAAGTTGCTGCTCGTAAGATGTGGACAATGGAGTTGTCATAGTGGATTGAAAGTTTAAAGTGTATATGTATTGGATTGTGAGTGAAGACTGGGCTCGGTTCTGATCAAGAAGGTTTGGTGTAGATTGGGTAAAGGATGGAGTAGATTTTTGGTCGTGTTGCACGATGTTAGGTTATGTGCATAGGTATTGCTTGGTCGATGTAGGGATAAGTGAGTATGTTGGGATGTATGGGGAGTAGTGGAGAAGGAAGATGGAGTTTGCAATGGGGATGTATGTTTTCTATCGTGTATAAGAGAAGGTCAGGGATGGGTATGCTATTGTGGTGTGTGGGTTTGGTAGTTGAGTGTAGGGGTGGTTTGAGAGAGAGGATGGTGAGTGTTGGGTCCTGTCGCATGTTGTTGGGTTATTGTAGTGGACTTAGATATTGCTGTCGGGTACGTGGGTGTGTGTTGGTTAGGCATGAGGGTGGTTCAAGAGAGTACCATCAATGTTGGAAGGTAATTGGTGGTAAGGGAAAGAGAGATGCCAAAAGTGGATCGGTCTCCTATATGGTGCGTACAGGGTAAAGGAGTTGATGCCCTAGTATAGTATGTGTGTTGCATTTTGAATTCGAAAAGAAAAATGGATTCAATACCCATCCCAAATTTTCATTTTTTTCCTTTTTTCAATCTAATTTTGATGAGATTAAATGAGAGTAATGAAGCTGCTCTTGGACTCAAATTGCGATATTCCATGCCTATTTTGCAATTTCACCAATAATTTGGTGAATTTGCAGCAATAAAAGGCTTGTAATTAATGTTGAAGTTGACTGACTAAGAAGGAAACATACAGTAATCCTAGAGAAAATAATGGAAAGGAAGGGAAAGGGGAAGAAAGAGGCACTGATGTGGTGCTACATCAGCCAATGATAAAATGCCATGTGTCTTGAAAGATATGTGGCTGATGACGTATCATGCTACGTAATAGTGTGGTGTGTGTATTGTAAGGAAAAAAAATTCAAAAGGCATTTTGATGCTTTTGGTAAGATTCAAACCTGAGACCTTAAGCTAAAACCTAGTACAATTCCAAGTGCTTTACCGCTAGGCTATTGGCTTATGCCATGTTCAATTGCACATATGGATAAGGTTTACTTGAGTTAGATTTAAATCTAAGTCGAAGACCTATGCCCTTCTCCTAATTTTGATCTAAATTAAGAAAAGAAATTATATTAAACTATCTAAAATTATTATTTATCAATATTTCATAAATTCTCTATTTTTTCAATTCTTCTATTTTTTTATGACTTTTCAATTTTCCTATTTTTTTCTTTTTTATTTCCTAAATTTTCTTATTTTTATGTAGTTTTCTAGATTTTCTATTTTTTTTTGTACTTTTTCTTGATTTAAGACCCTTTATTCTATTTTAAAAAATTTGAAAAAATAAGGAAAAATAAGGTGTCTACAGTTGCCTCTTTTTATAATGAAGTTTAAATAAAACTTTGCCATAAAAATAAAAGAGACACTATTTTTGCCCTAAAGGTAGACTTTATCCTAAAAAGTGCTACAACTAGCTAACTATCATAGGTTTAATCCGTTGGAGATTTAATGAATGGTAAAAGGCAAAAGAAGGAGGATGCGCTCTAATAACTAGTCAGGACATAATAGAAATTAAAAGAGGGTAATACCCCTATGGGCTAGCAAGAACCCAAAAAGAATGTGAAAAGCTTGGTTATTAAACTGTAAATGGAAGTTTGAAACCTAATAGTACCCCACTTAGCTAACTAACCTACATAAGATGGGTGAAGTGCTCCTTAAGTCAGCTAAGACCTTAAATGAGAAATTCGGTAGTGTTCTTTTAAGCTAACTAACCTAGGTAGAAGCGTCTCTTAGGAACTAATAACCTTAAATTGGAATCGATTTGAAAAAAAAAAATGGTTGTACTCTTTTAAGATCACTAACCTAAGTAGGAGTGTCTCTTGGGGACTAGTAGCCTTAAACTGGAATCGATTTGGAAAACCCGATCGTACTTTTTTGAGCTCACTAACCTAGGTAGGAGTGTATCTTAAGGATTAGTAGCCCTAAACTAGAATTGATTTGAAAAACTCGATTGTACTCTTTTAAGCTCACTAACCTAAGCATGAGCGTCTCTAGAGGACTAGCAACCCTAAACTGAAATTCATTTGGAAAACCTGGTTGTACTCTTTTGAACTCACTAACCTAGGTAAGAGCATCTCTAGGAGACTAACAGCCCTAAACTAGAATCGATTTGGAAAACCTAGTCATGCTCTTTTGAGCTCACTAAGCTAAGTAGGTGTGTCACTAAGGGACTAGTAACCCTAAGTTAGAATTGATTTGAAAAACTTAATCGTGCTCTTTTGAGCTCACTAACTTTAGTGGGAGCATCTCTTAAGGACTAGCAGCCTTAAACTAGAATCAATTTGGAAAACCTAGTTATGCTCTTTTGAGCTTACTAACATAGGCGGGAATGTCTCTCGTAGACTAGCAACCCTAAACTGGAATTAATATTGAAAACCTGGTCGTGTTCTTTTGAGATCACTAACCTAAGCGGAAGTGTCTTTAGGGGGCTAGTAGCCTTAAATTAGTAAAGGAAAGTGCCCTACTGGCTTATTAAAAAAAAATCAATGAAGAGAAGCACCCTATGAGCTTGCTTGAGAGAAATTGGTGAAGAGAAGTGCCCTATAAGCTAGCTAAAAAAATTGAGCCAAAATAGTACTCTATGAGTTGACTAAAAACTCGTAAGAGAAATTGGAAATGGGAATTGCCTTACGTCTCCCTAAGACCTTAAAGAGAGCTCACTAAGGAGAAGTGCTTTATGGGCTTGCTGGAAGAGAAATTAGAGAAGAGAAGCACCCTATGGGCTCCTTAAGCCTTAAGAGAAGATGGTAAATCGAGATAGTACTCTATGAGCTAACTAGAACCCTAAAAAGAATGGATAAAAAAACAAGATAGTGCTCTAAGAGTTAGCTTAAACCCGAAAAGAGATTAAAAGAAAGGACAACGCTCTAAGAGCTGACTATAACTCTAAAAGTGAAAGAAAGAGGGGATAGCACTTTAAGACCTAGCTAAAACCCTAAAAATGTTGAAAGATAGGATAGTACTCTAAAAGCTTACTAGAACCCTAAAAAGAATGGATGGAAGATTAGACAGTACTTTAAGAGCTAGCTAAAACCCTAAAAGAGATTAAAAGAAAGGATAGCACTTTAAGAGTTGCTTAGAACCCTAAAAATGAAAGAGAGAGAGGATAGTACTCTAAGAGCGAGATAGAACCTAAAAATGATGAAAGATAGGACAACACTCTAAGAGCTTATTAGAACCCTAAAAAGAATGGATGGAAGATGGGACAGTACTCTAAGAGCTAGCTAGAACCTTAAAAGAGAATAAAAGAGAGGACAAGAGCTTACTAAAACCCTAAAAATATATGAAAAGGGGGAGAGCACTCTAAGAGTTAGCTATAACCTCTAAAAATGAATTGAAGATGGGATAGTGCTTTAAAAGCTAGCTTGAACCCTAAAAAAGATAAAAAGAAAGAGGGGATAGTGTTATAAGAGCTAGCTTGGACTCTAAAAAGAATGTATTGAAGGATGGGATAGCGCTCTAAGAGCTGGCTAGAACCCTAAAAATGAATAAAAGATGGGATAGTGCTCTAAAAGATGGGACAACGCTTTAAAAGCTAGCTTGAACCCTAAGGAAAGTTGATGAAGGATTGAAAAAGTAAAGAAAGGAAAGTAATCAATTTGAAATGCTTCCTGACTCGAAAAATATTTATAGATAAAGAATTTACTGGAAGTCATTTGATGTTAAAATAGGCATTAAGGATTAAGTCCCTTAATGACTTAGATTAATGTGACCAACTTAAAATGTGTGACCACATTAAACAAGAAACAGGTGACTTGAATTGAAGGTTTGGCTAATTGAGCTAACATTGACAAGTTTTTACTTTCTCTCTCTTCTCTCTTTTTTATTTTTTTCTCTTTTTCTGTTTTTTTTTTCTTCAAATTTTACCAATCAAGTATAAATTCTTATTTAAGAAACAAGTTTTAAAACCCACACCACCACCCAACCCACCACCACCCCCCACCCCTTCTTCCCTTAGTGATCATGTAAGGTTTGTCATTACCCTTGACTATAAGGCTTTCTCATGGGGCTTTATGATTTTAAACATTTCTTTCCTAAGGAAAAAGTAACCCATGATTAGTTTAGTCAAAGAGGGCTTCCTTGCTGACTATTGGCTTAGATTTCGCTCTTGACTATTGTTTCAAAAATTACAGTCCATTTTATAAGTGACATGCTTTGATCAATTTGTTAGGTCTTTTTCGGTTTAGCATTATGAATTTAGGTTTTTGGTCAAAGGGTTTCAAAAAGGACTAATGAGAAGACCAATTTTAAAAGAAATACTTTTATTTATCCCGAGTGTACAAGCTAAGAGCCTTAAGGAAAAATTAGAAACATGCTTGCCCTAGTTTCAAAAATAACTTTTATTAAAGATAAATTATCTTTTGAGATCAAAAGAGCTTTTATTGAGTAAGGGTGGTATTATGGGTAGGAAGGCCTTATGTGATTTAACATAGGTAAGAGAGACTTTAGAGTAGATATAGAAGTTTTTTGCTCTTGGGCTTTGGAATGTGATTTAAGGCCTTATGTTTTTGGGGCTATTTGGGCTTTGATTCTTGACCTTTTGATTTGATTTGGCTACCCCTACTGGGATGTAATATATCTTTCAAGGCTTTTGTCTTACACTTAGGCCTAATTTTTTGGCTTCTTTTCCCTTCTTCTTATTTATTTTTTTGTTGCCCCATTCTTTCAATTTTTTTTTTTAACTTTACCCCTTTTCTTTGGGCTTCTATTGTCAAATCTTTGACTTTAAGAGATTGAAGGCTCTAAATCCATAGATTTTAAGTATATGGGCTCGAGTGAGGTAGGTATAAGCTTAGGGTATTTGAAGGGTGTCAACTCTTTTTTATTTCAAAGAAAAATAATTTATTAGAAATAAAAGTTATCTATGAATTTAATGTTACTAGAGTAAGCACAAACCGATTTTATCCTTTTCTCATCAATCTAATCTCCAAATTACCCCATTACGGGGTAGTTTTTGATAGGGTTTAAATTTGAAAATACTCTAAGTTGGTCCAACGAGGTTGATAAGAGATAATCATTTTAAGATTTGAAAAAGGAATGCCTAACTTCATTTTAATCTACATATCACATTCAAAATGAACCTCCTTTAAAGAATGAATCAAAACATCCTCAACATTATATCGCTCAACTTTCAAAGTGTTTTAAGGGTTAGTGTATAGAATATAGTTTTCCTATTTTCATCCTAAAATTTTTAAAAGGTGAGTTGCAATTCCTTAAAGAGGAGTTTATTATTTATCTACCTTAAGGTGGAGATTGACTCTACTATATGCCCCAGTTTTGATACTTTTCACTTGGTCTAAGTTTAAGACTTCGATTATGTTTTGACTTTGTTTATGATTGGGCTTGGTTTTCTAAATGGACCAGGGGTTTCGACTTAGCTTAGTCACCTTAATGGACCAAAGATTGTGTTTGGGTCAACTTCCTTAATTAGCCTAGTAGCCAAGGGTTTGTATTTAGATTAGTTACCTAAATGGGTCGAAGGTTAATGTTTAGATTGAATCGACCAAGGGGTTAGTGTTTGGGTTGGCTTCCTTAATGGAATAAGGACTGTGTTTAGGGTCAGCTACCTTGACGGGTTGTAGTTTGCCTTAACAGGTTAAGTGTTTGGGCTAGTAACCTGAGTAAGCCAAAGCTTAGGCTTGGGGTTAGCTTGGCTCCTTCGTATTTAGGTTGAGCTCATAAGGATTTATAACCATCAGCAAATTTTCTTTTATTTTCATTTTTCATTTTTTTTCTTTTTGTTTTTTGTGCGAGTAAGAAAGATAATGTTTTATTTTACAGAAATCAAGAAAAAAAAAACACGAGTCAATTATTTACATTTCCTTGAGGGGGAGAGGGGATTAGTTAGATGAGTCTTATTGAAGCATTTATTTACAATGAAGGAGAATGAAGAATGTTAAACTAAAAGAGAACCTTTTATTATTTTGAAGAACCAGGGTACAAGAAACAAAGAAAGAAGCCCTAACACTTATTCTAAAAACTTAACATTTATTCTAGGCTTTCTAAATATGAACTAGAAAAACCTTAAACTAAGTTTCACATACGAGTCTTAATGTCTTCTAACATTTCATAAGTTTCCCCAATGACCTATCTTAGAAGGGCCCTTAAGACTCAGTTGTGAGCTTTAGAGCATTTGAGTTTCTCCTTTAAATAAGTGATTTTGTCCTTCAGTAGTTGCTCACAAATTATAGAGATGTTCTGATGCGAATCTATGAATATGCAGTTGGTACAAACTACAAATGGATATTTGTTGTTCGAGTAGAATGAGGGATGGGACGTGCAAAGGGGGTTTTAATTGTTAATGGATATGGATATCATACACCAAGACACAACACAATCAGGGGTTGAGCTCAAAATAGGATTCGATGTAACTCACGAACACTAAATATCACTTAAGTTTCAAATAAGGAGTTAAATGCGACTCACTAACTTGCTCAAATGAAGGGTTCATCATAATCTTAAAGGTAAGATTAATAAGAACATGAGAGATTAAGGAGTAAAGCACACTTAATAATCCAAAAAGCTAGCTCAAAGGGGCTAAAAAATGTCCTTTCTTCTAGAAGGAACGTTTAAATGTAATTCTTTGAAAGAATACTCTTTTCTATCTAATTTTTCTATGTCTGCTAATTACAAATGTTGCTATTTATAACGAGTTCTAAAACTCTAGAAGCAAAACTATATATAATATACAAGGCCTTAAACCCTAAGGAATGGCTCACAATCAAAACAAGGAAAATATTTACAAAACATACAAAACTATGCACATAACGGAGGTGTCAACATGTAGTCATTCGAGTTATCTGTGGGCCGAACAGGGGTCGATTAGTAGTCGAGTGTCTAAGCTAGGGTAGGATGCTTGGAAGTCTTATTATGCTTGGCTGAGCTCTTAGTGAAGTTGGCCTAAAGTTGCTACACTCATGGATTGCTTAATGCAAACTTTCCTGTACTATGTCAAGCTATTCTTTGGCCTCAAATGCTTGACCATGTGGTTTCTCTGCTTCTCGATAGACAACAAACATGAGGCTAAGTAGCTCCTTTCCTTCCCCTTAGCCTTTTAGTATTAGCTCGGCTTTAACATTGAATAATTTGGCCTTAGGTTAAGACAAGTTAGCTTTAGCTTCTAGCAGGTCGACATTGGCTTAGGACAGGTTAACCTCGACTTAGAGATCATCGAGGATTGATTCCTATCATGTACAATACCTTATAAGTTCTCTAATTGTTTGGTAAGTTATTTGCCATTTTATGCCTAAACATTTTACAACCAAGAATTAGTTATTAATGAAACAAAAGAATATATGTGGAAATATATGGATGTTAGGATCGTTTGACTTAATACATTACTCCTTAAGTTGTAACCTTATTGTTATTTTCAAAAACTGATTGCATTAAAACTTTCAAAAATTAGTTAGGTTGCAATTCTTAAGAGTATTGTATTAACTTAAACTTGAAGGGGAGTATATATAATCATGATGGGATCTAAAAGGTCCTTAAGCTTTGTGACCTCACTTGTTTTTAGAAAATGCCTTCATTGGTCACATTACAACTTAAGTGAGGTGGCTTAATCAACCCCGAGTGATGGCTACACCACTATACCTAGAGCCTATATAATGGCTCCCCTCTTAGGGTCTTAAGGCGACCTGGGTCTAACCTCATTTACCCTGCATCTTTGATGCAACAAATGACCCCCTATATCCTAAGTATAATGTATGCAAGATGAATATGGCAATTAAAATAACATTTACATGAAATAAATAAAAAAATAAATAAATAACACAAGTATTTTGAAAGGCAAATTTACTTTTGGAAAGTTTTTAAGTAGCTAACCCTCTTGACGTTTCCCAATAGAGTTGCTAAGCTATCGAGCTTGATTTTTCCTAGTTTTCTATAATTTTTCTTAACCCAATTAACATTAAACCCTAACCCATTTAACACTAACCTTCAATTAACAATTAAAAAAAAACTCGATTTTTAAACGTATTTCAAAAAATTCTTTGGAGTCATCACTCAACTTGAGTTAGGAAAAATAGAGTTAGGTTAAATCAATGGGTAGACTGATTTAACTTAGCCACTGGTCCACTTGAAAAAAGTTAATTTCTAAAAACAGTTTTTTGAGAACTAAAAGATTGAGTTTAGAGGCTATCATATTAAACTCTTAATGAGTACCAGTTTTAACTTTTTCAAATTTAATTTTACTTTTCAAATATCCTTTCAACAATAATGTCTATTTATGAGTGATAATCGAAATTATATCTATTTACAAAAAAATAATAATAATTTGAAGAATTATCTATTAAAAGGGGAAAATAATTTTTTTTCATATTATAAGTTACCTCATACATATGAGTGCTTATATATCCGCTATTTAGGATAAAACTTTTGTAGTTTATTTTTGAAAACATTAGGTAGGTAGGTAGGTTTATTTTAATTTTTAAAAAAGATCAGGTTTATGTTTTATCTCAGTTTAATGTTAATTAGGGAATTTTTCTAAAGAGTCTTAATTAAGGTTTTATTTTTGGAAAATTCTAAAATATCATAATTTAAAAAGGATTGATTTTTTTTTTTTATTTTTAGGAAAATTTTTTCTAAGTCATAAAAATATTTATTTTTATTTTTGTTTCTATTGTTTATTTTTTTTCTAATTTTATTTATTCTTTTATTATTATTTATTTTTTTAACAATAAATAATATTAGACTTCTCCCTCATCCTTTTTCCTTCTTTTCTTTTACTTCCTTTTTTTCATTTTCTTTTTTTTTTTCTCTTTTTCTATTACATTTACAAATTACAATAATAAATAAACTACAAAATAATAATAATAAAAATAAAAATTACATCATGAATCGAAACTAAACTAAGAGATAAGGCCGGACTTCAGAGCTTTAAGCATAGGTCGAAGCTGGGCAGCAAGTTGGGTTTAGAGTGCAAATTCGAGTTAGCTTATAGGTCACGGATCAAGGATGTAGCAGCAATCAAAGGTGACAATTCCTATCAATTTAGGTAGCAAATTAAGTGGGAAAAGTGATTTTTGTAGGTATTGGATTGAAGATCATGGGTTTGCCCAAGTACCGTAGCTTAAGGTAGTGGTTTAGTGCTCGGGCGGTGGTGAATGATGCGTGTAGTGATGGAATAGGTGTTGGATTGGAGTTGTACATGTGTTTTGTGGTCACGTGTAGGCTGTTAGTTGGTGTAGGCATGTGTATGTAGTTATTGAGAGAGCGGTAGGCACTGTGGTAGCTTATGCGATAGTA
This sequence comes from Lumnitzera littorea, assembly GCA_024138015.1. Lineage (NCBI taxonomy): Eukaryota > Viridiplantae > Streptophyta > Magnoliopsida > Myrtales > Combretaceae > Lumnitzera > Lumnitzera littorea. The sequence continues at coordinate 42,598,350 of JAMXBB010000006.1, read as the reverse complement.
GGTTTAGGCATACGATGAGTAGTTCAATGGTAGATGTGGTTTAAGTGTGTTGGAGTGGGGGTTACTATGTGTATAAGTGTGTGCACTGTAGGCTACTAACTAAGATTTGAGTTGTTGCTTATAGGACGTAGACAATGGAGTTGCGACAGTAGATTGAAAGTTTAGAGTGTGTGTGTGTTGGATCTTAAGTGAAGACTAGGCTCGGTTATGATGAAGAAGGTCTAGTGTAGATTAGGGTCGAAGATGGAGTGGATTTTTGGTCGTGTCACATGATGTTAGGTTATGTGTGTAGGTATTGTTCAATTGGTGTAAGGACGAGTGAGTGTGTTGGGATGTGCAGGAGTGGTAGAGAAGGAAGATGGAGTTAGAGACGGGGATATGTGTTTTTTGTTGTACGTAAGAGAGGGTTAGGGATGGGTCCACTATTGTAGTGCATAGGTTTAGCAGTTGGGCATGGGTGTTGTTTAAGAGAGAAGATTGTGAGTGTTAGGTCCTATGGCATGTTGTTAGGTTGCTATAATAGACTAAGGTGCTTTTATCGAGTACATGGGTGTGTATCAATTAGGCATGGGGGTGGTTCGAGAAAGTGCCGTCAGTGTTAGAGGGCAATTGGTGGTGAGGGCAAGAGAGATATCGAGAGTGGATCGGTTTACTGTTTAGTGCATATAAGGAGAAGGAGTTGATGCCTTAGTACTATGTGCATATTGCATTTTGAATTTAGAAACAAAGAAATGGATTCAATACCCATCCCAAATTTTCCTTTTTTCCTTCTTTCAATCGAATTTTGACTAGATTAAATGAGAGTAATGAAGCTATTATTGGACTCAAATTGCAGTATTCCATGCCTATTTTGCAATTTCACCATTAATTTGGTGAAATTGTAGTAATAAAGGGCTTGAAATTAATGTTGAAGTTGATTGACCAAAAAGGAAACTTATAGTAATCCTAGAGAAAACGAAGGAAAGGAAGGGAGAGGGAAAGAAAGAGGCACTAACGTGGTGCCATGTTAGCTGTTGAGAAAGTACCATGTATCTTGAAAGACACATGGCTGATGATGTATCATGGTATGGTTAATACATGTCATGTTACTTAGCGACACGTGCTAACACATGGTGACATGTGATTGTACGGTGTACGTGTTGTAAGGGAAAAAAAAATAAAACCTAAGTACTAATCTAAGTGTTTTACCGTTAGGCCATGGGCTTATGGCTTGTTCATATGTGCAATCTACTTGAGCTAGATTTGAATTGAAACCTAAGCCCAATGCCTTTCTCCTAATTTTGAACTAAATTAAAAAAAATTTTCTATTATACCATCTAAAATTATTATTTATCTATATTTTTTAAATTCTCTATTTTTTGTTACTTTTTCAATTTGTCAAATTTTTTTTTTGTATTTTTTCTTTTTTATATTTTCTAAATTTTTTTATTCTTTTTTTGTAATTTTTTATTTTTTTGTGTTTTTTCGTAATTTAGGATCATTTGTCCTATTTTAAAAATTTTGAAAAAATAAAAGAGGGGGAAAGAATGGAGTAACTACAGAGATGATTTACCAAAGGAGTAGAGATATCAACTGATCGGTTGTTTACTTTATTGTGGAAATATGCTATAAAACATGGATAGAGTAGAGACAATTGAGTTTTGATTTAAAAAAAAAAGGTGGATGGGGAAGTTAAATAAATAAGTGACGGTTAGATTTTAGTAAGATAAAGGTCATGGATGGTTAATATATAAACACATAAAAAAATCAATAATAAAATTGTACAGTACATGTATTTTTTTAAGGGTATGGAGTCCTCCCTTAATAGTGTAGATTATATAGCATGTAATTTTATTCTAAGCTATCTCGTTTAGGTGACTACCCCAACATAAACCTTTTCTACTATTTTAGCTTACTTTTGATATGCCTAGGAGCTAAGTTATCACTAAGGCTTACCATAGGGTTAGAATGAGTCCTTTAAGGTATTGAAGAAAAGTGCAATTAGAAGTGTAAAACTTCAATAGCTTCATAATGCTATTTAATATGACACACCGATGAATACAACATGACTTGGTCTTCACTTGATATAACTCATAAGTAAAGAGCCAATTTCTACCCGTTACTAATCTTAAGCTACTAGCAAGATTAGATAAGAGTATGAGGGCTATAACTTGGAGAGGCTTTCTCACAAGACAAAAGGAAAGGGAATATTCATTAATAACAATTTGATGATTCGGGCTACAAAGTTTAAGGGACTATTTATAGTAAGTTCCTAAAGGAAAGGATGAAATTACAAAAGGGTTATATAAAATAAAGATACATAGTACAAGCTAAAAAAGCTAAATATGACAAACAAAACAAAAGGAATATAGTATAATGTCAAAAAATGGCTAAGACAGGTGATGCACTGTTATTGTGTTTATACTTTAGGGAAGTGAGGTATTAGGGTCAAGCTATTCTAATGCGGAAATAGGTCAGTAAAGAATTTTGAGGTTGGAGTTAAGGACCTCGACACTAGGTAAGTCAGCTATGTTGGGAGGGGTTGCGAGCTCGGCATCTATGATTGTAATAGAGTAGAGTATGGTGCATTCAAGTTGGGTACATAAAGAGTTCAGCAACAAGCCTTCCTGATACTAGAGCTCATCTCGAGTCAGTTGAGAAGACTAGATTCTTCCTACAAGATCTTGAAGACCTTTAAGATAAGCTCAGGTGAGAGGTCCCAAGGTTGACAGTCCATTTACTCTTTAAGGGTGTTAAAGATTTGCTTTCAAATCTTAGTTGGCTTCCTCTTTTGGTACATAGGCCGTTAGATCAGAGACGTTGAAGGTTGGCAACACTTCGTACCTTATTGGTAGTTCTAGCTTGTAGGCATTGTCATTGATCCATAATAGAACCTTGAAGGAACCATTCGATTTAGGTGATAGCCTGTTTGTTTTCTTTCTTGGGAATTACTCCTCACTAAAGTAAACCCAAACAAGGTCTCCTAGGTTATAGAAAATGCTTTCTCAACCTTCATTTCCTTATTCTTGCTATAGGCCTACTATTTTCGCAAGCTACTTAACAACCTTCTTATGCAATCTTTGGAATTCCTCGGCACGTTGCAAGCTGGATTGACTTTCTCCTCTAGGGTCTAGGTTAGCAATCAAGTCCAATGGTAAGTTGAGATTAAGTCCATAGATGACCTCAAAGAGTGACCTTCTTGTTGAGTTGTGGGTGGAGTAATTGTAGGCAAACTTAATGATGGACAAGCATAAATCCTAGTCATGTAGATTCTTCCCAACATTGACTAGCTAATAGATTACCAACCTTCTTATTCACCAGTTCGGTCTAACCATCCGTTTAAGGGTTAAAGGAAGTAATAAACATTAACTTGGTACCGAGCTTCTTCCATAAGGTCTATCAAAAGAAGCCTGTAAACTTTTTATATCGATCTAAAACAATACTTTTTAGGACTCCATGAAGTCGCATGATCTCTTACAAAAAGAGGTTAGGAACATATAAAGAATCATCAATCTTATGGCAAGGAATGAAGTAGCTTATCTTGTTGAACTAATCGACCACCACCATGATGGAATCATGTTTTTGAGTTGTTTGAGGTAGTCTAAGCATGAAATCCATGCTCAAGTCGATCCATGGTCATTTTGGCATTGAAAATGGTATGTACTCCCCATATGGTTCCTTACGATCTTTTGTACATTTACACACTTTACACCTCTCTAAAACTTTATGAATGTCCATCATCCTTGACCAATAGAAGTGCTCTTTTAGTAGTTCATGTGTTCTCTTTTCCCTAAAATGGCTAGGTAGGCCTCCTACATGAGCTTCTCGAACTAATAGCTTGTAAGCTGAATTGTTTGGCATACACACGTCCTCCCTTCATAAAAAACCCTTGGTTTAAGTAGAATCCATCTACAACTCCTCCATAATGACAATTTGACCACTGTAGGTCTAAAGTAAGATCTTATTCATACTAATTAGGTAGAGTACCAAATTGTAGTATTCGAGCTTGTAGGGTGGTAATAAGCACATGCTGATGTGATAAGGCGTCAACTACGGTGTTAGAACTTCCCTTCTTATACTTAATCACATAGTAGACAGTTTCCAAGAACTCCACCTACTTGGCATGACCTCGTGAAAGCTTTTGTTGACCTCGTAAGTGCTTAAGGAACTCATAATCTATCTTGAGGTAGCAAGTTAGATAATAGCATATAATTCTTTGTCATATGCAAAATAGTTCAATGTAGCACCACTAAGTTTCTCACTAAAGTACACAATAAGTCGACGCTCTTGTATGAGAACAACATTGATGCCTACTCCTAAGGCGTTACATTCCAACTCAAAGACCTTATCAAAGTCTAGCAATGTAAGCATCGGCGTAGTAGTCAACTTAGATTTGATCTCCTCAAAACTCCTCTAAGCTTTCTCTTACCACTTAAGCTCAAAGTTCTTCTTGATCAACTCGGTCAATAGGGTGGCTATGGAACTAAAGTTTGGAACGAACCTTCAATAGAACAAAGCTAAAGCATGAAAGCTCATCACATCTACTACATAAGTTGTGGTAAGCTAATCAATGATAGCTTTAATCTTTTCATCGTCAACTTAAATACCTCCATCAAATACAACATACCTGAGAAGTACAACTTCATTCTGATAGAGCATACATTTCTTCAAGTTGCTGAGCAGATGTTCAACTCGAAGAATGTCAAATACAACTCTTAAGTGCTCGACATGAGATGAGAAGTCGACACTATATACCAAAATTTCATTAAAATAAACCACAACACGCTTACCAATCAATGATACATAAGTTGCATAAAAGTGCTTGGTGCGTTTGTAAGTCTAAAAGGCATCACTAACCACTCAAAGGGACTGTCCTTCATTTGAAAGTTGTCTTCCACTTGTCTCTTGGTCTCCCTTGGATCTAGTCCTAGCCACTCTTCAAATTTACCTTTGAAAAGATTCGTGCACCATGTAGTTCGTCTAATATGTCATCTAGTTAAGGTATTGAATATCTATAATTGACAGTTATCTTATTGATAACTCGGCCGTCGATACACATACGTTAAGAGACATCGTTCTTTAGTACTAGAACAGCTGGCACAACACAAAGGCTCATGCTTTTCTTAACATATCCCTAGTAAACTAATTCATTAACTTGCTTCTTTAGCTTAGTCGGTTGTTTAAGATTAAGCTTATAGGCAAGTCAATTTGGCAGAGTTGCATTAGGTTAGAGGTCAATATAGTGCTTAATGCCTCTAATAGGGGGTAACCCCTTAGGTAGCTTGTTAAGAAACAAGTTGGCATATTCTTAGAGTAGTACCTCCACATTGGCTAGCAATGTTGTGACCCCTTTAAGCTCAAGTAGTCTCCTTATCAACAAAAAGACATGTTCTTCCATCTTAACTATCTTAGAAAATTTGGCTTGAGAAATTGCCAAAGACTTCTTTTATAAGGACTTGGATTCCTTATCCTATGATTCCTAAACTTCTTTATGGCTTATAGGAGTGAGTACAACTTTCTTACCATCCTTTTAAAACATGTAAATATTCTGGTATCCATCATAAAGTACCCTTAAATCAAATAACCAAGGTTGGCTATGAAGTATGCACAAAGCACACATTAATAGAACATTACATAACAACTAGTCCTTGTACCTATCCTTAATGGAGATTGGCACCTTCATCTATTAAGTGACCTCGAGTCCACCTTTCTCGTTCAACTAGTGGATTTTGTAAGGTTAGGGTTGAGAATAGGTTGGCAACTTTAAGGCATGTACTACTCTTTGTACTATAACATTAGTACAGCTTCACCTATCAATAAGCAGAGTACACATGTTACCACTTACTTGGTAATTAGTGTAAAAGAGATTCTCCCTCTACTCACCTTCCTTGGCAATGTTAGTGTTAAGAACTCTCCTAAAAACTATATAATATTCTCTAAATTTAGGTTAGGAGAGGGCTTTAAGATCTTCTTGGTATTCATCTAGTAAGTGCCTAACATCTCCTTCCTCTTCTCCTTCACTAGCACTTTCTACTTTAAACTGTATCTTCTCACCCTTGATGATCATCACACGTCAGTTCAAACATTGATTAGCTACGTACCTAAAACTAAGGCATTTGAATCATTTAATTTCCTCCGTCTTCTGTCTTGAGCTCTAGCCAATGTCTTTCTTGACTTCAAGCTCCTTAACCTTAGTTTTTCATTAGCTATCATCAGGTTGCCTTGGATACATTTCATCTCAGTCCGCTTTGGAACTATAGAGAGGTTTACTAAAGACAGGTTGACTTAACACAACAAGTCGGTTGGTTAGTGCTCGATTGAGCTGACTTCGCCTCTATCGCTCGACTCTTTGAGTAATTAGAATAGTTTCATCCAGAGTCTCAATTCTTTACACTTCTACTATGTTCCCAATCTCAAGGAGCAGTCTAGATAGGAATCTAGCAATGGTTCTAGATTTTGGTTTGTCAACATTACATTGAATCTCTCTAACATACTCATCTACAATTCGATTACCCTGATTAAGCTCTTGAAGATGTTGTAAAATGTCCCATTCATAGTGCTCGAGAACAAATTTGTTCCTTAAAACTTGCTTCATCTCATTCTAAGTTCTTATCTTACGTTGGGCTCACTGACGTGTGGCTTATACCTACTTTAGCCTCACCACTACATACCTAGAAAATTCTAAAGCTACTAGTTGAATGCACACAATATCTTTATAGTCATAAAAATTAAATATTTTATTCATACTTTCTTCCCAGTCCATATATTCATCGGTACTACCTATTGTAAAGAAGCTTAGAACTTGAATCTTAATATTCTTAGTTCCTTTAGGTGCTTGGATTTCTCGCTCATCGAAGTCTTGGAACTATTCATCCTAATCTTCATCATTTTCTACTTCCTCAACAACTTATCATAACTTAAGTCTTTATCATGTGTGTCATTCAACTTAGATGGGGTAAGCTGGTAGAGTATATTAGCAACATTAATACGTATTCCAGCTTTAAGAGCTCTTAGTCTATTTTGTACACCTTAACCATACTCAACATGCCTATCAAGAGGTTCAGGTTCTACAAACCTTTACATAATCACAGCTAGATTGGCCATTATGGTGGTGAGGTTTTGAATATGTCCATCCATTGTTTGAGGAATCGTTTGCTCAATGCGTCTACGACTTGGTATTCACATGACTTAGTATTCACTTCATATAACTCATAAGCAAAGAGCCAAGGTCCACTGGTTGTTAACCTTGAGCTACTAGCATGATTAGATAAAAGTATGGAGGCTATAACTTAAAGAGGGTTTCTTGCAAGATAGAAGGAAAGGGAATATTCATTAATAATAATTTGATGATTTCATCTACATAGGTTAAGGGACTATATATATTAAGTCCCTAAGACAACAAAAGGAAAGGATGAAATTACAAAAGGGTCATACAAAATAAAGATCCCTAGTATAAGCTAAAAAAGGTAAATACAACAAATAGAACAAAAGGAATATATTACAATGTAAAAAAAAAAAAAAAGGTAAGAAAGGTGGTGTATTACTATTAAATCCATACTCTAGGGAAGTAAGGCATTAGGGCCAAGCTTTTCTAATGCTATAATAGGTCAGCTAAGAAGAGTCTTGAGGCCGAACATACTGGGAGAGGTTGTAAGCTTGGTATCTATGTTGTAGTAGAGTAGAGTAGGTGCATTTGAGCTGGATGCATAAAGAGTTTAATAGCTTGGAGCTCATCTTAAGCAAGTTGAGAAGACTGGATTCTTCTTATAAGACTTGTAAGACAAGCTCGAGTGAGAGGTCCTAAAGTTGATAGTCCATCAACTATACTAGAGGCCTCATGTTCAAGGCTCTCTAAATTCTATGGTGGTCCATAATCTAGTAATATCCTTATTCTAGTAACTTTTCCTTTTTAACCACTTTCACATGGTATATCCTCAACCATAACCTATCAAGAGCTTATCATCTTACACTCCTTGTCCATTCAGAATGTTAAGCATAAACACCTAAAATCCTTAACTATATCCCTCAAGCTACCTTCCATTGTAAGAAAGATCTCCATGATCTATAATATTTGTAAGACTATACACGTGATTTTATCCCTTTGTTTTGATATCCTAGAAATATTTATATGAATGTTTTATCACAAATTTGATCTTTTGCTTAGTTTACTATAGCAACTTAGATTAAGTAGAAATTGCTATGAGTATGTACTTTAAGTCACTTATACCTAAGGAACTAGCTTATAATATGCAATCCCCCATAGAAGATGAACAAATCTTGTCTTGACTTATCATTATCACTTATGATTACTTTGAGCTACACTTGAAAACTAGCTTTAGAATAGCTCTTAAAGGAGTCATGTTTCACCGATGTCAAAGTATGATGGTTCATACACCAAGTGTATAGTGATCATAGGTCTAAACAACAATTGTATATTGGTTGATGCCAAATGTGGTATTCCATAAAATATAGATCATATCCAATTAACACGATGATCTCATACTAATATTCCCTCTAAGGACTCATAAAATACAAATTTGATGACCTCCTAGTATTCCATAAAATACAGATCATCTTTCTTATGCAAGTGGATTACAACTATAATTATCAAAATCATGATTTTACCTATACAATTCTATAAGTTTACGATTTTAGGAGGTTCTTCTAAGTGAACTTGTGCATAAAATCATTTTTGTATAAAAACCTATGTTTTTAACTGAGTTTATATGTAAATTCAATAAAAACTTACATTTTTTACCGAGTTTACCAATTCTCTATAACTGAGTTAAATGAGATAAAAAATGAAAAAATATAACAAAGCTTTTACAAGCCATTAATTATTAGCACATTACATTATCTTCCCTATCCTATTTTTACATTTTCCTCTTTCTCTCTCTCTTAGTCCCTTATTTTATGTATATAGCCTTTATCTAGATTTAGCTCCAATAGCAAAGATTATAAGGAAAACTATATACTTTAATTTATAGTATCGATAATTTAAAATGAATTGAAATGTTTAGTTCTCTTTAATTCATTACTTTTTAAAAAAACATAACAAAAAAAAAATTAGTTTTGACTTTATTTGTTCTTTTTCAATACATGTTAATTTATATATTACTAGGAATTTTTTTTATGAAAAATGAACTTAATTTCTTTATTTTCATTATATTTTTCAAGTTTTGAATAATTATTATAAGCATATCTACAGTTTTTTAAAGCTATTTTATATAGATTGTAGAAACTTACGTTTCTACATTTTGATTCTACTGACCCTTTAACGATTCTAGATATAATCACGAGTTTGATAACCTTGATTGTAACTCATCAAAAGTATTCTCTTCTCCCTTTACATTTACTAGGCATTTGTTTTTTTTCTCCTAAGAGCATCTTAAAGGAGTTGACATCCAAGATGAAGCACTTTTTGTAGAAAGTTCAGATGAGGAAGGAACTAAAGCTAAAGTACCTTAGGAAGATATTTATAGCCTAAGAGAAAAAGGAGAGAGGGGGGTTAGCACATTAGATCTGTCTCTTTGGAACAAAATAGCACAAATTAAGCATAATTAGGCATTTATGTCCAAATTAGAGAAGTACTCTTAAGCCATGTTAGGTTAAACTAGAAATTCTTAAAGGTAGAAACTTTTAGGCTCTTCAAAATTCTTCTCAAGGATCATGGACTTAGTGCAAGCTTCTTCAAGCCAGAAGTTGGACTTAATATCTTTTTGCTTAGGAAGTTGGGAATGGGTAAAGAATTGCACTATAATATGACTCATGGCACCTAAAAAGCCCTTTAGCATCCTGATTACGAGAGAGGACCATATATAACTTGGGTTAGCCAAAAGATATAAAATTAAACTCCATCATGAATGGATTTGAGTGGCATTGCCTGATGGAGAAACATGGTAGAGAATAAGACAAGAGTTACCTTCAAATCAATTGCCAAAACCTAGTATTCTTGATTGGTTTATTTGGAAGATGCATATTTGTAAAATCTTGTAAATATAAAGTAATCAGACATGCTATATTAAGGCATAGCAGAGAAAATAAAAAGGAATAATAAAAAGAATTAAGAATAAGGGTGTTTTTGACATTTCACAAAGCTTAGAAAACCATAGCCTTATAAAAGTAAAGGACTAGGTCAGCTTTTATTCCTTTCCTACCCCCCCCCTCCCTCTTCCAAATAAATCAATCAAGAAAACTAGGTTTTGGCAATT